>JALPQD010000330.1:2255202-2791149 GCA_023101885.1 Typhlomys cinereus | reverse complement strand
GCTATGTGGGGCTCTATCCATGACAAGGATTATCATATCCCTATGCATTTTTCTATTTCAATAAGCAGCTTATATTAAAAATCACTCTGCTTATTCATTCATTCAACCCTTTACCCATCATGTATCTACTGATTTATCCTCTATCCATTCATCCATCATTCCTGCACCCCTCCAATCCATTGCTATTATATCTGCTGAATTCACAAGAGGACAGTTTGCAGCTGCAAAATTACTGACGCTGCAATCAGGTAAAAAGTATTTTCCTGCTTTGATGAATTACAGACCAGTAATCATAATATATCCTGATATTGAAGATTACCTTGTTCCAGGCATTTTACTAAATATTCCACATACATTTCTTTAGAAATATCACACTAGCCATTTAAATGTACAATATACTATGTTTGTAACATTCGTATTTCAATAAATTGTAATGATACCCAGACTCAGATCTGTGCTTATAACACCTTTGTTCATTACCACAGCTGAAGAGGAGAAACCACCCATCTGCAGACCGACAGACATGTGAATTAACTGGACATGGCAGACATACGTTTTTTACACATTCTCATTGAGGAAATCACATGAGACATGAATGATGTGCTCAAATTCACATAACTAGCAGAAATCTGAGTGTTCAAACACAGAGTGTTTGCATTGCGTCAGCTCCCATGGATATTAATTTGCGAGCAAACCACAAAGCACAATGGTGTATTTTGAAAAAGCAGATTAAAAGTTAACTTTGAAATTTTTCCACTTTTACTAGACTGTTACTGAAGGCATCATTTGGTTTTCTGAGTTTCAATCCCATTTTTGTACTAAAATTTGAAGGTAAAATTTTAGTGCTGTTTTCATGGTAATGTTGTCAATAATGTGGATGACAATGAGCTAAATGACATCCAGATCTATGTGGCTTTGGTTAGTTTCTTCTTGCTGTGATTAAAATGCCCCAACTGAAGCAACTTCAGGAAGAAAGGGAGTATCTTGGCTCATCATTACAGAGCAGTGCAGTACACTCTAGCAGAGAGAGCACAATGGCAGGAATGGGAGCTGCGGGCCACACTGCATTGCTACTGGGGAAGGGGAGAGAGTGGGTTGGACTCTAACACTGCCAGGAAGCTTCCAGAGAATCACTTCCTATATAAGGCTCCACTTGCTAAAGGTTCTGCACCCTCCCCAAACAGCATTGCTAGCTGGGAAACAAATGCTCAGACACAGGATCCTGTGAAGACATTTTTCATTAAAACCACAACGAATGTTATTCTTACAACATAAACCAACCAAACAACCAGAAAACTGAGTGGTAATTAGTCTTCTAGGAAGGGGTCACATTAGACAGGGGCTCTCAGAGGAATGATAGTATGAACAGGGAGAAACAGCTTTAGACATTGAAGGAGAAAATGTAAAGCATTTAAGACAAACTTCTGATTTGCTCTTTTGCTTAAGTTTGATCTGTTTGTCATGGAGAAACAGTCCATACATTGAAGAACCACATATTGCAATGTCTACAAAACTCAAATTTTATTGCAATACTCTTCAGGTCAACCTGTACCTAATATTTGGAGTTTTCTCCTGGGGTATATTTCTATGCTTTTGATGTTTAGGGTGGATTTCTTGTTAAAATGATGTCATATCAATCCCCTATGAAGTTCAGGGGTCTTATGCCATAGCCAGAGCATAATTCACCCTGCAGGATCAAATCAAAGACAAATCAGGATGAAGGGAGAAATACACTCATTGCAATGTACATGTTTCATCTTTATTAATTCGTAAAGCAAGATGAATTTTAATACATAAGGGTGAATGATGTTCTGTAAAATCTTGGTATTTGTGATGTGATTATTTTTTCTGGAGTTGGTATTTTGAGAAGTTAAAACAAGTCTATGTCTAAAAAAAAGCCTCCATTGACATGAATCGTAAGTGAGATGAATCAAGCTTGGGATAACTTTTTAATTAGTTAAATGCAGACAGGATTATCTCTGATTGGAAAGCTTTTGTAAGAAGCATTTTTTGAACAATTAACTTAGCACAGACTTAATGAAAGTGTTGACAGAATGCAGCCCAACAGAACAGTAATGGGTCCTCCCAGTGCTCTTCTCTTCCTTTACTCTCTTAAAATTCCCTACACCCCTTTCTATTGTTAAAATTCAAGCACCTGACAGGAATCACAGCACACACAGGCCAATGCCACAGTCAACTACAAAGGGTGATCAACACCATTTGAGAGATAAGAATCATATCTTGAAACAAAGGTAACCAATTGGTAGAGGAAGAGGAAAATTCCATTTGTGTCTCCTGTTAGAAGCTACCCAGAATCTTCTCTTGGGTCAGTCACCGCTGTCAGCTGATACCGGACGTCACGCTTTCCGTTGGTGAACCTTAGAAACAAGAGTGTTAAGCTCAATGTGGCTGGGCAATGATTCCATCGGGAACTAAACAAACGGTTGGTATCTACGGTTTGCTCTTTTGCAAGCAGTATCTTTTCATAGATACTCAATTCCCAGGAAACCATTAGGCAGGGCAAAAGATCCAATTAGAGGCTGTGTTTCAAGTTTTCTTTCAGGTTGCAATCCTTACAAATGGTAGATTTAAATGAAGACATGAAAGGAGGGCTGAAGAGGTTTCCCAGAGATTAAAGGGTTTATGACTCAGCAAAAAGACGTGAGTTCAGACCCTCTATCTCACATATATACCCCTTTAGGTTGGATGGCTATAATTACATTTTCTAAAGAGAGAACTTAACAACATACAGAAAATTGGCTAGCCACCCTAACCCTATTGGTGAGCTGTGACTTTGAATAGGGATCTTATCTCAAATATCAGATGGAGCAGCAATTCAGGGTGATCTGTGATATCAAGTTCCACAGGCATGTGCATCTGCATGAACACATACGTCTGCACACATGGGAACACAACACACATGTACAATCGCCCACACATGCAAATGAAAGCAGCAACATAAAAGACAACATTTGGATGTTCAGAAACTGCAATTATGCTAGAAACTTTGTTTACAAGCAGTAAGTAGAACATTTTCTTGCATTTGGAGAATACACTCATAGCTTAAATGTGTACATTAGATTTTTTCATAGCTGACACTGACTTATCATTTTGTAAAGAAAATCATGTAAAAGTGGAAAGATCAAGCATCAACAAACTTTCAAAAGAATGGTTTCCTTTGAGAATAATTATTTTCTCATTTTGGTTAAGATGTCGATTTCAACTTCAAAGATCAGGTCAGATGAGTGTTTTCAATTGCAAATGAATCTTCTAGGGACTGGAGTGATGGAGAAGAAGAGTGATCATCTTAAAAGGACACAGAGCTGAACCCCACTGGATGGTAGCCAAAGAATAAATGAATACCCATGAGTTTGTACTGATATAAATAAAGGGCTGAATAATACATAAATACCTGAATTGCAGGAGGGAGAGACAGCCCCTTCTTACAGAAGGATTGTAATGAATAATGGAAAAGGAATCAGAGGAATTGGGAATCATTGTCATGTATATAATAAAGAGGTAATTGTTGCAAGAATGTTCAGATAATTAGTGCTTACAATAGGGAGATGGCTCAGAGAGTAACAAACTTGCTACACAGTCACGAGGGTGTGAGTTCAGATCTACTGCATCATCTGGCTTGAAGGCGCGCACCTGTTACCCCAGTGTTGGAGTTCAGAAACAGGTGGATTCTCATGCACCCCCATCAGCTGGTCTACCTGAATTGGGACGGCGCCTTTGCCAATCACACAGGATCGTTGTAATCATGACAACATAAGGGCTAGCTCAAAGTGACTATATAATTATCCACAAAAATGAAGACACAAAAAGCAAGGAAATACTATTAGAGAGCTGTGGTATCTTCAAGGAGATGAGAGAAATATGAACAATGACTGCAGTGTGGGACTCCTGTTTATTGCGTTCTTGCAATAGCAACATAATACATTTCTATTTATGTGAGAGATGGGAGAAAGAGAGAGAGAATGCATACATATGATGTTGCACAAGGGTAGAGGTCAGACGACAACTTTCAGAAATCAGTCTCTACTTCCACCATGTGGGGTTTTGGTAATTGAATTCAGATCACCAGGTTTGCCAGCAGACAGACACCTTACTTGCTAGGTCTCACCAGCCCAGCATGAGCATATTATGTTTCATACGATTCATATTAAGTATAAGGTTTAGTTAACTCAGTCACATAATATTTACTGCTGAGGATATTTCAGAGGTTTGGTCATGGTTTGAACATTGCAAAAGTTACAGAAATCTGAATTGTCCACTATACTACACATATAGGCTTTCTTATATACATGTATGCTTATACTCATGGGAATTCTCCCTGTCTTTACACATGTAAGCATACGACTATAGAAATTCTCCTGGGCTCATGATGAACAAAGCAGAAAAAGATTAAATGTAGCATAAGAAAAATAACAAAATCAGCATGTGTAAAATATGCGATGTAGGAGGTTGCTGATGACATAATAGTGTATTGTTTGCAGTAAAGTTTTTAGTAAAAACTCCACTCAAAATAGTGATAACTCCGGCTTCAGCCACCAGCCATATCGCCTCCACCATGAAAGACTGTCTCTCCCCCTTTGGAACCATAAGCTCAATAAATCTCCCATAGGTTGCTTGACAAAAAAAATAGTGATAAAAGGAGCATATAGTAATTATGTAAATTGGCAGCATAGTTGCTCATGAGCCTAAAGGAAATTGAATGTGTTACACAGGATTGGCAAGAGAGTATGTTTGTTTCACACCGACATTGAAGTAACAGCTGAATAATGACATCAGACTGAATGACACAATGAATATATTGTTGCTAGGCAACAGGGTTCCTTCCGTTTCATGGCATTCTCATGGGACTACCATCATACATACAGCCGTCAAGAACCAAGATGTCATTATGCAGCATGAGATTGTGCTTGTGCATGGTGATTAACTTGGTGCTTTGAGAGTCATTCTACAATTGTACAAAATATTAACACCAGGGAAAGAGGCCTTCAGGGGATGTACAAACCTCTGTGTTACAAATTCATCCTGACATATCTGAAAACGGTGTCTCTTCTGGTTACAGCTGGATTAGCAGTTTCTTGCCAGGGCACAAGAGGACAGTGAATTTGGAACACGGGTCTCTCCTCAAACAAAAACAGAAACTAGAATGTCATGTCTTAAATTCATGTGTGCTTGAAGAATGCTGTCTTGGTGTATCACGACTTTTCAGGGTTATTCATAACTTATTTCACAAAGCTACAAAGGTTTTCTGTTTTTCTGAACTTATAAGCTTTACTAGCAACTGTGAAGTACTTTAAGGCCCCTTGAACCTCATGATTATTCCTGTAACAGTTTGTCCCTTAATGTAATTAATATTAGTAATAAAATTAGTATAATTAACTTAGAACAGTTATATTCACCAAACTCTACTGGGTAAAAACATTATATGTATGTATACACATACAGATGTATCCATGTATTTATACATATATGTACACATATAAGTGTACAAAGATAGATAGATTGATGGCATATACATAGATATACATGTTCACAGACTCATTTTGAGAGGTTGTGTATCATAGGTCTACTAGCTCTGAACTCACCAAAATCCCACCACAGTCTCTGGAGTGTACAGATTACAGATATACACCAACATGCTCAATAACCAATCTTTTCATTAACGAAATCAGAAATTTTTACATTATCCATCCATGCCAATCTTCCTTTCAGTGCTTTTAGAATGCCATCAATAGTTTGTATCTATATATGAATTGAATTAACAAGCAATCTTGCTAAGAACTCATTATTTCATTCATGCTTGCTACCTCTAGGCTTTGGTTATGTTTTCTGATATTACTAAATATATTTATCCCCAAAAATGCATCTTTGCACTGTTATTTTCTGTTTATTACTTCAACTACTATGGCAACGGTAGAATTAAAGGATTTGTTTAAGTTCTTTTGCCTTACATTTTGTATATATAATCATAATTGAAGTATCCTGTTTTTCATATTTGAATATCACAGGATTGATAATTTGTGAATGAACCAAGCTATCAAACTGTAGATTTTTTTCTTCAATAGCTATATGCTTGACTGACAGATAATGCTGATTGCTTTATACAGCTATAATGGACTAATTTTTGGCATCTCACATACTTAAGGGAAGAGTCAAATCTAATCATCTCTTTAATAATCTCATGGCTTTGGTCATCTGCTATTCAGATCTAATTATGTTTTCCTCGTACTTTCTTAATAAGAGGGAGGCAAACCCTCTCTCCCTTCTCTCTTGATTGCATTGCAGATAGACGTTTTACTCCAAAGAGAAGTTTTGATCAAACCCCTCTGAGTATGTGAGATTTGAACTTATTTTTTTCTTTTTTTTAAGAATGAGATTACAAAAATCTGTAGATCCATTTGGACAGGCTAACTCTGTACACAGTGAGTCTCTTGTTAAATCTCTTACTGGTTGGTATTTTATAGTATTGATATAGAACAAATTTCCCTACCTTCTTATTTTGGGGCCTCCTGATAATTGTTGTGTGGCAACAGCACCAAACTTCTAATGTTGTATGAGAACAGGATGGCAATAGGTCATATTACTTACATTAAGTACACAGAATTATATTGAAATCATATTTTCTATAATAACTATTGCAGTTGCTCTTATGTTGGTATCAGAAGATACTCTGACCCAGGCATTTTAAGGAAGAAAGTATTTATTCTTTGGCTTATGGTTCCAGAAAAGATTGCGTCCTTTATGGGGAAAATCATGTAGCAGAAGGCAGGACCGGAGACAGAAGCAGGAGGATGGATGGTTCATGTCATTGCAACCATTAGAAGAAAGAGCAAAAGCGTTATAGGACCTCTTGTGATTTGACTTCTTCCCGCAAGGCTCCAGTTCATGAAGGTGCCACAACTTTTCCAAACATTACCACCAGCTAAGGATTCAACCACATGCCCCCATGGGAAGCAACTCACACTCAAACCATGACAAGAGTATTCAGTAAGAAAAGACTCTTTAATAGTGCACTACAATTGTTCATCTTCCCCACAAATAATGCTTGCAGCTTTTTCTATCCACTAAGAAGAATGTCTGTCTTAGTTAGTTAACAACTATGCACTGCTATGGAGGAAAAATGGTTAGATTTTGAATCATGGAAAGTTAGTCTATGAAGATGTCCTCAGTTTGTAGTACAAAGAGAAAATTTAGACCTCCAGAAGAAAACATATATATTCATTTAACTAAATTCCAACAATATTTGCTAGAAGGATTGACAAACATTGGCACCCTTCAAGATATCTACTCTGCAGTGGTCAAAATTCTAAATACTTATAACATGTATTGCTATCTACTACTTGAAATATAAGTATTGTAATATATAATTATTATACACTAGTCCAATTTACAGTCATATGGTCCTTTAACTTTTAGTCTAACTAAAGTTGATTAACTTGCTCTCATAGATGAGGAAACAAGTGTTTCAGAACACAGAAAATTGAGCAAATCTGACAGTCAAATTCACTGAAATAAAGCTAACATAGCTTCCAACGGCTGTGCTCAAACCATCATCATGGTAGCAAAAAAATATGCATGCATATATATATATATTTATATTCCTATTGTTTTGCAAGATCATGATATGTATATGACATATATGTGGAATATCATGATTTTCCAAAATTTGGGGAAATTTCAATTTCTTGGTTTTACAGTGAAATCTTTGCTCTGAGAATGTGAGCTATACCTAAGAATACAGGAGACAAGTAGCAAAATTCCGCTACAAATGGAGATGAACAATTATTTAATTTGACAATCCTCTTCTCCTTGCATACTAACCAGATTCCATCCAATTCCATTATTATATTTGTTATTCCCGTCTTCACTTCAATTTTCTTTGCCATATCCCACATGCTTTTCCTTCAAATTCCTTTAGTGTGATGCTTAAGGAAGTCCTATCCTGAACAACTTTATCTTCTCAAACTACTCACATGTCTTGTTCATTATCACATGGACATGGGTAGGTTATTCGAGTCTGTGTGCTACGTGATATTAAACACAATGCATGAAGAAGATAGATAGTAATCACACACATTTCATGACTGGTGTTTGAGAAGAAGAGGTATTTTTCAATAAAGCAGCTTATTTGTGTTAGGATAAAGTGAATTACATTGTTATCTTAGAGTAGATTTATGGGTGCATATTTCAAATTCTGAGATTTAATTCTCATATAGTAGGTATCAGTAGATAAAATAAATCTTAGATTCTTCAACATATACAATGGTACTAAGACCATGAGTTGAAAAATTTAAATATCATAAGTTCAGATCGTTATTTATCATCAGAGAACATGTGTGTAATTGTCTCCTAGACATAAAGAAATTGGTAGCTGAACAAATTAAATCTGGAAATAAATAATATCTGTCTCGTCTTCTAAATTAAATCTGTGGAGAGTTATGTTGTAATAGACTTTACTTCTGTACCCCTACCATTGCGTAGAAGCAATTTGATTCTCATATCTAGAACTTAAAAATCTCATCAGAAAATTAGGGATTATCTCACCAAGCTCAGACTTTTTCCTTTCCAAAAATATTAAATAATATAATGAATACATGTCCCAGAAAAATGACAAATTGGGGCTGGAGAGGTGGCTCAGGAGTTAAGCCTCTGCTTTGCAGGCAGAAGGTCCTGAGTTCAGATCCTAGACCCCACATATAGACACCAGGAGGAAGTGGGGGCAGCCTGCGTTTCTGGTCCTGGTAGGGCCGAGCCTGTGAATCCTGGGGCAGAGTAAACAAGGGGGAGTTGGAGGCGGCCATGGTGGTTCCCAAATTTGCCCGTGGTTCTACACACACACACACACACACACACACACACACACACAATTAAATAAATAATAATAAAAAATGACAAATCATCAAAATGAAAGGTTGGATGCTGCGGTAGCGGTTTTATGTTTTAATGCTGAAGGTATTAATGAAGAAATAATATTACTGCCAAATATCATTGCTTAATTTTTAACACTTTGGTATATTATTTACAACTAAGAGACACACATCTTAAATATATAGCACAAAGACAATTTAAATAGATATTTACCTATTTTTTCAGTTGCAAAGCTGCAGTTGCAGTTTTGGTTGCTGTGAGACAGTAGTTATATACTTAAGCATCTTAGTGAAGAAAGGAAGTATTTGTTTGACTTATGGTTGAAGAGGAGACACAATCTATTATGGTGGCTATTGCATTGTAGAAGTGGTAGTTGCAGGCAGAAGCAGGGGTTTGCTTCAGACCTCTGCAGGATCAGAAAGCAGAGAGAGAGACAAAGCAAACTGAGAGGAAGCAGAGCCTGGCTACTAATGGTAAGCCCCGCCCCCCATGATGAGCCTTCTTCTAACAAGGCTCCACCTCTTAAAGGTGCCACAACGTTCCCAAACATTAACACTAGCTGAGAATACGAACACATAAGCCAGTGGGAAATGACTTGCACTCAAGCCATGACATACACATTATGAATATTCATTTTTCGTTCTCTTTTTAATTGCCATATTTCACACAAGCATGAAGTTCCAGGACTTGAAGCAATGTACAGAATGAGTCAATAGTGAATAAGTACATAATTAGATGTCCTTTGGGTGATGAACCCCTTCAGTTCTCTCTTATTATCGATCCAAGCATTAATGAAAGTCATTTTAAGAAATTATTCTTACACTAGTCAGCCCAGTGAAATGTCAGTTCTTACTCTGATATGCTATAACACCATTCCTTTGATGTAATGCTTCATCTTCTGCCATTAAACTTACTTAATATAGAATTGATTATTTTTCTTCCCTATTAAACATCTTCCTCGATAGCATGAAAATTGCATAAATACAAAACGGTCTATTCACGATTTTATGCTTAGGACTTGCAAGATGATACAACTCCATATTTGATCAGTACATATTTGCTGAAAACATTGAAAAGAAGCAGACTTTTAAAAAGATGGGTAAGGACAAAAAATTACAATGACACTACAATGATGAGTATTAAATGCAATGGAAAAACTAAAGGGAAGAAAATGTAGAGTTTGGGCATTTTGCTTTGCTTTTCATAGTTTTGTTCTAAGTTTTTCTGATGCTATTTATTGTGCATGTTAAAATCTAAGAGCAATCATAGGAATATGTCAGGGTAGACACACATCCTAGAGTGTCCTGGTTTCCATGTAACCTCAGAATGACAGGTGACACAAAACCAATCTGATAATTAATTAATCCATAATTACCTGTCATGCTCCAGCAGTATGGTGATATCTTAATCCCTCTGTGCTACAAATGCCAATATTTTTCAAGGAAGCTTTCGATTATTTTTTTTTTTAGCCATGAATTCAGATCTAAAGACAAGAACTTTTGAAGTCAAGATCAGGATGAATGTAGGTATATCTTTAGGGGCTCTGTGAAAATACTGAAATGTTTTGGCCTGTGTTCTAAGTAAATGAATACAGGTCAACAGAAAGAAAACTCAGTAATATGGAACTCCTCTTTCCTCAGGGAGACTGTGTGTATATATATGTGTGGTGTTCACTGGTGTGTGTATGTTTCTGTGCACATGTGTGCATCTGAGTGCAAAGATCGGAAGTTCACGTTAGCCCAATGTTTTGCTCCATTCCCGTTTATCTACTAGAACCTGCCCATCAGCGAGGTTGACTTGCCCGCTGCTTATCCTAGGTGTTATGGTTAGATTCCATGGTCAACCTGACAGTTGCAGACTGTTTGGGGACACAGTTGTGGAGAATCAATGATTGAAGCATAAGCCATTGGAGTCTGCAGGTACTTGCTTAATTGATGCGAAAAACCCAGCCCATAGTGGGTGGTGCTTTCCAGTGGTGGACTGGATAACAGGAAGTGTAAGGAGGAGGGGCATGCTCTTCCCTGATCCTGCAATGATCCTCTCTGGGAGCATCACTGTCATCTTAGAGCATCGTTGCCTCCTTTGTTGCTGCTGCTGCTGCCTTCATCCTTGGCTGACTCAGAGCGCAGCCGTTTCCACCTCGCCACTGTTTCCGCTGCGTCTTTTGCACCTGGTCTCATAGGCCTTGCTGCTTCAGCTGTTCATTGCTGACATCGGAGAGCAGCTGTTCACACCAAGCTGTCCCCACCGTCCGTGGGCTCTGGGGATCAAAGTCCAGTCTCAACGTTCATGGAAAATACTTTAACCATTGCGCCACCTCCTTAGACCTTGATGACAGTCATAGGGATCTTTGGTTGCACCAGGGAGCCATTCTGCAGCAGCCAATAGAGTCCACCAGCGAGAAAGTCTCACCGGGGATTCAACTCAAGAGATAAACGTTTTCATCAATGTCCAGCTACCGTTATCTGTATGAGGACTCAAGGCATCATTCATTAAATACTATGACCTTTCATTTCCCAGAAAGGACTGAAACCTCTACTGTAGGTGAAATCTTCAATTTAAGTGTGATGTCGTGAGTGGGTCAGTAACTGTGTTGGAAAAATAAAGACACATCATAGACCAGGATACGATCATAATCTCCAGGGTCTGCTCTTGCTGACCGCTATTTATCTACATTTGTTCCGTATTCAAATCAAGCTTAGTTCAGCAAAGCTTGGTCTTAAAAGACAGAACACACAGGGGCTGGAGAGGTGGCTCAGGGGTTAAGCCTTTGCCTTGCAGGCGGAAGGTCCTGAGTTCAGATCCTAGACCTCAGGTATAGATGCCGGGTAGAAGTAGTGGCGGCCTGTGCTTCTGGTCCTGGTAGGACGGAGCCTGTAAATCCCGGGGCAGAGTAAACAAGGTGGAGGTGGAGGCGTCCATGGTGGTTCCTGAATTTGTCCGTGGTTCTACATACGTGCACACGTGTACACACACAATTGAATAAATAATAAAAAAATTTTAAAAAGGCAGAACACACAAAGATAGAGATAGAGCCTATCACTCAGAAACACATGTGAAACCCAAATTATTATTTCAGAGGAAATCCAATTTTTTTTTCTTTCTCTAGTTCCACATTTAGAAAGTGTGCCTGAAATGCTAATATTAATCTTACTTGTCTGCAGTATCTTTTTCAGGTAGTGAATGATATATATTTGCTCTTTAGAGAACTTCTTTCCTTTTTTTTTATTTCAGCTCATACAAACTTATTAGGTACACCAGTTCCCTCCCTCCCTCCTCCTCCCCCCATACCCCCTGCTCCCCCTCCCCACCCCTCTCCCTCCCCATCCCCCAGTGCCTCCCACCCCAATTCCCAGAGAGTCCTTTCTTGTGCATGTCTGATTTTCCTCTGGGCCCTCCTCTCCGATGACGTACAAGGACCCAGTGGCCTTTCCCGAACCCTTTCTCGTGTTCCCCTTAGGTATAGGAACGCTGCTGTGGCTGCCAATCCTTTGCCTCCAAGGATCTTGGTGCCTTTAGCAGATGCTAGACTTTGTGAGGTCAACAGTGTGTTGGACAATGCGCAGGGCATGCAAAGTCCAATTATGATTGCTTCAGCCCTAACTAGTATAGAGTATCTTACATATCATTGCTCCTCCCATCCTTATACTCTTACACTCTTACCGCCCCCTCTTCCGCAAATTTCCCTAAGCTTCAAGATGGGGAGAGACTAAGCTGGCCTAGTTCTAGGTGGTTGATATAGAGTCTCTGAAGTTCTGGATTGTGGTTTGTTGATTTTCTTTTGCAGTTTTGCTGCTCCTGCAATGCCCTTCACTCCATCCTGGTGGGCATTGTATGTAGTTCTCACCTATTTATTTTTTCTCATGTCCATTTTTTTATAAAGATTTTATAAATTTTATAAAGATTTATAGAATTGATGTATCCTCTTAATTTGGAATCAAGTTCACTCAGATTTCCTTGGTGGTTCTGTGGAGTGATAATGTGTACTATGTATATTCTTAAATTTTACTTAGGGCTGGAGAGATGGCTCAGGAGTTAAGACTGACTTGTAGGCAGAAAATCCGGAGTTTGGATCCCAGGTCCCAAGTAAAAATGCCAGGCAGAAATGGTGGTGGCCGGCACTTCCAGTCCTTGTGAGTAGAGACTAGGAAATCCCACAGCAAAGCAAAAAGGAGGTGATTTCCAAATTCACCCTTGGCCCTCCATAGGGATACACATTCCCCTCAGACAGAAGCATATGCACACACACACGCACACACACATTAAAAAATGTACTTAAAAAACTTGAGTTGCTGTGGTTTAGTCTGTCTAATTTGTTCTCTCTTTAACCACAGAGCCATTTTCCTGGGATCTTAATTATCTCATTCCTCTTCCTGGATGGTCTCCAAATATCTGTATCCTTGAACTTACGAAGCTTGTGAAGAAGCATAATCTATAGAGATAATTAAAGCAAAAATTAAGTATTGCTAAGTTCCCTTGACAGTGATTGTGCAAGTCTGTATTTCATAAAAATGATGTGAAATGAAGTCAGTTTTCCCTCCCGTGCTTGCCCTCTACCCTTCCCATCCCTTTATAGTTGACATATTTTGTTCTTTGGGAGAGTGGGAGACCAGGGGATAGAGTTCCTGAGATGGAAGTGGGTAAAGAAAAAGATGTGTTAAGCAGAGGGTGCGTGAGGACTTCTCTGACAGAGAACTGTTTGAGATAAGGAGGCAGATGCTCTGGGCGCAGGCTGAGATTGATAATCTCACAGGGACATCTGTCTGTGACTCAGACATTTACTAATCACCTTCCATAATGAAAACCCTTCCAAGTGGCCCTTTGCCTTGAACTCAATGGAATTAGCAGAGAGCCATTCCTTACTCTGTTCCCAAATCTTTCTTCTTGATGGAACTAATGTTAGGTTTTTACTTCTAAAATCCAGTACCTTTATCCTGATGTTTGAATAGACACACTCAGTTCTTCACATACCGTTCTTTTCTGCATGGGAGCAGCAAGAATTTCACTGACACAAATCCCCAGGTAAAATTTTTATATTCTTGAACATTACAGAAACCTTGGGGAATTACAATTTTCTTTTTCTTCAAGTTTTCTACCTTTTGAAATGCCTGAACACAGACATAGAAAATGAAAAGTTTTGTCACTAAGATAAACATATTTTGAACCACAAGTACCTTTCTTGTTTAGAGAAAATACATCACATTGTGAGAACATTAAACTTAACTAAATTCCAATGAAATCATTTTATTAAACTGCAGCTTAATATTCTACAATAATAATCAAAATAAATTTATTATTCTGCATACATAATCTTGAATAGAAACCAGAAGTATATCACTTTATATAATACATTATCTTTGTGTTTAAATTGTTTCATAAAAATCCATAACCCCTGATGTTTTTTCAATTGTAGACGTATTTATTTCTCAAAAATGAATATAAATTATCTGACACCTATACAATTTGCCTTTTTTAAACCTTATCAATTTTTGAGCTAGGCTTAGATTAAAATATTTCTGAAGAATAAAAGTAACTCACCAAAAAATACAAAGACAAGATGGCAAAGAAAATGGCATCGGAGCCTGAGGACATTCCTCGATGATAGAACAGTTAACTAGCTTGTTCAAAGGTATTTACACACATACACAGACATCACAAACAAATGTATATACACATGCGTGCAAGCACATACACATACATATGCACACACAGACACACACACACAGGTAGATATTATTGGTCTTTGAGGCTTCTATTGAACCATGAATGGCCACTTTATTCTTGAGAATTATGTTTTAGTCCCTGTGAAGAGACAGAGTGGTTCTTTCTACCTTATTCATCCTGTGTTCATCAGACAGTAAGTACGTATTTTAAAAATTTACTGTACATTTCTTCCTGGATCTGGTATAATCTTCTGCATTTAGTGGAGATGTGCCTTGAAACTACATTGCCATTTTTCCAATATGTATTTTTCTTTTTTTATTTATAGTGTATTTTTTTCCACTCACACAAACTTGATAGATACCCCATTCCCCTCCCTTCCTCTACCCCTCCCTGCATCCCCTTGCTCCCTCACCTCTTTTCTCCTTCCTTTCCCCCCTCCCTCCCTTTTTCCCAGTAACCCCTCCCTCCCATTCCTGGAGCATCCTTTACTGTGCATGTCAAACTTCCCTCTGGGTCCTCCTTTCTGATGAGGTGTAAGGACTCAGTAGCATTTCCTAGATCTCTTTTTTATATTCCCCTTTAGTATAGAAACACTAATGTGGCTGTCAATCCTTAGCTTCTAAGGAGCCTAGTGCCTGTGATCCATGCTAGACTTTGGGGAGGGTCAATGATTTGTTGGTCATTGAGCAAGTCATGCAAAGTCCTATTATGATTTCTTCGGCCCTTCTATCACTTAAAAACAAATGACGACATAATCATATGTATAATAAAAACTATTTTGCATCTCTGTTTTCAATATCAAGAAAGGGAATCAATTAACATGCCTATGAACAGAGGAATAGATAATGGAATAGTGGTACATATACACAATGGAATACTATTCAGCTATTAGGAAGGACAAGGTTGTGGAATTTGCTTGCAAATGCATGGATCTAGTAAACATAATATTGGGAGAGTTCTCACAGAACCAGAAAGTTAAATATTACATGTTTTCTCTTGTATGTGGATGCTAGCATTAAACTCCTGTCTAGAATATTTGACATGGAATTCCAATGTGATTATGAGGCTTGCTGTATATGCTGAGCTTATTATAGCTACTAATGGGCCTGAAAGATTGAGTCAGTTGAAAATTTCTGTGGTGTGAGCTTTGGAGGTAAGGTTGGGTATGTTGGTGTGATCTCAACAGAGATGGCCAACAATTTGGTGGAAGATGATGTTGTGCATAGCTGGGTGTTGAGTTCTTCCTCCTGTGCTGGAAGTTTTGTGCGATGGTTTCGTCCTCGCTGCTGAGAACTGTGGATTTGGTTAAGTTTTTGGATGGAGTTTTTATGTGAATTTCTGTTTTTATGTGTTGGAATGCATTATGAGGTTGCATTTCTGTTTTTGGTTTGGGAATTTTGTTTCCTATACAGTGTTGTGAAGTCAATCCCATTTAAAATTTTTATTTGTAATAAAATTAGAATTTATTTTAAAAAGAAAAAGAAAAATTTACAAACATTCTTCATCAAAAAAAATCACTGGCAAAGGAATGCCATCCATAATTTGTATGTATTTCTAAAAAACAGAAATACAGAGCCAGGGAATGGCTCTGTGGGTGTATGAGCTTAAGGTCCTAATTTTTGACTCCCAAAATTCATACAAAAGTTGGTGTACAGTTGCAGGCTTCCCCTAGAGAGATGGAAACATAGGCAGGAGAATCCCAGAAGCGTGTAAGTCGCTAGCCGGGTATATACACTGGTGAACAAGAGAAGAGGCCAGAACCAGTGAACCAAAGTTGTTCTCTGACATTCACACATGCGCCATGACATATGTGCACATTCTAGATAGATAGGTAGAAGATAGACAGATAGATAGACAGACAGATAGATAGATAGATAGAATATTTGTTCACAGTGAACTTGACGTTTCCTCCGTTGCACTTAAACATGAATAATCGAAACTCCCAGAAGTCAGCGAGCATTGGTAGACGCTCTTGTTCTTCCTTTGGCAGCCCAGAAGTCTATGCCCACTGATTGCCACCACAGAAATAAGACTAAGTGCTGTGGCTCCTGTTTGGAGGCAGAAAAGAATGAGCCTACCAACTTTATTGTTGCAATCTATTACGTTTATGAAGACCCTATAAAGTGGAAAACAGTTATAATGGAAGGAGGCCGTTATCACAATGCAAAGTGGTCTATCAACTCCTCTTGACTACGGCTTTACGATTGCTGGGGACCAATATTGTACTGGGGGATCTAGTGGCCATATGTTATTTTGACGTGAGACCATCCAGAAGGCAGGAGTAGTACTGCACAAAATTTAGTTTTTACAATACCTCATAATTACATCAAAACGTTGCCAAAATGTGTGGGAACGACAGAATGTATTAAGATGACACCAAAAAGGCACCTCCTTTAAGTTGTTTGGGAGTGATGTGAGCAATGCTTCTTGGGTAATAGGGCAGCTTCTCCAACCCACCTGGGGAGTCACAAGGGGTTGTCTCAGATACTTGGCCAAGGTGACCTTCAGTGATACGTGGCCTCTCTGAGGTCTGGAAGCATACTGAAGGGCCTCTTGCTAGAAGGGAGTTGCACTGGCCAACGTCGTGGTTTCTTTTTCTGTTGTTGTGATGCAAGAGCATGACAAGGGTAACTGAAGGGGGAGAGGTTTATTCTGTTCACAGTTCCATGCAAGTGCCCATCATGGGCTGTCCCAGGCAGGAGATGAAAAGCACATTACTTGCACAGCCTCAGAGGACAACCAATTAATGAATGCATGCCACGGTTCAGTTTGCTTTTTGATTACCATTACTATTAAGTCCGAGACCCCACTCAGGAAATGGTGCAACCCACTACCTGACCAAGGTAACTTTCCAGCTGGGACACCCAAAGGCTCCTCTCACAGATGATTCTAGATCTCTTTAAGTTGACAATGAAGACAGATAGCAACAGAATCTAGTTAGGGTTATTCAGTTTCTTTCCAAAGGAGTAAACAGGAGGTGTATGTACCCTTTCCCTTCAGTCAACGATCTCTTCATTTTTGAACATTATGCTCTTCTGCCAAAGAGGGCAGGAGATAAAAGAAATAGACTTTACAGAGCACTTGATTTTCTCAGCAACATATCAAGAGGTCTGACATACCAGACTTTGGAGGAATGGCATTATCAGACTGTCAGATCTGTGTCTGGGACTCATCAAATCCCAGAGACTGTCTGAATTTAATTGGAGCAGGCATCAACACCGTCACCTGTTCTGCAAAACCACATTTTTAAGCTTAGAAGAATTGTCAACCTGGTGTCAACTGAGAACTGGGTGAAGCATGAAGTAAGTACAATGATTATAACTATTTGGATTTTGATTGGAAGCTTCTTGCCAGATATATTTATGCTTATTTATTTATTTATTTATATTAATATTTTATTATTTACTTATTAAAGATTGAGAGAGAGAGAGAAGAAGAAGTGCTCATGTAGGCCATTTCTTTCTTTCATTTTCTCTCCTTTTTTTTTTTTTTTTGAGACAGGATTTCACTACATCTTTTGGCCTGGTCTGTAATTGGTAAACCCTCCTACCTCAGCCTTCTGAGTGGGGTTAACAATGGTTTGGGTTGCACACAGCATAAAACATTGCTTTATGCTTATCTGTTCAAATATTGTGAGTGGAAAGAGCAAAGTGATAAAGAAAAGAATAATTCATTGTTCTTCTAATCTACAAGGAAACTGTAGGTCAGAACCTGACGACTTTCACCATCTTAACTGCTGATCCACGAACGCATGTAACTTATACCTACTGAGTATAAGTTGCATGGGGAGCTTCAGTTGCACTTTGACCTCCGACCTTCTTCCTTGTTCTCTTGTTCCTGATTTCCTGACCCATATCTAGGTTGCTATTCTGACTTTTGTCAGTGCTACCTCATCTAACAACATGTTCTCCTGATCCGAGTTCTAATTTGACGCTTTAACTAGGTATGTCATCCTTTGGCCTCCCACCCCCCATGTCAGAGATAAGAGGCCCATGATGGGGTCTTCACACTGTCTTATAACACGGAGTAAAACGCACTGTGGAAATTGTGGTGGCTGTTGGTTTTATCTTCAACTGCAATAGGAAAATATTAATAACTGTGCATTAAATTCTTCAAATGCAACATAAATACGTCCATTAGCAAGTTAAAAGTGTTTGCATGTGAAAAAATCTATATTGTTCACATTCCTTCTTTTATGTAGTTCCCTTTACACTCGAATAAACTCTGCTCATTTTCCTTGTTTGGCTGAATCTTCTCATCTGGCATGTTTAATCCGATTGTGCATTAAACAAGCATTGGTCACAATGAATAGCTTCCACTGCTCTCTCTATACCTGCTCTGTAAACTTCGCTAGTGTTTTATGTGCTCCGAAATCTGTAAATTCTGCATTTAAATGTGTTTGCTATCCATTTTTCTTTATTGATTTTGGGCAGCAGTAATCATCAGTCAATGTACGGAGTGAGGGAGGAAGTTAAGGTGGGAACAAGCATGCTTCTGACTCCTTTCCTACCACATCCCCTGTTATTACTGCTTATTACTTATTATTATCATTGTTGCTTATTTATTATTATAATTACTTGCTATTTTTATTACTAATTATTATTACCTCATTATTATCCCTTGAGACCTAGGTGGCACCTTACCAACAGGCATTTCCTCAGACTTCTGGAAACTGCACCTTGCTCTTACCTATGAGCAATGACCATAATTCTAATCATAGCTGATCCTAATCATACCTTTCATCTTCATGTGCAATTTCACAGTCGCTTTTAAATTTTTTATTATTTCTTCTCCTATTGTCTGATGGCTGCACACGTCATAGTATATCTATGGTGTGACATTTCCTCTGACTACACAACTGTTTGTCTACCCCAGACAAGAATTCAATAGCAGAATAAAGTAATGATGCCAAAGTCCAACTGGATGATCCAATGAGTTTATTGGGGTCACTTACAGGAATATGTGTGAGGGTTACCTGCAGAAGTAATGACTGAGAGGCAGCCACATCACAAGAAAGTGCATATCAGCATGGGGAAGACTCAAAGCTGCAATCGTAAGATCTTTGCTGCATGACTTGCTCCTAAGACATGCTTCTAGACTGCTCTGAGTCCGTTCCAGACTGCTGCATGCAGCTGACTTCCTTTCCTCACTTTGAGAAGTCCTCAACCTAGAGAATCTCCCTCTAAGGAAAAATGTTACAAATTGCTACAGAAACAGAAAGAACCTAATAGACCCTCTGAACTCAAACTGAGAGCAAAATGCCCTCAATGTTATGCTTGGAGGAGAAATGTCTTTCAGCAACATCTACTTTTGTTTCCATAATGTTGGGACATAGTGACTAAGTGGGCTTCTCCTTGCTGATTGCTAATCATCCACTTCACCCTCTGTAATTGGACTAAATTCATAAGAGATCTCCATCGCTAATAAGTGGTAGAGTTACATGAAAGAAAAATGATTATATTGGAAAATGTAGGTAAGAATTTTAGAGTTGGACTACACAGTAGGGAGGTAGGTAGAAAAATCACAGCTTCTGTTGTAGAATTACCTAAAAAAGACCTACTTCCTTTCCCTCTGGGACACAATTCACTGAAACCTTTCTTGTATTATACAAATATCCTTCCTTAATATTTAAGGTAATTAGGGGTACAAGTCTTTGTAAAATCAAAATTTAGCTATGCGTATAAAGATTTCAAATGAAACGTTTTATACAGTGTGTATGTTGCTTCTTAAAGGTGTGTCTGCTTTTCGATCTCAGATTCTCACTTTATATAAATGACTCACAATATTATAATAGTTACTCTTTTTTAATTAATTAATTAATTTATTTCCACTCATACAAAGTTGATAAGTACCCCATTCCTCTCCCTCCCTCCACCCCTCTCTGGATCTCCTTGCTCCCTCCCCCCTTTTCCCTTTCCTCCCACCCCCTCCTTTTTCCAAGTGCTTCCCTCCCAATTCCTGGAGCATCCTTTAGTGTGCATGTCAAACTTCCCTCTGGGTCCTCCTCTCTGATGAGGTGAAAAGACTCAGTAGCATTGCCTAGAGCTCTTTTTTGTGTTCCCCTTTAGTAAAGGAACACTGTTGTGGCTGTTAATCCCTTGCCTCTAAGGATCCTAGTGCCTGTGATCCATGCTAGACTTTGGGGGGGGTGTCAATGATATGTTCGTCATTGAGCAGGTCATGTAAAGTACTATTATGATTACTTCGGCCCTAACTTGTATGGAGTATCTTGCATATCATTGCTCCTCCCCATCTTTAGGCTCTCACAATCTTACTGCCCCCTCTTCCGCAAATTTCCCTGAGCTTTAGGATGGGGAGAGATTAGGCTGGCTTGGTTCCAGGTGTTTGATGTCTGAATTATGTTTTGTTGATTTTTTTTTCAGTTTTGCTGTTCCTGCACTGCCCTTGGCTCCATCCTGATGGGTATTGGATGTCACCCCCTGGCCAGAGATAAAATGCTGTTAAAATAGAGTCTTATAAGAGTAGATTCAAAGGTAGATGGAATAAGAGTAGGAGACTACTGTGGGGGGCGGTCAGTCTCCCATTTGCAGGATGGTTACCTTCTACCTGCCAGACTCTATGCCCTCCCTTTCTGGTAATAGTTACTCTTAACCGTTCCTCTAAGCCAAACAACTTAGAGGAAGAAAGGGAGATTTATTCAGCTTACGATTCAAGAAGGGAGAAACAGTCTTTCATGGTGGGGGCAACATGGCTAGTGGCTGAGGATGGAGGCAGGCTAATTCACTGCAGACATCCTGGAAACTCAGAGTTGCTTAGTCCAGTAGGTCAGTGGGTGAGGGATGAAGGCTGGAGGATTCCTGGAGAGTCTCTCTTCAAAGTCTTCTGTTCTATGGTTTCTTTTATCTGGTCTGCTACTGAGAGGTTCCAATCAGATCTAGGTCTGGTCTTTGCATTTTAAATGTGTTGATCTGGATAAACTCTTCAGGTAGTTTGACAGCTGATCTTAGTTAATGCCAGGTGTGGTCAAGTCGACACTCAGGATTAACTATCACAAATATGATAAAGGTAAATTAAGCATATGCCAAACAGAATTGGACGCTGATAATTTTTGTCATCAAAATATTATTTTATTTCACTCTTCTGCTCTCCATTTTTCCTGGGTATCTATAACTAGATTAGCACTCATTTAAGACATTTAAAAAGTTTGTGTGTTCTAAACATTTTTTTCATCTCTGTGGGATTTTACACCTTGATTGTATACACCTTGATTTATATTTCTCACAGATTTATGGTTTTGGAATTTGAGAAGGTGGGTTGAGATCTGTTTTCAGAAAATTCCCAACAATTATGGTACAAGATTGTTTTTCTCAACATTTTCTCTTTCAAATCTCAGTAACATAAGTAATTTATACCATGAATTTCATCATTCTATATGTTACTATATATAAATACATACTTTTAGTAGATATTTTTTACTTTATGAAAATTATTTCACTTTACAAAAATTATTTCTTTTGCCATATTATTATATGAAAGAGAGAGAAAGAAATTATGTGCATGCATGCCAGCAAGACACCAGAATGTTCATTTTTTAAAGAGCATTGAGTATTGATAAATATTTTTATTTATTTTGGAGGGGTTCCATTTTCAATTTTTCCCCATTTTTATTTTTTTCTAGTTTTTAATCTTGACATTATACAGTGTCACCCTTTGAGAGAATTCAGCAGGAAAGGCACTTGTTCTCAAGCCTGATGAACTGAATTAGGTTTCCATAAACCCGCATGGTAAAGGAGAGAACTGACCTCTGACCTCCACCCATGTGCCACAGCATATTTTTATGCATCTTCTCTCCTCTATGTCTGTCTCTCACCCAAATAAATAAGAGGAATAAATATCATATGAAAAAGAAAATATGCAGAGCAAATTCCCAATGTCTATTTCTACTATAGAATATTCTCAGCTTTAGTCTTTCAAATTATGCCATTTTGAAGAGACTGAGCCATCATATGAATTGAGTATCCATTTAAATATGAGAAAATAGATTCCTCTGATAAATTCTATAGTTCTGGTTCTATTCAGTATCATCAGCTCACATAGGAGCCTCCCATAGTCTTCTCCTTTGGAATGCTGGGACACGATTGGAGCGGGCCATAGTTTATGACAACACTAGTCTTTCTTTGCAGGTGAGACTCTAGTTACAAGCCAGCTAAGAAGAAATGACATTATTTCAACACAGAAATGCTGAGCCAGACACTGATTCTCTCTGAAGAATAGTGACAGATTCTTGGCTCACAAGAGGACTCAATGACTGGAATTCATAAGCCTGCAGAGGGGGCACTCTGTTCTACTGCCAAGTACGTGAAATTCTTTTATTGTCAATCACACCTCTAAAGGTTAAATAAGTTCCATGTAGGTAAAACTAAAAAGAGAAATGAAAACGGCTTATCTAAAATTTATTTGCAGCTGGCACCTTTGTGTCTCAGTTACGTGAAAATCCTGAAAGGAAGGAACGTGACAACATAATAATAAATAATGCATTGTAGTAGAGAATAGGTACCATTTCTCATGCATTTAATTCCTTCAGTTAGGAGTGTTGACTCTCTTTAAACTATGCTCAGAATCAGGTTTTCTATTAATTATTGCCACGGTCACTGATCTGGCCTAATATATGATGGATCCTTATCAAAATCATTGCACAAACTTTCCTCTGGTTTTCTTGTAAAGGCTATTCTCATGATTCTATTTCACCACAAATGCCTTCTTCTTATTTTGTGTTTGTTTTATTTTGTTTAATTTTAATAGGTCCGGAGAACAGAACAGAGGACGAAGAACTGCCCTGTGTCTATCACCAGCATTCTGTTGTGTTGTGTCTGTTCTGTTCCTTTTCTATTGTTTGGTCCTATAATAATTTTTCAAAACTCACACAGAACTCTAGTTAATAGAGTGCTTGTTCAGCATGCAGAAAACCCTAGGTTATAGCACTGGATAAAACATGCATGCTCGTAAAACTTTACCTCCCTGCACTGAGAAAGTAGAGCCAGGAAGATCAGAAGTTCAAGTTTATTATCAACTACGCAGTGAATTTGCGATCAGTTTGGGTCTCACATGGCTTCCCCATCACAAACAAAGAAATAGTAATAAAGAAACCAACAAATAACAAAACCCAGGAACAGATCAATCAAAGCGAATATAGCATTCAAAATTATTTAACATTATGATGTTAAAAAATCATTCCTGCTTAGCTTTTGTCTCAGCACTAAATTATTTACTAAGTCAGACTTTTTGAAGATCACACAGTGCCTGGTGTGTAAAAAATGTTGCAAAAATGTTTGTTGAATGTTAATAGTGAGTCAAGGTCCTAGATATAGTTTTATCACTAATGTGATTGTTATATATGTGTTTTTTTAATCTCTAGGAATACACAGCTGTGTGGCAGTCTCACAGGTAAATGGAAAGCTCCATGTTCCTGGCAGATTCTGCTGCCAGAAAGTACTGCAGATTCTCTGAAAGAAACAGACTTCTGAGGTTTGTGGTGACTTTTTCCCCCTAGGGACTGGGTTATTTTTAGTGATGGTTGTGACAAGACTATCCATCCAGCAAAATTCAAGCAAGATATTGCTGTAGTCTGAGATCAACTAGATCCAAATTTGACTTTCTTCTGCTTTCATAGCACATAGTTTGAAAACAATTTTGCTGACTCAGAGGAGCAAAGTTGCTCAACTATACTGCCCGGACACACTCCACTGGCTCCCTGCCATCCCCTTGTCAATAGTTCCAGCACATCAGGTCAATTACAAGACCCTCATCCTGATGTTCCCACTTGGGAATTCCATCCCCAGACCCCTACATTTGTTCTCTGCTTCTATATCTCTGTTTAACCTTGATGAAGGAAGGCTTAGGTCCTGCCTCTTTTCCACCCTAGCTATGGATCTGTGATCTTTGCGTCATTGCCCCACAAGCATTTTGAATAACATCTGAACTTCCAGCTTTTACATGTGTGGACGACACTTTTCCTGAGAAGGGGTAGTGGACTGCATGAGTAAAAGTTTAATAACCAACTTTGTGGTTGGGGGGTGAAATGACCTAATCTGTTCATTACTAGTTAAGCAATATACATATTTCCAACCAGTTCATAATTGGTTTAGCAAGAAATTGTATTTGAGAAAAGATTTATCTTACCTTCAGCAGACCATAACTACTGTAGAACATCTGTCCTCTACGTGTATGGAAGCAGCAGCAAATAACGGGCTGTGATCGAGACATGACTTGGCAATTTCTATCTATCTATCTATCTATCTATCTATCTATCTATCTATCTATCTATCTATCTATCTATCATCTATCTATCTATCATCTATGTGTCTATCTGTCTATCTCTCTATAATCTATCTATCATCCATCTATCTATCTACCTACCTACCTATCTATCATCTATTTGTCTGTCTATCATCTGTCTGCTTAATATCTGTCTAACATCTATCTGTATATCTATCTAGCTATCTAATATCCATCTTTCTTTTATGTATGTTTATCTATCTATCTATCTATCTATTTATCTATCTATCTGCCTGTTTACTTGCTTACATATATTCACTTAATCACAGTGTTGCTTGAATGTAAGCCTACATTAGGCATAATAGACAAATGCTCTATCACTGAGCAGAGTGTCAGTCCTATTACCTAGTTTGATTTTATTAAACTTCTCCATATCCATTTATTCCCATAGTGTCATGAGTGTGGTGAATCCACACTAGAATGCTAAGTCCTAGTGACAGAGAATATATAGCATACAAAACCCAAAGTAATTATGAACTTAACATTTACTGAAAATTTTTTGCTGATCATTAGCTTAAATTACAGTAAAATTTACTATGTCAATTAGGTACTTATATTTTTAGAGTTTCTTTTATTTGTTTTCAATAAAACTCGCTTACACTTAGATGTACAGAATTTAAATAGTGACTGTTTCCCAACCATTTTGAAATTTTTCTGAAAACTAATAATTGACTTTAATAATCCAGACTCAACACGCCTGTAAAAGGAAGGGACTTAACAGATTGGCATTCCTTACCTCTATATGCAACCCAATAATATTTTTGATAAGTCTTATATAATTTATATATATATAGCAATATATGTTTATATTAAAAATGACATGGTACAAGCATATACATTAGTTTTATAAATAGTTCTTAACTAGCTTTTCACTGGAGATGAAATGGCCAACCTGTCATTGACTGACCAATAGCAATTTTTGAATAATTTTTTCGGAGGGTGTAATATCATCTCGAAGCCATATTGTTTACTTTCTTGCCATTAATAGTAGAGGAATCATGGAGTGGAATAAAGAAATACCTCAGAGGTAGGATAGAATGGGAAGCTAATGTTTCATTGAATATCCATGCTGGTTGTTCATTTTGTCATCCTGAAATCAAGGAGCTATCCCCATGGCACAACTGAGAGATCTTCTCTCCATTAATGGAAGCCTTTGGACACACCTTTGAAGGAGTTTCTTGATGGCCATATTTGATGTGTATGGGAGGGTCTGGATTATTGTAGACAGTACTGATCACTAGACAAAGAATGTAGAACTGAATAAGAAAGAGAGAAATGAGTGCTAGCAAAGATGCATTTCTCTGTGCTTCTTGCTATGACTGGGGTGTGACAAGCTGCTTCTGTGAAATTATATACTGTAACCTTGAATGTGAGCCAATTAAATCTTTTTCCCTCAAAGTCCCATGCAGTAATATGCAATTAAACAAAAACATTCTTAAGGAAAAGCATAATAATGTCAAATTTCATTAAAATGTTTGCTTTCTAGAAAGAAAACATTGACTCAAGATTTGAGAATGAATAATCTTTGTAAATACAAGTTGGATTGTGCTAAACATCCTGTCTCCTCATCTCCAGCATTGTTTCCATCTCACTGAGGTTCTGTATTACTGATCTTTATCAATAAAATCTTCCCTCACTTCCTCATCTGTCTGTTCTCCTTACTGAATGTTTCCCAATGACACCTTTCACACGCATTCTAAGAGAACTAGGCACAGCTGCCTGATTGGGATATAGGTTGATTAATTCCATATTTTCCTTGTCACTTCCTGATTACTCTAAGAATGCAGCTTTCAGGGCCAGAGAGATAGTCCACTGGATAAGGTGCCTGCATGCAGAGGGGCAATGTGAATTCAAATCCCTTTAATCACACATGGTAGAAGCATAACATGCATATGTATATCTCTCTTTCTTTCTGTTCTCTCTCTTTCTCTCACTCTTACTTGTTCTCTCAAGAAAATAGATAAAATATCAAGATGTTGAAAAAAGAAAAAAAATCATCTTTTAGACCCATTTTGACATAGTGGTTTTCTGAAAAGTCTTTCAAAACATCTCCAGAACTGACCACCCTTCTCCTCTATGCTCCAGGAAGAAAATGGATCTCATTTATTCTTCTCCAGCTCATAACCTTCTTTCCAATGAAAGCAAAGAATGTACTGATAAAAATGCTGCTTAGTTAAATCATTCATTCAAATGTTGAATTACTGGGATGTGTTTGTGTTTCAGACTGTAAACTGAAAGAGGGCAGAGATGTCTTACAAGTTCCTCATATGCAGGTCAGATTAGCATTGGGAGTATAGCTGAGTAGTAGAGATTTGACTGCAGAATAGATATCTCAATGGTTGGCATACAAATGAGTCTAATTAGAATATGTGAATGAGCAAATAGATGAATGGGAAAGCAACTGTTCTTAAAGACCTTGGGGAAATTATGTGTTATATAAAGTAATATCAGTTGTACGAACAGCACACATGATTTGTTCTTTAATGTTGCTTTGTCCCAAATTTTGATTTATCATTTAGTGAGGAACAAAGCTGTGGTCATGTATTTATTGAGTAAGCACTTTGTGCGCCAAAAGAAAACAGATGTGACCATTTAGAGGGTATTTATCTTGCACAGGGTATCAAGGCTAGGGAAAGCGGCTATGAACTCATTCCCTGCAATGAATGCAGAAGCAAATGAAGGAGGAGTGATGCAAGTGGACATTTTGCAACTGGCCATGATCTTCCTGTTCATCCCTATCATGTGATGATAGAGCTCTATCCCAGGAAGAAGCTAAATGCCATTTCATTAGGTGAAAAAATCCAATATTAACAAAAGGACAGAGACATGTATCTATAATGTAAGTTAAAAATATGTGGCCAATTACATTCAAACCACAAATTACAAATGTTGCTATCAGCTGTTCCAGTAAAATCAAATTTACGTATTCAACAACACTTTCCAAAGCACTCAGTACAATTTTAATCCACCACTATCACTGCCAAAATTTTCAAAAAGACAGAGAATATACATGAATGTTAGAAATTTGCATTGGAAAATAGAAATATTGATTGTGTGAGAAGTTCCTATTAATATAGAAACAGAGGCACTTGGATGAAAAAGGAGATACTTCGAAATCTATTTTTTCTCATTGTAGCTATTGTAACCATTGTTTATAAACCAACACGTCTTAAATACCACATTCTTTGATTTCTCATATATATCCTTTTTCTCTTGAGTAAAGTTTTTGTATTGAAATGAAATATTGGAGAGGTGTGTTTTCTTGTGACTAACCCTTGGAAAGGGTTGATGTATTTTCTTAGAATACCTTTTCGCCTCTTTTTCAAGAAAGGCTTGCAATGACCACGCCCCTTTCCATTAGATGAATTGCAACCTTGAGAAAATGATCCAAGGAAATACGAATGTGCATGTGCTGTGTTTTCATCAGCCTCTTCTTTTCCTATCTATACAATAGATGGGCCCTTTGGTCTTGTTGCATGGTAGGACTGCATTGGTCTGACAGCTCAAGGATCATAATCTAGGGGAGTTAAAAGAATGAGAAAGTTAATGGTAATATCCAGAGACAAAGCAGGAATTGTGGTAGTTAAATTTAGCAAACAAAGGCACAGTTAGAAACCTGGTAAGGGCGTATATCCTGAGAAATGGCAGGAATACCCCCAGAAGACACCTGTTGATGCTTGGTTTTTGTCCATCATGCAAGTGGGACATCCTGTTAGAAGAGTAATGTTTTATAACCTAACCTCAGAAGAGACAGAGATGGAGCATCATTGTGGTGGATGAGATGTCACTGAAGAGCCATGATTCTGCACATGACATTGTTTTGCTCAGACAGAAACTCATGAGTTCAGGGTTGATTTGCACAAAGCAACGTGATGCTTCTTGGTCACTGCCAAATGCATAGACTGAAATTTGCCCCTATTGAGTGAATTCCCTGATATCATTCCCACCTTGGAGGTGGAAGTACTGGAGACTGGGAAGGCTTATATTGAGGATAACTAAGTTTTGGGAAATTTGGAAAGTGCAAGCTCATGAGAAATTTAACTGTCCACCTTGATGCTGATAAAGAATTCAGGATGCCAAAGATGCTTTTTCTTCCAGCATGCCTGTTTGCGCCCACATCTTCTCTGGTCTCTGTGATTTTGCTCCCTTTGAATGCCTGAAGTTGTACCTTATCCTTCCAACTTAGTAATGTTTACCGGGACAAGTCGTTTTTTGCATTGCATGAGGATGAGACCCCAGGAACATGAACTATAAGGTGACATTGTGTGCAGAGCTGTCTTTGACAAGACCTGCCCTTGCCACTAAACAGGACTCAGGTGTTGAAAAGCAGATGTCTCTGTCTTAAATTCAATGATAAATGCAAGAGTAATAGACACATGTAAGTAGGTAAAAACCCACCACAAATATATGATGATTCTTGAGTTATCACATATGGAGAGACTGTGCCAAGTACAAATCTATAAATGATATTTATGCTGATATTTCCATCATTAGTCCAGTTTTGCATTCATATCTCTTTAAAGTACTTTCTTACATGTCATAGTGGGGTAACTGAAAGAGTAAATAGAATTAAAAAATGAAAAAATAGAAATGATAATAACAGAGGAAGAGTGAATATAGTTTGGTAGAATGTGCATATTATTTCAGTGCAAGGAGGCTTTTAGGAGACTGAGACCTAGTAAGTTCCAAACATACCTGACATACAGTGTGGGATCCTATCTTGGAAAGGAAAGAAAGGAAGAAAGGAAGAATGAGAGAAAGAAGGAAGGGAGGAAGGAAGGAAGGAAGGAAGGAAGGAAGGAAGGAAGGAAGGAACGAATGAACGAATGAAGGAAGGAAGGAGGGAAGGAAGGAAGGAGGAAATGAATGAAGGAAGGAACGAAGGAAAGAAGGAAGGATGGATTTTAGGGCTAAAATGTTGTACACTCTGAATTAGAGACTTTGATAAGGCTGAAATATTAGTCTATTGATATTTATCAAGCTATGTCTATTTGAAGTACCAGAACCCTGTAACTAAACTGGGGAGACATGACCTAATTAGTTGACATGACAAGTGTCTGTTGATGATAGAAGAGAGTAACAGATGTCTCTAGTGAGGATGATGATGTTCATAGGAGATCCAAGGAACTTTTATTTTGTCCCATTTTATTTGTGGATAAGTTGTCTGTGTTTTTTTCCTGATACTGAAGCTTCTACAGTTTAAGTCTCTGCTTCTCAGCAGGAAGCTGGAAGTTCAACAAGAACTATAAATGAAACTACTATCATAAATTTAGTCATAATTATAAATATATGGCAATTATGACTGAGAGTATAATTATAACTATAAATATACCTATAATTATAACATTTACTATTCAGAATAATTTACTAGTCCCAATAAAGAATATACAAGAGGTTTGGGTGCCTGCTCTTCCCTCCTTTGAAATTAATAGTGGGTCTTATAGATTGATGAAGCATGCTTTGGTTAGGGATTATTCTGATTTGAAATGGAGCTCTCCTTTCATGGCTGGGAGACCGTGAGACCTCCAGAGATCTGGGAAGTAAACTATTTCAGCATTTAAGCTTCTGTTTCCATCTTCTCAGAGACTTTTGCACTGATTACTATTTCATTGCCCTGAAAAATGGTTTGTAAGGGTTTCATCTAACGGACCCCTTTTGCAGATGAATTGTCACCATAACGCGATGTAACATTCTCAAAATTTATGCAGCAAGCAGATGAACACACGGATGGGAAATGGGACTTCTTACCATCCAGAAGAGTTAGAAAACAAAAGGGAGATGATATTACACTGAGAAAGAGAAAAGAATTCAGAAAGCAATGAGCTGTAATAGACATGAAAGAAATTGACAGATTACCCAAAAGAATGGGCAACTTTAATGATGGCTGAGACAGGAAAAATGAATGTGGATGAGGTAGACAGATGGTTTGAAGACTTCCAACCTTATTTTATTTTTCTTTTAATTCTATTTACACATATTGATATTTTTACCCATTTATACAAAAGAATTGTGGCAGTTAGTTCCAGCTGTCAGCTTGAGAACTGAGCCAATGAAGAATTATCTAGGGAGGACAAGCATGTATGAGATTGACTTCATGGTATGATTGATGAGTGAAGATCCAATCTGTACTGGGTAGGAGCATTCTTTTGTCAAGTAGACAGAGAGCAACCTGGAAATTGGCATTTTGGCAAACTAGGAAGCATCATCGTTCCTTGCCAATCTGCTCCTGTTAGGTGTAATGGTTACTTTTATCTGTTGCTGTGAGAGATCATTGAAAGTCAAACAATTTTTTAAATTTTTTTAAATAATTCTTTTTTTAACGTTTTTATTATTTATTCAATTTTGCATGTGTGTGTGTGTGTGTGTGTGTGTGTGTGTGTGTGTATAGAACCACGGACGAATTCAGGAACCACCATGGAGGCTTCCACCTCCTCCTTGTTTACTCTGCCCCGGGATTCACAGGCTCCGCCCTACCAGGACCAGAAGCGCAGGCTGCCCCTGCTTCCGCCCGGCGTCTATACGTGGGGTCTGGGATCCGAACTCAGGACCTACCGCCTGCAAGGCAGAGGCTTAACGCGTGAGCCACCTCTCCAGCCCCGAAAGTCAAACAATTTAAGTGAGAAAGGGAGATTTGTTCCATTAATGGTTCCAAAGGGGAGATACAGTCTTTCATGGCAGAGGTGGCGTGGCTGGGGCCAAAGCTGGAGGCAGGTTAAGTCATTGCAAACATCTTGGAGGCTGAGAGTTGCAAAAATGCTTGCTGTAAAGCAGACTTCTCCAGAAGGTAGGAAGGGACTAACCCACCTCAAGGCCCACCCCCTGTGACCGCCTTCTTCTGGCAAGGCTCCACCTCTCAGAGGTGCCAGGAACTTCCCAAACATAGGAGCCTGTGGGGGACATATTTAAACCATGACACCAGGGATGTAGTGTAGCCAGAGGGATTCTCTCTGCCCCTAATACTGGTCATTTTGCTAGAATATAGTGAATCTAGTATAACCTGAAGTAGAAATCTCCTTGTTTCTGTAAATCATTGGGTCAGGTATTATTACAGCAAGAGAATAGGAATCTAAGAAAAGAACAAGGTCACTGCTACAAATAAAAAGCTCAGTTCAAATTTTAAATAGATTAATGACTTTGATGGGTAGGAGAGATATCCAAACATATATATATATATATATATATATATATATATATATATATACACATATATGTATATTACATGCACACACACATATGCACACACACACACACATACACATACACTCTCAAAGCACTGAGAAATAAGGACAAATATTTCTGAAGGTTCAACAAGGGCAAGAAACTCAATTCCCTGAGGGCTTCATTTAAGAAAGGTCATTGTCTTTCCCTGGAATAGTGTTCTTTGAATAAATCTCTAGGATTTACAGTTTCAATCCATTTTCTATGGCCTAATTCATAATTTTCATGCCTACTTTCCTCCCTAAAACATTCCAATCATATCTGTGAACACAGAGACGATGGGTTTTAATTTAGTGCTTGGAAAGATAAAGGTGCACAGACCGGTGAAGTCTATCGACAAAGAGTCGTTAAAGCCAAGGGTCTGCGAGTTTCAGAAACACTCGAGAAAATTGATTTCTTACTTACTAAGGAGAGGAGAAGCGTTTCACTGCAAACACCCATTGCCTTAGCAATAGAGTGGTATAGTGTGCTGTGGTGGGCTGCCCATACTTAGGCATTGATCAACCCAAGTTGATCAATTTAATTCTCCCTCCTCATCAGTGTTTTCTACTCTTCTCCACTTGTGAGTTCAGAGCTTGCGATTCTTCAATACTGTGTCTGAGAAATGATAGGAAATGAATCATCACTGATCCGTGTGGCTTTCATGTTGGCATTCAGTTCCATTCATGTCTTTCAGAAATTGTGATTATTTTTATGTGAGCATTGACATATACTTGGATTTAAAAATATGCCCACAGTAACTACTCATTTCTCAATGAATTGCCTAAGTATTTATTGATATGTGCGTGCATGCTTGTGTGTGTGTGTGTGTGTGTGTGTGTGTGTGTGTGTGTTTATATAATCATATGTAATGTAATGGCTTAAAATGTGAGTTTTCCCCCACAGGTTCATGTGTGTGAATGCTTTATTTGATATTTGAGAAGGTCATAACACTTTTGAAAGGTAGAGACTTACTGGAAGAAGTCATGACCCTCAAGTGGATCTTGAGATTAGAAGCCTTACCTCTCCCTCAATTTTTTACTAGCTTTCTGCTCTTACAGTCTGCAGCTATCTCACTCTGCTTCCATGATTTCTGCAGTTAATCAAGCCCGTTCAGCTTCTGCCAGGTAGCCATGCCTTTTCTGAAACAATGGATTGTAATTCCCCTCTGGAAATATAAGCCAAATAAATCTCTCTTTTCTCCCTAAAAGTTCAGTAGGAGTGTTGTCTCACAGTAGCAGAAAGAAAAACTGCTACATATACATGTAAAATATAGGTACATACATCATTTGTACTTCAAAATAGATCTGCTCAAAGACCCACTTCTCCCACCCAGTTGACATCTGTTGAGTAGCAACAAACATATAGGACTACTCTAGACCATGTGCAAATATCTGAAACATAAGACATCTCTAAAACACAAACATATTGAAGTTAACATATATGAATATTATTTATTTATAGAGACACACACATGCACACATGTCATTTACGTGGGTGGAAATCAGAGGACAGCTTTCAGAAATCAGCTTTTTTCTGCCGTGTGATGTTCCAGGCGCTGAACTCAGATTCTCAGGTTCAGGAGCAGGTGTGTTACTATAGAGTCATCCCCCTGTTTGGCACATTGGATTCTTGCAAAAGGGGATCCATAATATCATGTCTTCACAATGTGGGGATCACGCTGGTAAATAAAATTTAAGGAACTAGTGATATTTTTGCTTAGAAAAACCTTCGCAAGATTTTGTTTGTTTGTTTGTTTGTTTGATGGAAACAACTAAAATTAATTACTTAAATATATGAAACTATCAAGCAATAAAATAGTTACAGGTGATTTCTACTAAAAATCACTATGCACACTGTCATTAACAGAATTACATTGTAATAGTTTTATGTAAGTGATTTCCTAAAAAAGTAAAATGGTATTTGATGTTCTTCATAAGATTTTCTATCTGAGCAATATTCCTCACATGTCTAAGGTGGAACCAGATTTCCTTTCCTGTCTATCCCACATGGATATATTTGCAAAATGGCCAATGAAATAAGATAGAATTCCAGTGTGTACTGTTGTAACATAGAGTTGCTATATGGATTTCTATTTTTTTTTTCATTTCAGTATTATCTTGTGTGAATGAGTAGTGTTTTCACTGATGTGATTTAAATTTAAGGAGGACAGCAATTTTATTGACTCCCATTCCAGATCACAGTTCATCATTGCAACAAAGTTACTAGTGCAGGAACCAAGTAAACTGCCACATGCAAAATCAAGAGCAGAAGGTAAAAGCCAAAACATCCAGCCATCTTTGCACAAGACATATCTTTAAGGACTCCCTTTTCTCAGGAAATTGTACTGCTTCCAATAGCCAGGTCTTCCTACTTCAATTAAATCAGTTAAGACAATCTCCTAAAGCTTACAAAGAGTCTTTCTTTAACTAGACAATTCCCAGTAGGTACACCCAGTGGCCAACTCCCTGTGTCAAGATAACATCTGAGACTAATTTCCAAGAGAAATGGAAAGCATATAGATAACTGCTTTAGACTACAGGTCATAGGACATTTAGAACATACACAAACATATTGAAGTTCCAGAGAAATCTTGGGAATGATTTATCTGAACAAAAAAAAGAAGGAAAAAAAAGAAATTGTATCTAGGATCCTTCAAAGTCATAAAGGCTACTTTACAGTCAAATGTCATTTGTCAGCCTTAGGAGGTGGCTGAGGTTACTTTTATACATGTCTAGATTCCATCTGAAGAAGTGTAGTTCATTAACTATATCATTTTTTCCTGGAAACTTAATCTCTACTATCTTCAAGTGAAATAAAACACCAATTATAACTACATCTCACACTATTTTGTGAGCGCTTACTATACATTGGGGATCAAGACAGCAATCTAAGGACATTATTACATCTATTTCCCCAATTGACCTTGTGAGGGGCTCATTTTTACTGACAAGGACTGAAGGGGCATAGAGGTTGATTATCTTTTCAAAGTCACACAACTATACTTCTACTGGTAAAGCTGACACAGCATGTGAAGTCCACAAAATAATGATTGATTCGGTTGCAGACCTTTCTGTTTTGCTGCTCTGAGACATGATGTGAAGCAGTGTGTTGAGTTTCATGATTCCTAAGGGTCCAAGAATGAGAGACTAAAAAGGCTGCTTCAAAACCACATGAGTCTTCATGCAGCATGGCTTGAATATGGATTGTCTTTTCATAGCCCAATTTAATGGAGAAGATGGTAGAAAACTTAAGGATTGTGCGTGCTCACATAGATCACACACACTTAAGAAACAAGTCACAGAGTGAAAATATCATGGTCTCACTCAGACCTGTTGGATTTCCCTCAAATTAATAGAGAAAGATTCTGCAGCATGTTACAGTCTGTCTCCAGTTCTCGACGTGAGTCCTCATTTTGTTTAACAAAACGTGTCTGGTACATTTCCTCATTTTAGTTGTTGAAGGACGATGAGACTCTTAATTTGGTGAACCACTGGTAATTGGAATTATTCAACACAGTATGAAGGAGACTTTCCTCTTTTGTTCTGCCTCACACATCTCTAATTATGGAGTGAGACCCAGCAGTGGTCTGAACCCCTATGGCATATCGCAAGAATGTTAGAGGGAAATGGAAATGCTCAGGACATTTTATGTTTCATATCTTGCCAGGGAACATGGCAAAGATATTTTCGCTGAACAGATTTGCATCTCTGCCGATGTTGATAATAAACTGGCTACATTATCGCAGACTCAGACAATCGCAGAAGTTTATAACTGGTGATGTTCGTTGCTCAGTATCTTAGAAACATGTAGTAAAGTGGCTGAAAGTGACATTGTGTGCTCATAATCTAAAGGTTATTTCTTCATTTAAGGGCTCATAGGACATTTTTAAAAATTAACATGCAAAGAAGCAAGTTTCTGACACATTTGGGATTGCTTCTCTTCCACCATCAGCAACCCCTTCCTACTTCCATATCACGTGAGTTCTATTACACTTTCACTTAAAGCCACTCCCTACCCTCTTTTTCACACCCAACATGATTCATATTCTTCCACTTCCAGGATCTCTTTAGGTCCATATTACACAGATTTCATTATGCTGATCCTTCCCCACCTCCTGTTACCTTAACCTCCTACATCCCATAAAGCCTTTTCCCAATCCTCATTCCTAATTTCCCGGTCATGGAACACGTTCAATGTTAAAGATTCCATCAACAAACCTTGTGCATTTTATGCGTGTTATAATGGTAGCTGCCAGATTGCAATTCATCAAGACCTACAAGTGGCAGAGACCCACTTGGGAAACATTCACAGTTTTAAATCTATGAAATAACTGACAGGTGGGAATGGACAGTATGTTGGGTGTAATTTTTCATGCTTTCATTATTATGCTGACAGTACAGCTTCATCTTTTCCCACCTCGGGATGAGCCTCTCCTTCCCTATCTTCTTTGCCAATGTATCTTCTTCTTAATGACTGGCACTCTTTCTCCTACATGACAATTACATTTCAATTTCAACTACTTCTTGCGAAACTGCAAACAAACATTAGGATACATTCTGTTTAACACATGTGCTTGTAGAGTCACATAATCCAGAGTTCAAGCTGGAAAGTTCTGTGGTCCTACTGTATTTGCTTTTAAATATATCTGAAAGCTTTTCAATCTTTTTTTTTAAGGTTACAGCATGCCCATTGCCCTCAAATGTAGACTCTCTATTTTTTTTTTCTTTTGGTGGGGGAAGGAAGGGGAGCTTTTCAAGACAAGCTCTACTGTAACCAGGCTGTCACTGAGTAAATGATGTTGGAATTAAATAGACAATTCTCCTGGTGGAAGCTTCCACCTCCCAGACTTGGGATGACAGGTATTTGCCACCATTACTTACAGATTTACTCTTATCAACTGAAGAAATTGTGCTGTCAAACACACATCCTTAAACACATGGTGCCTGCCTCTTCATTCTTTCTTGGATGACCTCCCAGGTGCTTTGTCAAAACAGCCCTCCTGAAGGACTCTGAAAGCCCCACTAAGCCAGAGACTTGTAACCAGGAGCACAGTGAAGAACAAGGCTTTGAGCCACCCGCCATGTTGATGTGGTTGCCTTGGAAACCGGTCCCTGTGAACCAGTCAGTGCTTCAGAAGACAACATCCACTGACAGTCTTCTTAACGAAACCCCATGAAATTGGGCCTCCCTTGGGGACAGAAATAATTAGGTGATGAGTATGTTCTATCTTAATCTGCTGTGTTCTGAGCTATCTTGATATATGCTCATAGATAACTGATAAGCCTATGCCTTCATATTTCACGTTATATATTTATTTAGTATATATTTAATTATTAGAGTACTTACATTTTATATGATATTTGGGGAAGTTTATCCATCTTGTGAATTCAAGATGGCTGAGTCATCACAACAAAATTGAACAATTTTTCCCCCTGGATCTACATCAAACTTTTCATGGTCGTGGCAAGTAAATCCATAAATGAAGGAAACAATTTGAAGAAAGAGAACTTGATTCTGATTGTGACTTTGAAGGCTTCCACACTTAGTCTCGTGACTCTGGTTTCTGGGTCTGTGGTACTGCAGATGAACACATCAGAAAGGGCCAAGATGCAAAAGGAGAGAGAAGGGAGGAGATGCATCTTTCCAGGGTGCTCAACTAATTCATTCCTTCCTTCCTTCCTTCCTTCCTTCCTTCCTTCCTTCCTTCCTTCCTTCCTTCCTTCCTTCCTTCCTTCCTTCCTTCCTTCCTTCCTTCCTTCCTTCCTTCCTTCCTTCCTTCCTTCCTTCCTTCCTTCCTTCCTTCCTTCCTTCCCCTCTCAGGATCCATTAAATTCCAAATCCGTAAGTGGACTGAAACATGGATCAAGTCAGAAGAACACTCAAGATCCAAACGCCTCCCAAATTCTGCTCTGAATACTCCTACCTTGGGGAGCAATCTTATGATAGCTGAGTTTTCAGGAGGATATTTAAGGTATAAACCAGAACACCAGGTAATAAAGCAACAGATGGAATTAAAAAAAAATAGAATGGCAACAGTCTAATCATGGTCTCAGAGTGATTCACTAAAGTTTCCAGCAGACCTTTCTGCCATGGCACTTCCCTTCACACCAAATGCTTTGTCTTAGAATTATTATTGCTGTTGAATAGAAATTAGGAACCATTAGTCATAGCTCTCATCCATGGGCTGACTTCAGCATTCTTTATTTGTTCAAAGCTAAAGGTTTAAGAATGGAGAAATGACTAAGTAGTTAAAGCACTTGCCAGGCAGTCAAAGGGGCCAGAGTTCAGATGCCCAAATCCCATGAAAAATGCTGGACAGGTGTGGTAGTGAACCACCTGTAATTCCAGTCCAGGAAGGTGGAACCTGGGGATCCCCAAAACAGGCAAGATAGCCAGACCAGCACAACGGATGCATTCTGAGTTTAATTTGAGTCACAGGCTCCAAACAATATAGTGGAACAACAATCCAGGATGATTCTCTATGTCACCCTCAGGCCTACACACACTCATACATGCCAACATATATGTACTAAGGCCTGGGCACTCATGCAGATATACATACACATAGAAAAAGATAAAGATTTTGCTAGTCTATCAACCTTTTTGTTTCTATTTCCTGGTACCACCAGTTTCTGTCCCATTTTTCTCCCCACTCCTAGTAACAATCAACCCCACTCCTAGTAACAGATGTGTCATGGTCAAATGATCTCATCCAGCCTCCCTGAAACATAAATTGGGTTTCCAATCTTCACATTTCCATCCTTAAATGGGACTCTGTACTTATGAGGGAATCAACTCTTACTAAAGTCTAGCATTTGTTATGAGCTGTTCTCATGCACAGTTTCATATATTTATATCACAGAAAATCTTGGGTACAATCTGTGTAATTAAATCCTTACCTTATTGATGTTGCTTCTGGACATGATTTCAATGCATGTGCTTCTGAGAACTATTTTGTAAGGTGTGCATCTGTTTTCTGCTGCATGTTTTTGCATATTTGTATTGTAATGCAGAACAGTATTTTTTATTTCTATTCCATGGTTTGATGTCATCTTGCTCTCTCATTCTAGGTACTCTTAAATAAGATCTTTATGACTTCTATGCAGTCATTGACAAACCTCACCCAAGTGAGCTAATTCTCAAGAACACACATTCTAGAGTTGAAGTATGATAAGTTGGAAGATGTAAATAACGAATTGTGAAGTTTCCACACAGGAAAACAAAATCATCATCATATGCTTTTTCTCTAAAGAAAACTTAACAGAATCTCTAACAAAAGCCACAATTTGTATAGTTACGTGTGTGATATTTAAGAGGGGCTGAAATTACTGTGCTGTTCTGTCATATGTTTGGAGACTGTGAAAGCCTCCAGTACACAGGAGAAAGAATTAGTGGGCTTGTAAATTATGTTGGAGAGGCTCATGTAACTTCCTGTGACAGGACATGACACATACACACTGCTGAGTTACTCTTGGCGACAGAGCAATCACTCCTGGACTTGACATTGCTCTCCCACAAAGGGGACTTTCTGTTGTCTCACCTTTGCATTGTAAAAATTTATAGTGAAGTTCAATTCTATTACTTAGGGTGTCCCAGCTCTCATTAATCACAAAGCACAAAAGGATGATTTCAATGCCATGGTCCAAAGAAATAGGAAGATGAATACATGGAATACGAAGGAGACAAAGGGGGAGAAAAGGAACATGTATTTGGGGATCTTTTCTGTTAAAGGTCGGAATAAATTGCTTTGTAGTGCAGAGCATGCATATTGAAAGGTTAATGTATTATTGTGGAACACAAAGTTGCAGCTTGAACATGGAATGCTGTATTATTTCTGTAAATGGCACTATTGGTGATAAAGTAATAATAGCAATAATAACCATTTAATGGTATTTTGGGCATATGTAACAAAATATTTTGTTTGCAATTGGAGTTTTCACTTAATCTGGTGTGTGTGTGTGTGTGTGTGTGTGTGTGTGTGTGTGTGTGTGATTGAATTCATTGACACGGAGTAGTGCTTGGTTCAGAACAGCCTTCTTCCTTTATGCAGATCCAGTGTCTACAAGTTGCTGCATTTCACAGATCCTGTCTGGTGCTTTATGTCCCTGGAAAGCAGGGATTGGAGAGATGGCTCAGTTGACAAAGCAATAGGACCTGAGTACAGGTTTGAAGTACACACTTAAAACCTAGGGCTTGTGTCTGGAACCCCAGTTCTGGGTCAAAGGGAAGACCAGGAAATTGTTGGAGTGCTTTTGCCAAATGGTCTCTCTGAATTGATGAATTCTCTCTCTCTCTCTTTCTCTCTTTCTCTCTCAGAAGACATACCCAAGTATCTTCCAATTTTCTTTTACACTTTTCTTTTCCAAGGAAGTTATCTCTGTCCTCTTCCTCCTGACAATGGAGAAAATTTTGAGTTATGAAGAACAACAGAAGCTGCACTACATTGTGTGACTTCTGATTTCAGGGGACACACAGGCAACATGATCTTGATGTGACTTTCATGTTCGCCCTTTCCTTCTTCATGTGCCTATGGGGGTGTGAATTTACTATGTGAATCAGAGAGCATGTATGGGCCCGTGGAGGCCCAGGGTTACTTCTGGAATCATCCTGGATTGCTTCTATGTCCTTTTTGCTTCACTCTTGGATTTCCCAGGTTCTAACTTCCAGATCCGGAAGTGGAGGCTGCCATCATTTCCACCTGACACTGTTAACGTGATATCCAGAATATGCCTGTCAGGCAGAATGTTAAGAGACGAGCCTTCTCTCCAGCCCAATGTTCCCTCTTGAAAGTGTCAGCTGCCATGTGGACAGCCGGATTACACCATCATGTTGAATTTTCTGTAAAGAGGTTGAACCATTATTAATCAGTAGATTGCATGGAAATGTCATAGGGTCAGAATAAGACCCCCTGAGGAGAGATTGGCTCTAACATCCTACGGTGACCCCTGAAGCTATTAGTTTGCTGCAAGTGAGTGAGATGTTGAAACGTTTGAAATTAATACAGAGAATAGAGTGACATTAATACAGAAAATGGAGTGACATTTTCTCCTTTCCATGTTGGAGACTGGACCTAAGACCTTCTAACATGTTTGAAAAGCATTTTAACACTGAACTAAATCTTTGGTCTTTTTTTTTTTTTTGATTCTTTTAAAATTTCAAAGAAGGGGCTCAGTAATTTGTCTATTGAATTCATCATTCTCAGGCCAGACTGACCCTGAGCAAGCGTACCTCCAAAATAGCTGGGACGCTAGGTCTGCTCCCCCCAGGCTGGGCTGTGAATATGGGTCTGCAAATGAGTCATTTTGAGATAAGGTTCGATGCAGCAAAACCAGCAAGAAAAGTCTCTGAAACTAAGTGAAATGAATCTGTTTCTTACATCACAGGTCCAGCGAGTAGCCAAGCAATGTGGGGCACCATGTGAAATAAAGTGTGTCTTCCATAAATTAACACGATTCTTACAACATCTTTAGATTAAGCAACATGGGAGAAAGATTCAGTGAAAGTTCTCTCTTCTTCATGAAACAGGCATGAAATTCCCCAGCACACTTGTCTGGATGGATCAAATATAATCTGTTCAAATCAATAATGTTTGCCTCTGGTCCTAAATATCATTATTTGGGAGAAGAACTGTGCTTCCCTCTACAGCCTCCTTGCTCTGGACGATCCCAGGAAAGAACAGAGACCATGGCTCTAGTGGGCACTTCCCTTCTCCACCAGGGAAGGCCCCGACCATCTGCACCTTGCTCCTGGACAGGAAGTCTCTTCACGTACACTCTACACGTGAGCACGTGTGTGAAATGATCTATCAATGGTCAGCTGTGATTCAGAGCTGACCTTGTACTCATGGGTTTCCATCCCAAGACGAAGAGAAAGAAGATCTTTTAGGGAAGACTATCTGCTTGTTCCTTTCTTTGTCAGCTAATTTATTTTTCCTATTTTTTTCTTTATTTAACCCTTTCATTTCCTTCCCTCCCCTCTGCTTTCCCTTCTCTTTTATTTTTCCCATCTTTTCACTTCCCTTCTCTCCCCCTTTCCTCCACCTTCCCTTCTTCCTTTCTTGTCCATTCTTTCTCCCCTCTTCTCATCCCTTGTCTCCTCCCCTCCCTCCCTCCCTCTCTTCCTCCCTCTCTCCCTTCCTCCTTCCTTCCTTCCTTCCTTCCTTCCTTCCTTCCTTCCTTCCTTCCTTCCTTCCTTCCTTCCTTCCTTCCTTCTTTCTCTTCTTCCTTTTATACCTTCCCTGTTCTATAGCTTTAATCCAGGGATTTGTTCATATTAGGCAAATATTCTGCCACTGAGCAAAATTCTCAGTCTCTACTTTCCTCACTTAAAGTAACAAATGGTCCCATCAGTTCTTGCTTCCACAGTATCCTCTGAAGCCTTACTTTGATGGCCTCAGAACAATTTCATGGTCCCCTATAGAGAACCAGGAAAATGAAAGATATACTTGTTGGCAGAAACAGAGGCACCAAATTCTCTCTGCAATTTCATTCAATACCTTAATTTTTAAAACTGATTTCATAATTATTATATATCCTAATCTTATGTTGTGGTTTTAACATGGAATGACCCCAACCAGCTCATGTATTTGATCTACAACATTGGAAGCCTCTGAGGTACCTTATTTATATTTTAAATATATTATATGTTGACTTTAATATACAATTGTGAAATAGACTATTCAATGTAATTCTTGGCACATTTCATTGATAATAAAAATGTTGTGTTTGAATCTTTGATTCAAATTACTGACATTTAATGGAAGCAATTATCTTCAATACTACAAACCTACAAAGATGCGCATTTATGCAACATGGTACATACATGTCAGGATTGGGAGAATATATATACCTTGCATTTATGTGTGTATAAAAATTCAACATCTGAATGCTATCCATTGCCATATGTCGAAAATAATCTGCGCGATGCTTATAAGCTCAAAACTTAAGGGAGCAAAGGGTTTTATTCTTGGCTTACAATAGTCTGGTCATAGTCCCTTGTGTTCAGCTAAGGGAAACACACACCATCAACAGGGACAGAGGAAACTGGCCATACAATATACATATAATGCCTGAGAGAGGGACAATTCTCACTTGCCAGATGAGCATGCCTTGCCAAGTATACAGGAGAATGCCAACTTTCTTACAGTTCCTTTTATCTTATTCGCCTGTCCAAGGTCTAGTCCCACCCATCAAGTTGACACCTGTATTTAACTATGCCACTTCATCCCTTGTCAGTTCACACAAAAACATATCCCTTTAAACTGTAATTTTCAATCTCTGTCCCCATACATGTTAAATTTATCTAATAAAAATATATCTAATTTTATTAATTATACAACTCTAAAATTTTAAAACAAATTTTAAAATGTTCTCTTATTAAAGCTTGATTTCCAACATTTTAAGAGCTCAAAGTCTTTTAAGTGTAAGAGTAGATTGCCTGTGAACTTAACCAGAATCACATTACTTACTTGCAGTCCTTGATGGTGGCCTATTTTCTCTGCTGTAACATGGTCCCTTCTCTCCTTGATTCTGGTGGGGCCCTCCTTCCCCATCCCTCCTGTTTATAATCTTTACAATTACTGTAGGTATAACAGAGATTTGTCTTTGAGTGTCTCTAAGTGGGCTTGGTACTAGGACCCACCTATTAGGGAGTACATACGGGGATTAATTTTCTGTGTCTGGGATACTTCACTCAAGATCATTGTTTCTAATTCCATCCATTTCCTGGCAAATTGCATTAATTAATCATTTTTGATGGCTGAGTAGTATTCCATTGTATGAATGTACCACATTTTCCTTATCCACTCGCTGATTCCATGACTTTGGGCTGATTCATGACTTTGCTATTGTAAACAGTGCTGCTATGAACATGGTCGTGCTTGTGCTATTGAGGTGAATTTTTGCTGTATGGGGGATTATTCCCAAAAGTGGAATAGCAGGGTCATATGGCATTTCAATCTGTAACTTCTTTAAGAATCTCCAGACGGCTCGCCAGAGTGGTTGTATGAGCCTGCACTCCCATCAGCAATGAAGGAGAGTTCCTCTCTGTCCACATCCTCTCCAGCATTTGTTGTTGTTTGTATTGTGGATTTTTGCCATCCTGACCAGGGTGAGATGATATCTCAGGGAAGTTTTGATTTGTATTTCTCTGATGGCTAAGGAAGTGGAGCATTTTCAACTGATGGGGTATGATCTCATCAGAAGGGGAGGGCATATAGGCTGCCAGATAAAAAGTAACCATTTTGCAAATGGGTGATTGACCCCTCTCTCACCGCAGTCTCCTACTTTATTCCATCTACCTTTGAATATACTCTTATACCAAGACTACGATTTAACAGGTTTTTAATCTCTGTCCAGGGGGTGACATCCAATACCCATCAGGATGGAGCCAAGGGCATTGCAGGAGCAGCAAAACTGACAAAAAATCAACAAACCATAATTCAGAACATCAGAGATTCTATATCAACCACCTGGAACCAGCCAGCCTAATGTCTCCCCATTCTGAAGCTCAGGGAAATTTGCAGAAGAGGGGGTGGTAAGATTGTAAGAGCACAAGGATGGGAAGAGTAATGATATGCAAGATACTCCACACAAGTTAGGGCTAAAGAAATCATAATAGGACTTTGCATGCCCTGCACTATGTCCAACACATTACTGACCCCACAAAGTCTAGCATAGACTAAAGGCACTAGAATCCTTGGAGGCTAGGGACTGACAGTCATAGTAATGTTCCTAAGCTTAAGGGGAACACAGGAAAGGGTTCTGGGATATGCCCCTGGGTCCTTGCACCTCATCGGAGAGGAGGACCCAGAGGAGAGTTTGGCATGCACATTAAAGGATTCTCCAGGGATTGGGGGTGGAGACACTGGGGGAAGGAGGAGATAGGGAGTTGAAGGGAGGCGGAGAGAGGGAGGGGGCCAGTGTACCTGTTAAGTTAGTATGAGTGGAAATAATAATAATAAAAATAAAAAATGTTAAAAAAAGAGTAAGTCCATTTCATCCTCCCACCCGCCTGTCTGCCCAACCTTGCTCCCAGTCCTCCAACCCAGTTAAGTTCGCCCAGTCCCCGCAGATGGCCCCATGTCCCAGCGGCACCCAGGCTGCCTCTGGTTTTGCCTGAGCCAAGCCCAGGGCCCCAGCCCTTTTCTTCCTCCCGCCTCCCTGTCCTCCAGACCGGACAGAACTTGCTCACATTCCTCCATCCCTGGAGTTTGGGTGGGCCACTAAGCCAAGTCTCAGGTCCCAGGTGAAGAATTCTGCCATCAACATTAGCCCCTCTGCCTCTCCGGCCCACCTGGGACCCAAACACGTGGTGCACGGAAGACATACTGCTACTCAGAATTCAATAGATTCCAAAGGAAACTCAAGCAAAGTTCTAAGGGTCAAAGGCCATACATCTGAAAACCTCTACAATCATCCTATCATATGGGAGAAATTCTTCACATCCAGCCCAAAGATAAGTAAACCTCCTTTTTTTCACTTTACTGTTCCTTTCTAGTATTAATCACTGTAGATTAACTTTTCCATACAGCCACCCCAAAAACATACACATCTTTAGGAAGTACATTTCTCACCCTCAAATGTCACAAAGATACTAAATCGTAAAAGTGCACTAGCATACTAATATTCACCCCCTGTCTACTTAACCTGACTTAACTGATGCACTAACAGCCTAATGGCCTCAACTAGGAAATAGCAATAACAAAAGACAAAGGTACCTAACTCCAAGGCAAGCACTAGTAATAACTGCCCAAGTGTAGTAATACCAACTAAATCAGTTCAGTCAAAACCACACAGAACCTGAAAGGTCCTAAAAGACAAAACAACAATGCCCAAGGCAAGTGCAGATCCATGAGAAACAAAACCCAAGAAGACCAATCTCCCACCAAAAGAATTAACCTCATAATGATGGATTCCAACCAGAACAAATTCACAGAAAATGGCCAAGAAAGCCAGACCCAAGATAATGACTTTTAAAGTATGATCATTACCATGATTAATACTATGAAAGAGGAAATCCAAGAGGAGTCAAACAACCACATCAACCACTTTGAACAGGAACACAACAGGCATTGGAGGAGTTCAGAAAAACAGTTAAAGAAACAAAAATAGTCATAGAGCAGTTAAAACAGTCTCAGGCAGAGTTTAAAATAGAACTAAAAGACAAGTTATCTTCAACCCAAAACTCAACAGAGAGTCTTATCAGCAGAACTAACGAAGCAGAAAATAGAATTTCAGATCTTGAAGAGCAAAGTGGGAGAGTTAACCAGCTCAATGGAAGAGATTGTGAAAGACAAAAAGATACCTGAGAGGAACATTCAAGAGTTATGGGACACCCTGAAGAAGCCTAACATGCTTATTCATGGAATACCAGAGCAAGAATCTCAAAATAGCACACCTGATGAAATTTTCAAATGATCATAAATGAAAACTTCCCTCAACTAAAGAATGAGAGGCCCATCCAAATACAAGAGGCATTTCGCACTCCAAATAGATATGACCAAAATAGAAACATGCCACAGCAAATAATAGTCAAAACACTCCACATTCAAGACAAAGAAAAGATGCTGAGAGCTTCAAAAGAAAAAAAGCAAATCACTTTTAAAGGTAAACCTATTAAAATAACAAATTACTTCTCAATGGAAACAGTAAAAGCAAGGGGAGCTTGGAGAGACATACTTCAAGTATTAAATGAGAAAAAATGCCAACCCAGACTGATATACCCAGCAAAACTATCTGTCATGATCAAGGGAGAAAGAAAAGTTTTCCAGCACAAAGACAGCTTGAAGGGATACATGTCTACCAAAAAAGGCCTTCAAAAAATGCTAGAAATGATACTCAAACTTGAAGAAAAAAACAAGCGGATCCAGGAGGACAGAAAGGAATTATAATACCACCAAAACATAAATATCAAACAATATGTTTATTAAATCCACTAAACATAAAAAATATCCAGAATTAAAAACAATTTCTCCATTATAACATTAAATGTCAATGGTATTAACTCACCTAATAAGAGACACAGATTACAAACTTGGACTAAAAACCACAACCCATCAATCTGCTGCCTTCAGGAAACTCATCTCACCACAAAAGATAGGCACATTCTAAAAATGAAAGACTGGTCCAAAATTCTGCAAGCTAATGGAACCAGGAATCAGGCAGGGGTAGCCATTATGCTCTCAGACAAAGTGGACTTCAAACCAAAAAAATCATAAGAGACACAGATGGATACTACATTTTAGTCACAGGTAAAATTCACCAGGAAGACTTCACAATACTGAACATATATGCACCCAATATGGGCCCCTCCACAGTCATTAAGAAAACCCTACAGTGCCTAAGCGACAAACCAACCCCCAAGCGATAATTCTTGGGGATTTCAACACTGCCATCTCAACATGGGATAGATCAACAGGACAAAAGCTTAACAGAGACATTTTGGAACTTACAAAAACCCTCAGTAAAATGGACCTTACAGATCACCGTTGAAGTTTCATGCACACACCAAAGAATACACATTTTTCTCAGCAGCACAAGAACTTTCTCCAAAATAGATCAAATATTGGGCCACAAAACGAATATCCACATATACAGGAAAGTTGAAATTCTACCCTGTGCCCTATCAGACCACTACGGCCTAAAGCTGGACATCCACAACACAACAAACAAGAGAAAATACACTAACTCCTGGAAACTTAACAATATGATGCTGAATGAGAATTGGATTCAGGAAGAAATTACAAAGGAAATTCAAGATTTCCTGAAAGCGAATGATAATGAAAATACAACTTATCAAAATCTTTGGGACAAAATGAAAGCTGTCCTAAGAGGTAAGTTCATAGCTCTTAATGCCTACATCAAAAAAATGGAAACATCAGAACTAAATAACTTAACAATGCAGCTTAAAGCTTTAGAGAAACCAGAGCAATCCGATCCCAAAAGCAGTAGAGAGGAGATTAGCAAAATAAGGGGAGAAATATCTGAAATCGAGATTAGGAAAATGATAGAGAAAATCAACCAGTCAAAAAGCTGGTTCTTCGAAAAAATCAATAAGATTGATATGCCCCTAGCTAAGTTAACCAAAAGCAAGAGAGAGAAAACCCAAATTAACAAAATTAGAAATGAAAATGGAGTTATCACTACTAATACCCAAGAAATCCAGAGAAATATAACATCATATTTCAAAAACATATACTCTTGTGAAATTTGACAACACAAAAGAGATGATGAATTCCTAAGTAAACACAACTTACCTAAATTGAATCAGGAAGTTGTGAATTATTTAAATAGTCCTATAACATATGAGGAAATTGAAGAAGTAATCTTGAATCTTCCCACTAAAAATGTCCTGGATTCAGGACAGTGTTCTACCAGACATTTAAGGAGCTTATAACACAATACTCCCTAAACTGTTCCCTTAAATAGCAAAGGAAGGAACACTACCAAATTCCTTCTATGAAGCTAATATCGTCCTAATCCCAAAACCTAATAAAGATACACTTAAAAAAGAAAACTATAGGTCAATCTCTCTGATGAACACAGATGCAAAAATTCTCAATAAAGTCTTAACCAATCGGATTCAAAAACATATCAAAATGATCATCCACGGGTGTCGAGTAGGCTTTATCCCAGGCACACAAGGGTGGTTCAACATACGCAAATCAATAAGTGTAATTCACCATATAAACCAGTCCAAAGTTCAAGACCACATGATACTCTCCATAGATGCAGAAAAAGCTTTTGACAAGATCTAACACCCTTTATAATCAAAACCTTAGAGAAGGTTGGAATCAAAGGAACCTTTATCAATATAATAAAAGCGGTATACAACAAGCCAACAGCAAGGATGATACTCAATGGGGAAAAACTTGAAGCATTCCCACTTCGATCAGGAACTAGACAAGGCTGTCCACTCTCACCACTTCTATTCAATATTGTACTTGAAGTCTTAGCTGAAGCCATAAGACAAGAAAAGGACATAAAAGGGATTCAAATTGGAAAGGAAGAAGCCTTGCAGATGACATGATCCTATACCTGAGTGATTCCAAAAACTCCACCAGGAAGACCCTGGAAGTAATTGAGAAGTTCAACAAGGTGGCAGGATACAATATAAATGTACAAAAATTAGTGGCCTTCCTATATGCCCAAAATTAAAGAAGCGAAAAAGCCATGAGAGAAACAATCCCGTTTACTATAGCTCTTAAAAAAATGAAATACCTTAGTATAAACCTAACCAAGGAAGTAAGAGACCTTTACAATGAAAACTTTAAAACCCTAAAGAAAGAAATTGCAGAAGACACCAGAAGGTGGATTGGCAGAATCAACATCATAAAAATGACCATCCTACCAAAGGCAATATACAGATTCAATGCTATACCAATTAAAATCTCAAAGCAATTCTTTAAAGAAGTTGATCAAACAATCTCAAAATTCATATGGAGGCACAAATGACCCAAGATAGCAAAGACATTCCTGAGTAACAAGAGGTATTACCATTCCAAACCTAAGTCTATACTACAAATCCATAGTTATAAAAACAGCCTTGTACTGGCTCCAAAATAGACACACAGATCAATGGATAATGATTGAAGACCCAGATATAAGCCCACACAACTACAGCTATTAGATCTTTGAAAAAGGGGCCCAAAAATTCCAATGGAAAAAGAACAGTATCCTCAACAAATGGTGCTGGCAAAACTGGATCTCCACATGCAGAAGATTAAAAATGGACCCATACTTGTCACCATGTACAAGAATGAATTCCAAATGGATCAAGGACCTCGATATAAGGCCAGATACTAAAAAAACCGTAGTTGAAAGAGTAGGGAACTCCCTTGAGCGGCTTGGGCTAGGCCAACATTTCCTAAACAGACATCCAATAACACAATCACTGCAACCATCTCTCAACAGATGGGATCTGGTGAAATTAAAGAGCGTCTGTTCAGGTAAAGAGATTGTAACACGAACACGAAGGCAACCCACAGAATTGGAGAAAATCTTCACTAACCACATATCTAATAGAGCTCTATTATCCAGAGTGCACAAAGAACTAAACACCAAGGAAACTAATGGCCCAATTAAAAAATGGGCCCTGGAACTTAAAAGAAACTTTACCAAGGATGAAATTAAAATGTCTAACAAATATCTTAAAAAATGTTCCACATTCTTAGCAATCAGGGAAATGTAAATCAAAACTTCCCTGAGATATCATCTCACCCCTTTCAGGATGGCAAAAATCCACAATACAAACAACATGCTGGAGAGGATGTGGAGAGAGGGGAACTCTCCTACATTGCTGGTGGGAATGTAGGCTCATACAGCCATTCTGGAGAGCCGTCTGGAGATTCTTAAAGAAATTAAAGATTGAAATGCCATATGACCCTGCTATTCCACTTTTGGGAATAACCTCCCATACAGCAAAAATTCACCTTGATAGCACAAGCACGACCATGTTCATAGCAGCACTGTTTACAATAGCAAAGTCATGGAATCAACCCAAACGTCCAACAGTTGGTGAGTGGATAAGGAAACCGTGGTACATCTATACAATGGAGTACTACTCAGCCATTAAAAATGATGAATTAATGCAATTTGCCGGGAAATGGATGGAATTAGAAACAATTATATTGAGTGAAGTATCCCAGACACAGAAAATTAAGCATCGTATGTACTCCCTAAGAGGTGGCTCCTAGTACCAAACCCACTTAGAGGCATTTAAGGATTATTCTCTGTAATACCTACAGTAATTCCAAAGATTATGAACAGGAGGGATGGGGAAGAAGGGCCCCACCACAAACAAGGAGAGAGGGGACCATGTTACAGCAGAGGAAATAGGCCACCATCAAGGACTGCAAGGGGTGACATCCAATACCCATCAGGATGGAATGAAGGGCATTGCAGGAGCAGGAAAACTGCAAAAGAAAATCAACGAACCATAATCCAGAACATCAGAGACTCTATATCAACCACCTAGAACTAGGCCAGCCTAATCTCTCCCCATCCTGAAGCTCAGGGAAATTTGCGGAGGAGGGGGAGGTAAGATTGTAAGAACCCAAGGATGGGAGGAGTAATGATATGCAAGATACTCCACACAAGTTAGGGCTGAAGCAATCATAATTGGACTGTGCATGCCCTGCGCAATGTCCTACACACTATTGACCCCACAAAGCTTAGTATTTGCTAAAGGCACTAGGATCCTTGTAGGCAAGGGATTGACAGCCACAGTATTGTTCTTATGCTCAAGGGGAAATTAACTGGGAAAGGGTTCTGGAAAATTCCACTGGGTCCTTGCACCTCATCAGAGAGGAGGACCCAAAGGAGAGTTTGACATGCACATTAAAAGATGTTCTGGGGATGGAAGGGGGAAGCACTGGGGGATGGGGAGGGAGGAGGTGGGGAGTTGGAGGGAGGGAGTGGACCGGTGTACCTGTTAAGTTTGTATGAATGGAAATAATAAAAATAAATTTTAAAGAAAGAGTAGATTTTCATAGTTAGGCATAAGTGTTAATTTGATAGTTGAGGGTTTGAGCTCTGTGTACATTTGTAGGGAATTACTAGTTGAGTTAATCTCAGAGAAAACCTGCAGGAAATTGTCTAGTTGATGTAGAAGGCCTGACCCATGGTGCTGGAATAAAACGGTGGACAGATGAATAAAATACAGAGAGCTTGTTGAGAAAGTTGGCATACTTGTATATATCTTGGTCAGACCTGCTGGTCTGGCAAGTGAGGATTGTCACTCTCTTAGCTGTTATGTGGAGATGGTATAGCCAGTTCCCTCAGCCCTGGTTTTAATGTGAGCTCTCCTGTAATATTGGACAAGGGAGTGCAACCAGTAAGAGAAAAAAAATCACTTGTTTCCTTAAGGAGTTTTGTCATAATTTTTTAAATTTATTTTTTCCACTCATACAAACTTGATAGGTTCCCCATTCCCCTCTCTCCCTCCACCCCTCCCTGAGTCCCCTTGCTTCCTCATCTCTTTCTCCTTCCTTTCCCCAATGTAGGCAAATTGCAACATGTATTAATTCAGAATAAATTAAACACTTGAACACAAAAAACATCAAAAGGAAGCACCATGCACAATAAGAAAATATCAAATTATGACCAACGTCCAGCAGATCTTATACCACATCCTGTACTTCAATGTCCACTTTCCATTGCTTATTATGTAATCATGTTGGTTGAAAGATTTGGATAATCCCTGTCCTTCTTTATACCTCAGGTTTTTATAAGCAGTGTTTCTTTCAACCAGGTTAACTCTCTACCTGCAACCATCCTCAGCATATATCCCATGTTTCTGGCCTCTCCCACCATACTTTGACTTCGCTGCTGCAGCCAAAAGCTTCATATTTCTATGTAGTTACTCCAGTCCTCTCATTTAGTGGCAAGTTTCAACCGCTGTCCATGAACTGCTCAATCTTGCTTCAAAACCAGTACTACCTGGTTAATCCTGACAACTTCTGCAGCAAGGTTGAAATGCAACTTGGTGTACTAGAACCACAGCTGTACAAACATCTGCATGCTGGCTGAAAAGGTTCTAGGCAGCCAAAATGTTTGAAAAGTAGGGAAATGCTTCATCATAAGCTCATGTCCTGAAGGAATCAGGGTTTTCAAACAACCAAATCTCCATATGGTGGTATTCATGTCTTCCATCATTCCAGTACAACGCATTAGGATTTTCTTAAATGATATTGCTGTCCGCAATAGCCACAGCTCCTCTGGTCTCTGTGCTTTCCTTATCCAAAGCTTCAAGGCTACCAACACAGCTTCTACCAAACCACCAATCCACATCTTTAAATTGAACATTGACAAAATCCTTGTTCCCTTCATCACAAACTAGACACAAAAAAAATCATGATTATTTCAGTATCGCTGTTCTACAAATGGCCCATAAACTGAATGGTTTTTGTAGCACACAGTATTCAATGTCTTCGAACATTACCATATCCCCCCAGAAAACCCTCAAAATAGGGAAAGTCCACGTAACCAGATTTATCAACTGCATGCCACTCTTGTATCGAATTCCACTGAAGTCACTCTGCGTGATGCTGATAAATTCATAACAAAAAAACTTAAGAGGCAAGGGATTTTATTCTTGGATAACAATAGTCCAGTTACAGCTTCTCATCCAAGCTGACAAGAGAATGAACAACATCACCAGGGGTAGAGGGAACTGACTACACCACGTCTACGTAATGGCTGAGAAAGGGATGAACCTTACTTGTCAGACCAGCATGTCTGGCCAAGTATACAGGAGAATGCCAACTTTCTCAAACAGCTCCCTCCATCTTATTCACCTGCCTAGGGACTAGTCCTGCTAACCATGGCATGGGTCTTCCCTATCAACTGGTCATTCTCAGGTTCGCTCTGAATGTAACTCACTAATAATTCTCTATAAATGAGCCCAAAGCTCAAACTCTCAGTCCTCAAGTGGATACCCATTTCTAAGTATGACACAATGAAAATATGAACTAACTCATAATAATGATAATTTTTTCAGTGTATAAACAATAGTAAAGAATATTATGTTTATTAATCAGTTCTTTGGCTTCTAGACCAAACTGATATAGATTTCACTGTTTTTTTTTTTTTTGAAATTAGACTTCAGGAATTTTATTTTATTTTATTTTTTTCCACTCATACAAACTTGATAGGTACCCCATTCCTCTCCCTCCCTACACCCCTCCCTGGATCCCTTTGCTCCATCCCTCTTTTTCCCCTTTCTTTTCTCCCCTCCCTCCCTTTCTCCCAGTTCCCCCTTCCCCCCCCCCATTCCTGGAGCATCCTTTACTGTGCATGTCAAACTTTTCTCTGGGTCTTCCTCTTCTGATGAGGTGTAAGGACTCAGTAGCATTGCTTAGAGCTCTCTTTTTTTGTTCCCCTTTCATATAGGAACACTATTGTGGCTGTTAATCCCTTGCCTCTAAAGATCCTAGTGCCTGTGATCCATGCTAGCCTTTGGGGGTCAATGATATGTTGGTAATGCAATACTTTTATTGCTGAAGAGCTAGTACCAATGATGTAACCAACCTTCTAAATATTTGACTAATCGACTTATTAAGGAATCATAATAAAGTCTATCACTTCCCAAAAGCAATGTAAAATTTTAACATCCAGCTCTGATTTGTGGAATCACTGAAGAATTCAGTCCATTCTCCTAATCGGCTTCAAGGGAAATAAATAAATGATTCACTTGTCATTTACTGGTCTTATTTTGAATGATGTATATTTACATGTGGTTCTTGCAGAAAAAAAGAGATCATAAAAGGAACTATTTTGCCCTGAACCCCTTTGAACACTGAGCATTCGTAGGAAATACCACTTTTGGAAGAGGTGTCTTCCTTGTTCTTTAAAGCTCCATATTATGCTTGAAACACTTGGTACATTAGTGGAATTTATGAGAATTCTGCCTTCACGCCCCACTCTGCTGAGAATCCCATACAAAAATTCTGTAGGCTGTTCTCCCTGATGGTTCACTTTGCCATGTCTCTTACATCCAAAAGATGGTGCTTAACGTGGCTCGAAAGCATTGCATTCAAAGTTAGAACTGGAATGGAGCAATGTGACCCAGTAACACGGACTTTCTGTGGGGTACATTGTGTTTCAGGCAGGCAAGGCACTGGTTGGCGCCTCTCTTCTCACAACTGTTAAGTTCTTTGGCCTGGCAGGGTACAGGAGTTCCTGCTTCTGTGATTTCTCTGACGTTTTTGTTCAGTGATATCTGTGGTGACCTGTCTGTGCCATTGTAATGCTCCTGGCTCTCAGTCACACGAATAATAGATAGGACTGACTGTGCCTGTTCGGTTGAATCTCAAAGTCACGGCGTGACGTACACTGCTGGGAGGAAGAAAACGAAACAAAACAACACAACAAAAGCAAAAGCAATAATACTAAAATGCTCAAAGCCCAATGGCTAGTTTCTGACCAAGCCAGAAATACTATCACAGTTAATCACATGGATTATCTTTGTAATAATTCAAAATATTCTATCCAGAGAGGGAATATTCATAGCTGGGAGGTGGCATTCTTGGGAGTATTATGTTAGTTTACTCCATTTGTTTACTGTTCTGTGAACTCACATTAATTTTACTTATTGTCTCCAAGCAGTTGACACATTTGAATTTTTCTTAAACGACTTCTCAGGATACTAGATTCTTTATATTAAGCACCCACAAACCCAAAATGTTGGTGTTGGTTCAGCAATGAATTTGTTTTGGTTTCTGCTTCACAGAATAGCTCAGCTTTCTTTCCCCTAAAAAGGCTTTCTGACTTTTCAGATTCTGTAATTTCATCACTGGGAGATATTTTCCCCCCAATGGGAACATGTATATATTTAATTGTGTTTTAATCTAGAGGAAAATATTAGACCCATTCAATGCCCTTTAAAGCAGAATGTGACTTTAGATTTTCAAGGTGTAGTTAACATCTATAACTCCATTCTTCACCTAAAACTTAAAAAAAATAATTAAAAAATAGTCTTTCACATCCATTATCACAGAAGTTACAATGGATGATCATTTGTTGCTTTGAGATTTGAAGATGTTCTATGCTTGAGTCTGCATCCTTTATCCTGAAAAATATTCATTATTTAAACCTACTATTTTCTGTGTGCCAATCATAGATAAGATTCCTAATTAAATACGAGAGTTAATGGAGTGACCAGGTGTATTTAGTGACAGTGCAATTTGAAGCGAACAACTTACATGCAGAAAGTAAAAGAGGCAACTGACAAGGGAAAGTTATGAAACTAATAAGAATCGCTGAGAGGAAGATTCAGTTCAAAATGGCGCATGGATCATGGACAAGAGAAAGTGTGTCACATATGAGTGAGAAAATATTTCACTGGATGATAAGAGAAAATGTGACCATATTTGCAAGGAAGTGAAGAAGGGAGTAACACTGGACGACAGAAAGGACATGGGTTGATGATGGAGAATTATCTGAATAAGGAGTGATGTCATCTAACCTTCAGTGACGTGGTTCTCATTGTTTTGATCTTGTCTTAGTGTATATGTGTGTGGTGTTTGTGTGTGTGTGGTGTTTGTGTGTGTGTGTGTGTGTGTGTGTGTGTGTGTGTGTGTGTGTGTTACGGGGCATTTAAATGTGTGTACATTTGGAGATCCCCCTTGACCAAGACTCCTATCATTTCACTTGACTAGCTGGAACAGAGGGGCAAGTAAAGGTGGCACCAGAGATCTTCTGGTTCATAGTTCTAACTGGGAAGATGGCTGAACAGCAGTGCAAGGAGAAGTGAGTTTAGCTCCCAGTACCCCTAGAAAAAGTCAAGTAGGGAGGTGCGTATATGCAATCCGGTGCTGAGAGTTGACCCCTGGCCTTTAAACATAAACACACACACACACACACACACACACACACACACACACACTGAGCATGCATGAATTTCATTTTTTCAATGAAAAAGAACAGTAATAGAATTCCAAATTTATATTTGTTGATGAAATAAGTATTCATGGGAGTTTATCATGAAATGCTCTAAAAGAAATGAATGAGACTTTAAGAAAGTAAGTGGGCGACAGCTATTGTCTTTTATTGTGTGACCACAGACATACACAGACACAGATACAGCAGACACACAGTGAAGGTGATCTTTCTGGTACTTCTAAACTTGAAATAATATGTTAGACATCAGTGAACACAGCATCTTATGGCACCTGTAAAGCATTATATCCCTATAATTTAACATAGATGCACTAGTAATATAGTAATGTTTTGATATAGCAAAGGTCTACATGACCTAAGAGCTGATTATAATACTGTGTCTTAGCTGTAGCGTTACAGATACAAAACTACCTGGTGAGAGTTTCTTCATCTACAGCTGATGATTACTGAGTATAGAATGGTTGATAAAAGAGGGTAACTTGATATACCATGGAGACCTGAGCTCCCACAGGAATAGACAAGCCAGAGTGAAGCCTGGATCCACAGAAGCATACGGGTGGAAGGGAAGGGAATGGGAGGGGACAGGGAAGGAGTGAAGGTGTGATGAATACTCAATATACGTGTAAATGTAAAAATAAAATAAAATAATAAAATAAAATGAAATAAAATAAAATAAAAGGATGCAGAGCTTGTTGTGGGAGAGTTAGTTGACTGAGAAAGCAGAACACAAGCACTCAAGAAGTAGTTTGTTTTTGGAGCTGGAGAGGTGGCTCAGGGGTTAAGCCTCTGCCTTGCAGGCAGAGGGTCCTGAGTTCGGATCCTAGATCCCCACGTATAGATGCCGGGCAGAAGCGGGGGCGGCCTGCGTTTCTGGTCCTGGTAGGCACGAGCCTGTGAATCCCGGGGCAGAGTAAACAAGGAGGAGGTGGAGTCGGCCCATGGTGGTTCCCGAATTCACCCGTGGTTCTACACACACACACACACACACACACGCATACATATACACACGCACTGCACACTCACAATTGAGTTAAAAATAATAATAATAAAAAAATTTAAAAAAAGAAGTAGTTTGCTTTTATGAATGGGACTCACAGGGAGTCTTGTCCAAAGCTGGAGTCTTTGCTTTGCTCTATCTTGTATTTTAGGCTCATTACTTACAGGGTGGATGGCACAGTAGCTGGACACAGATGGCAAAGTTACAGAGACTCACGGATTACACGTGTGATGGTTATAATCAGACAACAGCTGGAAGGACTGCCTGCAATGGAGCTAAGTCAATACAGGAGCAGAGGAGAATTTAGAGGAGCTGAATGCAGAGACCTGATCAGGGGTCTGCTCAGAAGCTTTTCAACATCCAGGAAACTAGATAAGCAGAGTTGGAACTTTTTCACTTTTAACTGGACTTTCAAGTCAAAAGAAATTACTCCTTGCCTTTCAGAGTCTAAACAGCCACAGGGGGCATTAGGGTAAAGGATCCCACTACAGTCTGAGAGAATTAATCCTCCTATTGTCTTCCTTGGTGACCAATTACAGTATTCTTGCTTCTACAGATTGTTAGATTCCATGGCTTGCCTTGGTGCCCTACATAGTATCTTCAATATAGCAATGATTCAGTCGAATCAATCAACGTATACATTACTAAATTTGGATCAATGCCTGGCCGCAGTTGGATCCACCTGTCAGCTATCAGTCATCTTTAATAAAAATTAACAGTGCAAAACAGAGAAAGGAATTTGTTCCCAGTGTGGCCACATTGGGAAGAGGGGTACAAAGTTCCGGTGTTGCTCCAGGTACTTCTTGGATTTGGGGTTGAACAGGAGGTGTCATAGTCAGGCACAGGTGTCAACTTGACTGTTGGGGGTTTGAGCTTTGGGCACATTTGTAGAGAATTAGTAGTTAAGCTCAGAGCAAACCAGGAGATTGTCTGGCTGATGGGGAAGGCCCAGCCCATGGTGGGTGGGACTAGTCCCCAGACAGGTGAATAAAGTGGCATCCTTGTGTATACTTGGCCAGATATGCTGGTCTGGCAAGTAAGAATCGTCCCTCTCTCAGGCATTAGGTAGAGATGGTGTGGCCAGTTTCTTCTGTCCTGGTGTTGGTATGAGCTCTCCTGTCAAGCTAGACATAAGAGAAAATAAACCCCTTGTTCCGTTAATCTCTTTGATTGTGATATATCAGCGACCATGCATTCTGAAAGCTAGAGGATATTTATATAGATTTACATAAATATGCAGCATTAAGAATTTGGTCAAGGTTTGGTCCTACTTGTCACTGACCCATCATGGTCTTAGCTTCAGTCCTCCCTGAAAGATGGTCTTACAAGTTTCCAACATTCTGTGAAATCCCTTCCACCTCTTGCTGATACCTAGTTGAGCGTCTTCCTGCTACCAGCAACAGATTCCTGAGAAAAATTCCAGTTGTCTTGGGTGTCATAATCCAGAAGAGCAGAGAAAGGAGAATGCATATTGCTTACTATTTTATTTATTCATTAATTAGAGAGAGGACACACACATGTACCATGTGGGCTTCCAAGAATTGAACTCAGGTCTTCATTTTCGTGAGTGGGCCCCTTACCCACTGAGCTATCTCACTAGCCCCAAAACTTTCTGAAGAATAACTTTGTCCTTACCAGAAAAGTTACATAAAGAATGGTGACTTATGTGTTCATTCGAACAACAAAAGATCACATTAAAGAAAAAATGACATAGTCTCCTTCTATCTATGTCTCTAAGTTTCTTGAAACAAAAGAGAAAAGAGACTCTAATATCACCTTCAAAATGCTTTTAACTGATGCCTGAACCCTATTTATTGTGCGCCTCTATACCCCAGTAAACTAATTAAATCTTGCTAATAAAGCAATCACTTTTTAAAACATTCATGTCCTTGACATCTTATAGATGTGTCCATGTGCACACATACATGAGTACAAAAACACACGCTCAAGTCTGTTTCCTTCTGACATTTTCAAATGTCATTTTAATATATTAAGTGCTATTATACGATAATAAGAAAGCAGGTTTTCCCCCCTTGAGTAATGTACTTCAGGGAGTTTGACTGCAATTTTTGGCTGGAAATATTCAAAAGAAGCCAAATGTAATTAAAAATAGTGTGATAGCAGCGGGAAGTAGGACAGAGAATTTCTTTTCCTTGTATTTAATGCCTTATTTTTAAATTTTTGTTGGATTTTTGCTTAGCAGAAATGATTGGAAGCATACCACCTAAGAAGAAAGCATTTATTCTGCAACAAGGACATTAATTTTGTTTCGCTTTACATCCTGGAGACAACGTGCTCCAATTAGAAGCAGCCCGAAGGAAAAACAGGTGGTCTGGGAACTTTCAATTTCTTTCATTTTTTATATACGTATTGAGTGTTTTGAAGAATCATTTAAGTACTCTTTGGGGTCAGCTTCCTCTTTTCCCCCAACTGTCTTCCAATTTCACACACCAATTCTAAAATATTAAGATGTTTCAGAATTCTCCAAATGCCCATCCGTATTATTTTCCATGATTAAAAAGACGAAGATGCATTAATGGTATCTTTAATTGATACCATTTTATTTCAAGAAAATAAAAAATAGCATTTTTATGAGCATAAAATAAAATATTTATTGGGGATCTAAGACCTGTGAGGGCTCCCACTCAGTATTAATCAGAAAGGCTAACAATCTAGAGTCTGTTCACATGATAGTAATAGTAGGCATTCCACAGAGCCAGCTGCAAGAAAATGGAGAAAGATAATGCTGTGTCTGCATCAGTGTGTTTTCAGAGCAGTTTGTGTTAGATGAGTCTGTTCTGATCAACACCTACACAAATGGCACAAGCAAAGATGCACAACTGATGATGGAAGAATATTGGTGGTTTTTCATAGGACAAAAAACATTCCATCTTGTAGTCTCAATGTGGCTTTAGGTCATAAAATTGTTGGTGTTATAATATCTATCCTCCAAAAATGTTGAGGTGTCCTTATTTCATATTTGGTATATATTGTACTCTTCCCTATTGACTGTCTAACTCTCCAATGTTGGCATTGTTTGGAAAGGTTTCTGTCTCACTGTCAATAGCTCAGTGATGATTGACATGTTTTCTCCTCCACTCCACTGAACACTTGGGTTGAAGAATCTGTGAACACAATGCTGCCATATTGCTTTTCATCTTCTCTGGGCCATGAGGAGGTAGCTCCAACTCTGTTTGTCTTCCATCTTAGTCCTCCAGCCATAAGTTGGGATCTTTCCAGTTTCTTACAATATAGTGGCAATGAAGATCACTCTGTATGTGTGTGTTCACTTAGCGTCTAAGTATCATATAAGCAATGTAATCCAGTTTAGCACACCAAACCTTAATTAACAATCAAATCTTCACTAAGAGATAGTCACTAGGAAATATAGTTTGAATTAAACATGTTGATCACCTTCTGAAAGAAAAAAATCATCGATTCATTCAGAAAGTAATTAATGAACATCAACATAAGTAGATACACAGTTTTCTAATTACCCAACAAGATTTATATAACAATTACCAATTATAAAATGGTCAGCATTAGCTAGTGAATAATTTTAAAGCGACTAAAATATTTGGTCAAGACCTGGTAAACTAGTAATACGCTCAAATTTTAGAAATGGAAAGATAAAACTACTGAAATAAAAATACTGGAGGCTGGTAAGATGGTTTCATTCGTCACGTGCCTACCGTGTAGGCAACTAGGATCCTATACTTTGGATGCTAGCATCCTTGGAAGAAGGTGAACATAGAGATATAGGCTTGGAACTCCAGTGCTAAGGCAGTGAGGGCAGTGGCCAGCTAAGGAGTTGAATTAACGAGTTTCAGGGAATACTTGTCTCAGAATAATAAATACATAAAGAATCAAATAAATAAGTAGGAAAATGACCAAGTAGCACATCCAATATGGACTTCTCTAATGTGCACATATGCATGTGTGCTTATGCATACACACAGGAGCATAAGCAAACAGAAATGAACAGACATGCACAATAAATGCATGAATGAATAAGAAAATAAAGTGCCACTGAAGGAGCACAAACAAAATGTAAATAACAAAGGAAAGAATCTGGGATCTGGAGAATAGGTTCATAATTGCCTTACCTGGGATTTTCAGTTCACAGCTGATCACTGGCTTTCTAGTCTTTCTGACTCTTGCAATTCTTTCTGTCCCTTCTTCTGTGGAGATTCTTTTTCTTCCTTCCTTCCTTCCTTCCTTCCTTCCTTCCTTCCTTCCTTCCTTCCTTCCTTCCTTCCTTCCTTCCTTCCTTCCTTCCTTCCTTCCTTCCTTGCTTTCCTCCCTCCCTCCCTCTTTCCCTTCCTCCCTCTTTCTTTCTTTCTTTCTTTCTTTCTTGTCTTTTCTTTCTTTCTTTCTTTCGTTTTCTTTCTTCTTTCTTTTCTTTCTTTTTTCTTTCTTTCTTTCTTTCTTCTTTTTTCTTTTTTCTTTCTTTCTTTTTTCTTCTTTCTTTCTTTCTTTCTTTCTTTCTTTTTCTTTTCTTTCTTTCTTCTTTCTTTTCTTTCTTTCTTTCTTTCTTTCTTTCTTTCTTTCTTTCTTTCTTTCTTTCTTTCTTTTTTCCTTTTTCTTTTCATCTGTTCCACTAACCCAGTATCAAGACAAACATGCAATCAAGGGTTTTCTCTCCATACTAGGTTCTTGATAATAGCAAAGACTAAAATTCACCTATAAATTTAAGAGAAAAAAGTTAAAAAGAAAAGAAATACCGTATTTGAACAAAAGAGAAGAAGACAATTGGAAAAGAGAACAGATCTTAAAGAACTGTGAAGCATTAACCCAGGAAAGATTAGTGAAAATAGGATTTTAGAAACAACAGAAAAAGGATAGTAGGAGAGACAAATATTTCTGATGAAATACCGACTCAAAACTTCCCAAATGTCACCAAAGTCAAAAACTTGAGGCTACCACAAGTAGATTTTTAAAAACATTCTGCCCAGATAGATCTTAAACAAACTCCTGAAAATGCCTTAAAAAGAAACTGACATGTCAACAAGCCCTCAAAGACTAGCAGGCATCTCAAGGGAGAAGGTTTCAGGCAGTAGGATCCTTAGAGACAAGGGGTTAAACAGCCATAATAGAGTCCCCGTATTAGTGGGCAGCCCAAGAAGGGGCTATAGCAAGCTATAGCAATGAATCCTGAGTCATGACTGACATCTACATTTGAACATGTCAAGTGCCTGCTTTGGGCTCTGTGTGCGAGCCCAAATGCATGTTCCCCGTGTATGTTCCTCAACAGTGAGGAGAAAGCAAAGCTTTGCTCATACAGGGAAAATAAAAAGCAGGTGTTCCCAGCAAATGGCTACAAAAATATTATTTCATTCAAGTCTCCAAGTTTGCAGATGCAATACCTAGAATTATTGCAAAAATGCCTAAATGTAGTGAACATGACAGAATTCCAGGTCACGTGACAAGCACTCAGATAGGTGAGTTCTTCAAATCCATGTCCATCATCTTGCTGTGCTGGAGAGATGGGTTTTCTTCTTTGACTCAAAGTTTCCTCAGAATACTGGTCAGTAGATCCCAGTTTTCTTTCTGCTAAAATAGGAATAATTTACACGTCTTTGGTTTACTCATGTCTCTAAATCTAAAGAAATATATATTACTTGTTATAAATATACTAAATTTTTGTTGTGTGTTCATTCAGTCATTTTTCCCACTTAAAATATGCAATTTAATGATACGGTATCTACTATGATAATGATTCTCTAATCATTTTTAATATGTAAAATTTTATATTTTTAGTGTGATATATTTTTATGTGTGACCTTTTACATTTTATTTATCTATTATTTTGTATATGTAGGTGTGTGTGTGTGTGTGTGTGTGTGTGTGTGTGTGTGTGCAGAAAAGGGCACTTGATGTGTGTTCCTATGGAGGTACAAGAGTGACTTCAGGAATCAGCCTGGATTGCTCTCCCTCCTTATCGCTGTGCTGTGGGGTTTCCCACCTTGCAGGGTTGAAAGTGAGACCTTTGACATTTCCACTGACCTTTTTACATGGGATCTGGATTGAACCTGAAATTCTTTTGTTTCCTGGGCAAAGAAAGACTTTAAGCCCTGTGTCATCAATCCCCAGCCCCAATTCTGACACTTTCAAAATGAATTGGTAAATTGACAGATTTCCTCTGAGTTTACATTTCATGGCTGCCTTGTAATAATAAATCTGTGCCCTTCTCTTTTCTAAATTTTAGTTTTCTAGTTTTACAAGCATATTGAGTACTTATTCCTGCTTTCTCCCACCATCTCTCCCTCCCACCCTCCATCAATCCTACCCTCCTGCCTGTCAGCTTCTCCCTATCAATGGGGTGGTCCAAAGAGAGGCAACTTGATAAGCCCTTATCTTTTTTGAGGGCAGTATAGAAGTGACTGCCTTCATATCAATTCATGTGGGTGATATTCGTGTGCGTTATTACTGGACTTGTTTTGGAGCATTGGTTGGGTGGCTTTGTCAAAATCTTCCACTGCAAGTTGATATCTTGCTGATTTCAGTTACTTAAACTTAAGCTATATGAACTACTTTGGGGAAACACTTCTGATAATTAAGGCATCCTGTTTTCACTTTCACATCTACAACAGGAGTCTTTAGGGGATAAAAATTACCAATGAAATTAATTAGGCGATTCTTCACTTCTCTTCACTTCTCCTACAAGTATTGGGCATTCACTACCTTTAAGAGGCTGTTTACATGTCATTTACTTTCCCATGTGGAAGTTTCACTGGGCTGGCCTGATTCTCTCTCTCATGTTTAGACCTACCATACACGTGTATATTTTTTTGAAATGTGTATATTACATGTAATGTGGGTCAGTTACTTTTCCTATTGCCATGATAAAAATAAAACACTGGCAAAGGTAGCTTAAGGGGTCATGGTTTTCCTTTGTTCCATAGTTCAAGGGTATAATCCAATATGGTGAGGATATTGTGATAGAAGGAGCTTGGGGTGTCTGGTCACATTGACTCCACAGGTAAGAAATCAGCAAGCCTTCTTTATTACATACTGTCCAGGAACCAAACTCAAGGAACGGCTCCATTCTACTTTAAGATGAATATTCCTCCCTTAATTAACCAAAGTCATATTCTGCTCCCAATACCTACCCCTTAAATAGCTGGATCTAAATTATTCCTCTGAGGTGCGCCTGAAGGTTTGTCTTTAAGGTGATTCTAGGCCTGTCAAGGTGAAAGCAATAATAACTATTTCAGTTACTTCCAAGTATAGAAATGCAATAGATTGGACTTCAGCTATCAAGCAGTTCATGATGTCGCCACAGCATTACAGGGTTAGGTTTTTGTTTACGTGATGTGTGTAGTCTCTCCCACCACAACATCTGGGCAGGGGTGACTTGGGTGTGCATGCTCTGTGAAAATCAGAAATCCTTATAGGATGATTGTCTGTAAAAACAAGAACAATGTATGGCACTGTTTAGAGTCTCATGTTCCTTGCTGAGACGCCGCCTCTTCGCTGTTCACTCACATGGGTGAAGAAGCCACTTAGAAAAGATACCTCTGGGTGTTTCAGGAAAGGCATTTGAGGGAGGATTAACTAAGGGAGGGAAGACTGTAAACATGGACCACACGTTCCCATGTACTAGAGTTCTAGATGTGGGCAATATTCTTCCATGTACTAGAGTTCTTGATGGAATTAATTTGGACCTAAATATGGACTACACTATCTCATATACTAGAATTCATGATGGAGTAAGTAAAAGGGAGAAAGGGAAAAAGCACATTATCACAGCAATTCAATCTCTCTCTCTCTCTCTCTGTTTCCATCTCTCTCTCTCTCTCTACCTCTCTCTCTCTCTCCTTAGTCATCAGGATAAGATCTCAGTTCCACTTTCTTTCCCATGGTAGACTGAGACCTCTAAATCCATGAGCTAAGTAAGTCTTTCTTATTTAAGTTGTTTTACTGAGCTATTTTGTCACTGTGATAAAAAGTCTGAGTGACAGGGACTTTAAATTTTTATCTCATTTTTTGCTCATTTTATTAGAAAAGCCAAGTGATATTCCAGCAAAGGCACTGTCTCTTTGTTCACATTTTCCTTGTGTAATTTTATTTAGAATCACTTTTCGAATGATGTGTCTGTTTGTGGCTTTTTTTCAGATAAATTATTTATTTCACTTTAAGTTTCGAGTTTGATGTCTTTTATCAACTTCATGAATATCATATGACTTGTTTCAAAACATGACTGTCTCATTCTTTCTTTTCTCTTCTGAGTCTGCACAGGTGTTATGTGCTGTTTTCTCTTCTTCAACTCTACATTTCTCAGCAATACCAGGTTAATCAATAGAGACACCTCATATGCTGCCCTTTCTACAATTGCAAAGAGATTATTTTTTTCAGTCTTAACTTTTTAGGAAAGCTCTTCACTTTTCTTGAGTGAATTACTCATTCAGTTGTGAAAGAATCTAGTGTATCACATATAACTTCATGTCCATCATTGACTTGTTAATTAGTCATGTTTTTGTCATTGCTCTAATGATGTTTGTGTAAGGTATTAATGCAAGACATTTCCTGAAGGCAGACACACTTTGTCCTGAAGAATTTGGGTAATTATTTATAAACTATGAAAGGTAGGTGAAGGGTGCTACATAAAACTAATTTAGTGGATTACTGAGCCTGTGAAAGTGGAGGTGCACCTACCTTTTTTCTAATTTATGAAATCTTGATTTATTGAAGTACAGACAGAGCTGGTGAAAAATAGTAATAGCAATAAATTGCTTTTATAGGCTTTATATCTTACTCAAGTGATTAAAGCATGTTAATTTCAGGTTTTTGGTTCTGCAAGTCATTTGGAACTGAGAGTATTATTGAGTGGGGATAAATATGATTTAGTCATTAATGTCAGAGAAGCCTCAGTGACCTTCAGCCCAGACAGAGATAAAGCCACATGTGCTGTTAATGACATATAGAGCTTCTAAAATAAGAGCAATGACAAAAAGCTGCTTTTTCTCACAAATGTGGGCGGTGAGCCTAATGAATCTGACTTGGCACTCAACCAAGAAATATTTTTGGACAATGTGCTCGACTCTAAACAGGACATCAAATCCTCCCCCCCCCTTCATCCCATGGCTCAGGGAATGTAATGGAAGAGGGCGCAGCAAGAAAGTAAGTTCATGAGTGGGTGTGGGTACTGCCAGTGTCCTTTGGTCATAGTAGGGCTGCCATACTCACTGAAGGGATGCCTATGTCCACAAGACATGCACAATAATTGGCTTATCATTTCTCCATGAATGAAGGAAGGTCCCAAGAAAAACTACATATCCCTGAGAAATCGAGACTAATGCCCAACAGGACAAAGAAAGTGTCTTTGCTCATTGACTTACTCACTGATAAATCACTCATGACCCCCAGCACTTGCCATCAAGCACTTGCCAGTGCAGACATCTTAGACGAAACTTAGCAGGTCACACAAAAAAGAGATATGAATGTAGAAGAAGACTGGCTGGGATGAGAAATTATGAAGTGGGACAGGAGGGATATAAGATTGGGTTGTAAGGAGTGAAAACATAAACTCATTGCATTTGCATATGAAAATGTCAAAGAATAAAAAATTAAATTGAGTCATAAAAGGAAGAAAATGTTTTGCCTCGAGTTGTTAAACACAGAGACCATGATTCTAGCAAGTGTAACTCTCCTTACACCAATATTAAAAAGCACATGTGAATAGAATCACTACTGTAAAGAATGAATGAAGTCTAGCTTCTCTTTTAACTTTCTCATGTGAATGTATGCATTAGTGTTCTGATTGCTGTCACAAAATATCCGACAAAAGTGACTTGAGTGAAAATATTCATCTGGGTGTGTGGTTTTCATGGTCGGGAAGACAAGCTGGTGGGAGCCTGAGATGATTGGTCACAACATCCACACAAGATGGGTGCTTGATCGCATCTCACTGTAACGTTTCCTGCGTTTTACTCCTAGTCTCATTGCGGTGATATGATGAATGCAGGAGCCCTGCCTTGAGTGGAATGTCTTATCTAGCAGTGGACCTTCCCATCTTTAGGATCTTCAATCTTACTGTCCATTCTTCTGCAAGGTTTCCTTAGCTTTAGGATGGGGAGCGATTTGATTGGCCTGATTCCTAATGAGCATTGCAGGCTCTCTGGTGCTCTACATTCTGATTGGTTGCTGTCTCCTTCACTTGCAGAAGAGAGCTTCTAGGTTAGTGCTGAGCGCTCTTCCAGCTGTGGGCACAAAACAGGTATTTATAGAGTAGTTTAGTATGCTGTCTTCCTACCTATAAGTTCATACTCTGTTCTTCCCTTGTGACCTATTTCCTTCCCTTTTATAAATTCTTGTTCTAGTTAAGGAATGTGTTCTATTATTTCAAACAGGCTTTGAGTCCAATCAGAAAGCTACTGATTATCTCCCTGATACTCATGCCGCTACTATACTTTTGGTCACCTGTTGCCATGGTGATTTTCATTGTAACTTGCACATCTCACAGGTTGATGAGGCCTTTAATTATTTTTCTCCCCCAGTAGCTCCTACAGTGTACTTTGTTACTCTGTAAGCTCTCCAACAAGGAGTAAGCTCTCAAACCAGTTCCAGCCAGTTTATTTTGCCCAAGTCCTGTGATCCATATGCGTTCCATATTCAATAATAGATTCTTACTGTCAGGTCTTTTGGGAGCAAGCAACCAAGAACAGAAGCTGGAGGCAAGTTATGCCACACCTATCATAGAGTCTGAGAGCCGCCAGACTTCCCAATGCAAGAGCAAGCCCCTTCCAGAAATCAGGTGGGACAAATCCTCCTCCAGGTCCACCGGCTGTGACTGCCTTCCTCCTGCAAGTTTCCACCTCCGAAAGGTGTCATAACCTTCCCATGAGACTGTGGGGGACGCATTTCAAACCATGACACTGTCCTTATTACAATATGACTCAATTCAGTAGCAATTCATGACCTATTGACCTATTTTGTCTTAGCATTCTGGCAACTTTTTTTTTTAAAGCAAATTTAAATTTTTTTTTATTCAATTGTGCATGTGTGTGTGTTTGTATACATGTGTGTGTGTGTGTATGTATGTGTGTGTAGAACCACTGACAAATTCGGGAACCACCATGGCCACCTCCACCTCCTCCTTGTTTACTCTGCCCCGGAATTCACAGGCTCCGCCCTACCAGGACCAGAAACCCCGCTTCTGCCCGGTGTCTATACATGGGGTCTAGGATCCCAACTCAGGACCTTCCGTCTGCAAGGCAGAGGCTTAACCCCCGAGCCACCTCTTCAGCCCCACATTCTGGTAACTTTGATCCACTTTCCTGAGGCCATTTGGTTTCCCATGCTCTCCTTGATATTTATTACATAATTCCTGTGCATGTGATTTCCCAGCAGATTAATATATTGCCTTTGGATGTCATATTCAAATCTCTAGGTTTCTGATACTCATCAATGCAGAAACTGAAATCATTTGACTATTGTAAATTTGTTTAATGTACTTCCTGAATATTAACTAGAAGACATTCACAGCAAGGATTTCTTCATTTCATAAGCAAGATTGCATTGATGTGAAAATCTTCAAATATAATTTAAAGGTGATCCTTAAATATTTACACATTTAACCTTTTTTTCATTTCTTAGAGAGGTTGATATGAAAACTAAAAAGATATTTAGATTTAAATACAGTTTGTTATGTTTTTGAAAATACTTCAGTCTATTACAAGAGAACTTTAATATTTGTTTTCTACTGCTATGATTTTATTTCTTGCGAGATGAACAGAGGAGACATGTAGAGTGGAAAAAATCATTTAGTTTATTTTTCAAAGTCCTTTATAGATTTCAGGAAAGATAAAACAGTTTTTCATAATTTTAAAATACTAATTAAGAAGTTAATTCTTTCTTTATTTAAGCACAAAATATACATTTTTACTGCAGTAGTCATCCTATTTGTCATTTTATGACGATAAAAATCATTTTTCCCTCTATATATTACAACCGTCCATCCTTACTCAAATCTTAAAACAGGGCACAATTATAATGATATATTAATTTTTGCATCATGCGATGCCAATTTGAAATGCAAATATTGAACAAATTAATGCAATATAGATTCATCATTACACAATCTGTGTTACAGTTTGCACATGCATATGCATTTTGTTCTTACCAGAACTGTAGAAATACTGCATAAAATTAATTGAACTGTTTTCTGTCTCTTCACTTGGCACACGAGTGAAGCAACACTCTCTTTCTTTAACTTTTTTGGTGGCTAAGGAATGGCAGAGAGCAGGATGGAACTATGCTTGCGTTAACTCTTTCTTCTCTGGCATTATTTTCAACGTGACCATGTCACTGATATTCATCTCTAAGCATCTGATTAGGAAGGTACAGAATAAGGTCTGTGTCATTCATATGCTTAGTATGGCATAGTTTCCTTCTCTGTTAGAAGCAAGATCTGGTTCAAATACAAAGCATGGTTTTCTGAGCTCTCCATATCTCTGCTTGCTCTCACTTTGAAGAAAGTGGTTCTTGTTTCTGTTTTGTGTTTTGTCAAGTTTCTGTATGTAATGAGACCACCGAAACTCTGTACTCAGAGGATATCTACCACAAAGGATGACAAAGTGGTGGGAACAAGTAAGCCTAGAAGGTTATTCTATCCACATCTCTGGGGATCGAGCTACAGCTCAATGGTGAAGTTCCTGCCAGCATACCTGAAATCTCATGCACAGCCACAGATTTTGCAAAAGAAAAAAATAAAAAATTACACATCTTATACATATGTTTTATATTTCTTTGGCTTAAATGACCATTCATTTACCACATTGGATTTCAGTTATAAAAATTAGTTCAGAAAAAAAATTAGTTCAGGATAAGATAATAAAGAATTTCGGGGTGAAGAAAATACATTTAGCTAATAAACACTGGAGTCTATTGATTCATGCAGTAAATCATGGGTTTATTTGCCAGCTCTACTTACAGTCATGGTCAAAATTCCTTTTCCAATGCATAGATTAAGAACATTCCAAGAGGCGGATCTCACTCAGCAGGGTTCCAGTCTTCTTACCAAATGATTTTCCTTCTGCATGTCAAAACTTGATGGAGACAGTTACTTTATTTAGCTTGTTGGAGATGAAAAGCAGGATCTGGTCAAAGTGATCTTTTCATCCTTTGGTCTTCACCCTCTATGCTGCTTCTTTGCAAAGTCCTCCTGATTCTCTCTCCCAACAGTTCCAAGTGGAAAATCTTGAATCACCCCTTCTGCTCCTAATGTACCAGATACATCCCCCACTCCCTGCTTGAGTAATGGAGAAAAATGACTTTGCAGAGTTCTGTGGTCATTAGATACAGGTGCTAGGTTGACAACTGAAGACTGAGCTTGGGGCACATCTGTGAAGAACTGGCAGATAGGACATGCCCTGAGCAAGCCGGTAGGAGGCTTTCTAATTGATGAGGGAAGGACCAGCATGTGTTGGAGTGACCATTCCCTGGTCAGGTGGGTGAGATGGAGGGAGCCAGTGGACATCATTCAGTACTTTGAGAGTCTTGCAGGGTAGCAAAGGAGGTTTATCCCTCTCTAAGCAAATCTTGTGGATTTCTGGTGTTGACATGAGTTTTCCTGCCAAGCTGCACTATGAAATGCATTAGAGAATTGGAAACAGAAATTAAACCAGCTTATTCCCCAGAACCATTTAGTCATGAATTTATCAGCAATATGCAAACTACAACAGTCCTTTTCTTCAATGCTTCTTCTCCATTGTTATTATTTAAAATAGAATCAGTTACATTTCTAGAAACAATATGTCTTCTGCATTTAATACTCTGAAAATTCTCTCTCTCCAGTGAGTTTTGGAAAATATCCAGACTTACTGTGTCCTTTAAGATCACTTTCCTTCGCAATAACTGTTCGATTATCATTCTTTGCATCTCCTCATACTCTATACTTTAGTGGGCACACTAGTTTGTATTTCAGAAAATATCTTTGGTTCTTTCCTCCCTCCCTCCCTCCCTTTCTCCCTCCCTCCCTTTCTCCCTCCCTCCCTCTCTCCCTTTCTCCCTCCCTCCCTCCCTTTCTCCCTCCCTCCCTCTCTCCCTTTCTCCCTCCCTCTCTCCTTTTTCCCTCCCTCCCTCCCTTTCTCTCTCCCTCCCTCCCTTTCTCCCTCCTTTCTTCCCTTCCTTCTTTCCTTCTTCCATTTCTCTCTTTCTTAACCTTTCCATAAATAAGTACTTGCTTACGTGAGCTAGTCTTCATTAGCTTCATTCTTTACTCCTCCATTCCTGAGTCTTCTCTGTTTTTCTTTTTTTCCTGTCAATCTGAAGGTACTGGATTCTGCTTATGTTTCCTGACATATAGTCCCACTGTGAAGTTCAGGTCTGCCGGGGTGGGACTCACTGGTTAACTCAGGGGGGCCTCAGACTCATGATCCTTTTGTTTATACATTTTTATTATGATTTCAGCTCATAAAAATTAATAGGTACATCAGTTCCCTCCCTCCCTCCTCCTCGCCCTGAACCCCCTGCTCCCCCTCCCCTTACCCCTCCTCCCCATCCCCCAGTGCCTCCTGCTCCAATTCCCAGAGAGTCCTTTAATGTGCATGCCTAACTCTCCTCTAGGCCCTCCTCTCCGATGACTTACAAGGACCCAGTGACATTTCCCTGAACCCTTTTCCGTGTTCCCCTTAGGCATAGGAACACTACTGTGGCTGCCAATCCCTTGCCTCCAAGGATCTTGGTGTCTTTAGCAAATGCTAGACTTTGTGAGGTCAATAGTGTGTTGGACATTGTGCAGGGCATGCAAAGTCCAATTATGATTTTTTGGCCCTAACTTGTGTGGAGTATCTTGCAAATCATTGCTCCTCCCATCCTTTTGCTCTTACAATCTTACCGCCCCCTCTTCTGCAAATGTCCCTGAGCTTCAGGATGGGGAGAGATTAGGCTGGCCTAGTTCTAGGTGGTTGATATAGAGTCTCTGAAGTTCTGGATTGTGGTTTGTTGATTTTGTTTTGCAGTTTTGCTGCTCCTGCAATGCCCTTCACTCCATCCTGCTGGGCACTGTATGTCACCCGCTGGCCAGAGACAAAAAGCTGTTAAACTGGAGTCTTCTTATAAGAGCACATTCAAGGGTAGATGTAATAAAAGTAAGAAACCTCAGTGAGGGAGGTGTCAATCACTCATTTGCAAAATGGTTACTTTATATCTGCCAGACTATATGCCCTCCCCTTCTGGTGAGATCATACTCGCTCAGTTGTAAATGATCAGGAACCAACGTCTGTGAACTTAACCAGGTGTCACATTACTTACTTGCAGTCCTTGATGGAGGCCTAATGTCTCTACTGTAACATGGTCACTTCTCTCCTTGTTTCTGGTGTGGCCCTCAAACCCATCAATCCTGTTCATAATCCTTGCAATTACTGTAGGTAATACATAGATTTACCTTTGAGTAGTCTCAAGTGGGCTGGGTGGGTTTGGTACTAGGAGCCACCTATTAGGGAGTACATATGGCACTTAATTTTCTGGATTTGGGATAGTTCACTTAATATAATTGTCTATAATTACATCCATATGCCGGAAAATTCCAGTAATTCATCATTTCTGATGGCTGAGTAGTACTCCATTGTATAGATGTACCACCTTTTCCTTATCCACTCGTCAACTGTTGGACATTTGGGTTGATTCCATGACTTTGCTATTGTAAACAGTGCTGCTATGAACATGGTCGAGCTTGTGCTATCGAGGTGAACCTCTGCTGTATGGGGGGTTATTCCCAAAAGTGGAATAGCAGGGTCATATGGCATTTCAATCTTTAATTTCTTTAAGAATCTCCAGACGGCTCGCCAGAGTGGCTGTATGAGCCTGCATTCCCACCAGCAATGTAGAAGAGTTCCCCACTCTCCACATCCTCTCCAGCATTTGCTGTTGTTTGTATTGTGGATTTTGCCATCCTGACCGGGGTGAGATAATATCTTAGGGAAGTTTTGATTTGCATTTCCCTGATGGCTAAGGAAGTGGAGCATTTTTTAAGATTTTTGTTGGACATTTTAATTTTATCCCTGATAAAGTTTCTTTTAAGCTTCAGAGCCCATTTTTTAATTGGGCCATTAGTTTCCTTGGTGTTTAGTTTTCTAAGTTCTTTGTGCACTCTGGATAGTAGAGCTCCATCAGATATGTGGTTAGTGATGATTTTCTCCCATTCTGTGGGTTGCGTTTGAGCTATTGTTACAATCTCTTTATCTGAACATAAGCTCTTTAATTTCACAAGATCCCAACTGTTGAGAGTTGGTAGCAGTGACTGTGCCATTGGATGTCTGTTTAGGAACTGTTGGCCTAGCCCAATCAGCTCGAGGGAGGTCCCTACCCTTTCAACTATGGTTTTTATAGTCTCTGGCCTTATATCAAGGTCCTTGATCCATTTGGAATTAAGTCTTGTATATGGTGACAAGTATGGGTCCACTTTAATCTTCTGCATGTGGAGATCCAGTTTTGCCAGCACCATTTGTTGAAGATGCTGTTCTTTTTCCATTGGATTCTTTGGGCCCCTTTGTCAAAGACCAAATGGCTGTAATTTTGTGCGCTTATATCTGGGTCTTCAATCCTTATCCATTGATCTGTTTGTCTATTTTGGAGCCAGTACCAGGCTGTTTTTATAAATATGCATTTGTAGTATAGACTAAGGTTTGGTATGGTAATACCTCCAGCAGTGTTTTTGTTACTCAGGATTGTCTTTGCTATCCTGGGTCTTTTGTGCCTCCATACGAATTTCGAGATTGTTTGGTCAAATTCTTTGAAGAATTGCTTTGGTATTTTAATTGGTATAGCATTGAATTTGTATATTGCCTTTGGTAGGATGGTCATTTTTACAATGTTGATTCTGCCAATCCAGGAACATGGGAGGTCTTTTCACCTTCTGCTGTCTTCTGCAGTTTCTTTCTTTAGGGTTTTAAAGTTTTCATTGCAAAGGTCTTTTACCTCCCTGGTTAGGTTTATACCAAGATATTTCAATTTTTTAGGGGCTATAGTAAATGGGATTGTTTCTTTCAAGGCTTTTTCACTTCTTTCATTCTGGGCATATAGGAAGGCCTCTGAATTTTGCACATTTATTTTGTATCCTGCCACCCGTGCTGAATTTCTCAATTAGTTCCAGGAGCTTCCTGGTGGAGTTTTTGGGATCACTCAGGTATAAGATCATGTCATCTGCAAATAGGGATAGCTTGACTTCTTCCTTGCCGATTTGAATCCATCTTATGTCTCTTTCTTGTCTTATGGCTTCAGCTAAGACTTCAAGTACAATATTGAATAGAAGTGGTGAGAGTGGACAGCCTTGTCTAGTTCCTGATCGAAGTGGAAATGCTTCCAATTGTTCCCCATTGAGCATAATCCTTGCTGTGGGCTTGTTGTATATAGCATTTATTATATTGATAAAGGTTCCTTCCATTCCTACTGTTCTAGCGTTTTGATCATAAAAGGCTGTTGGATCTTGTCAAAAGCTTTTTCTGCATCTATCGAGAGTATCATGTGGTCTTGGACTTTGGACTGGTTTACATGATGAATTACATTTATTGATTTGCGTATGTTGAACTACCCTTGTGTGCTGGGGATGAAGCCTACTTGGTCCCCGTGAATAGTCTTTTTAATATGTTTTTGAATCTGATTTGCTAAAACTTTGTTGAGAATCTTTGCATCTGTGTTCATCAGAGAGATCGGCCTATAGTTTTCTTTTTTAAGTGAGTCTTTATTAGGTTTTGGGATTAAAACGATATTAGCTTCATAGAAGGAATTTGGTAGTATTCCTTCCTTTGCTATTTGATGGAACAGTTTAAGGAGTATTGGTGTTATTAACTCCTTAAATGTCTGGTAGAACTCTGTGCTGAATCCATCTGGTCCAGGACATTTTTTGGTGGGAAGATTCAAGATTACTTCCTCAATTTCCTTATATGTTATAGGACTATTTAAATAATTCACAACTTCCTGATTCAATTTAGGTAAGTTGTGTTTACTTAGAAATTCATCCATCTCTTTTGTGTTGTCAAACTTCACAGTGTATACGTTTTTGAAATATGATGTTATAATTCTCTGTATTTCTTGGGTATCAATACTGATAACTCCATGTTTATTTCTAATTTTGTTGATTTGTGTTTTCTCTCTCTTGCTTTTGGTTAATTTAGCTAGGGGCGTATCAATCTTATTTATTTTTTCAAAGAACCAGCTTTTTGACTGGTTGATTTTTTTCTATCGTTTTCTTAATCTCGATTTCAGATATTTCTCCCCTTATTTTGCTAATCTCCTCTCTTCTACTACTTTTGGGATCAGATTGCTCTAGTTTCTCTAAAGCTTTAAGCTGCATTGTTAAGTTATTTATTGCTGATGTTTCCATTTTTTTGATGTAGGCATTAATAGCTATGAACTTACCTCATAGAACAGCTTTCATTGTGTCCCAGAGATTTTGGTAAGTTGTATTTTCATTATCATTCAATTTCAGGAAATCTTGAATTTCCTTTTTAATATCTTCCTGAATCCAATTCTAATTCAGCATCATATTGTTAAGTTTCCAGGAATAAGTGTATTTTCTCTTGTTTGATGTGTTGTGGATGTCCAGCTTTAGGCCGTGGTGGTCCGATAGGGCACAGGTTAGAATTTCAACTTTTTTGTATATGTAGAGATTTGTTTTGTGGCCCAATATGTGATGTATTTTGGAGAAAGTTCTGTGTTCTACTGAGAAAAATGTGTATTCTTTGGTGCGTGCGTGAAAAGTTCGATAGAGATCTGTAAGGTCCATTTCTTTTTATTAAGGTCCAAAGTGTCTCTGTTAAGCTTTTGACCTGTTGATCTATCCCATGTTGAGAGGCTGGTGTGGAAGTCCCCATGAATCATCGTTTCGGGGTTGATTTATTGCTTTAGACGCTATAGGGTTTTCTAAATGAATGCGGAGGGGCTCGTATTGGGTGCATATATGTTCAGTTTTGTGAAGTCTTCCTGGTGAATTGTACCTGTGACTAAAATATAGTATCCATCCGTGTCTCTTATAATTTTCTTTGGTTTGAAGTCCACTTTGTCTGATAGCATAATGGCTACCCCTGCCTGTTTTCTGCTTCCATTTGCTTGTAGAATTGTTGACCAGCCTTTTATTTTTAGAACATGCTTATCTTTTGTGGTGAGATGGGTTTCCTGCAGGCAGCAGATTGATGGATTGTGATTTTTAATCCATGTTTGTAATCTGTGTCTCTTGATCGGTGAGTTAATTCCATTAACATTTAGTGTTATAATGGAGAAACTATTTTTAATTCCAGACATTTATATGTTTAGTAGTTTTTATAAGTATATTGCTTCGCTTTTAATGGTGTTATACTTGCCTTCTGTTCTCCTGGATATGCCTGTTTTTTTCTTCAAGCTTGAGTATCATTTCTAGAATTTTTTGAAGGCCTGGTTTGGTGGACATGTATCCCTTCAAGTTGTCTTTGTGCTGGAAGTTTTTCTTTCTCCCTCGATGATGACTGATAGTTTTGCAGGGTAAATCAGCCTGGGTTGACATTTTTGCTCATTCAATACTTGAAGTATGTCTCTCCAAGCTCTTCTTGCTTTTACTGTTTCGACTGAGAAGTCAATTGTTATTTTAATAGGTTTACCTTTAAAAGTGACTTGTTTTTTTCTCCCTTGAAGCTCTCAGCACAAGTTTTTTATCTTGAATGTGGAGTGTTTTAACTATTATCTGCCATGGCGAGCTTCTGTTTTGGTCATATCTGTTTGGTGTGCGGAATGCCTCTTGTATATGTATGGGGCTCTCTTTTTTTATATGAGGAAAGTTTTCCTTGATGATCGTTTGAAAAATTTCCTTAGGGGTGGTATTTTGAGATTCTTGCTCTGGTATTCCATTTTTACGCATGTTAGGCTTCTTCAGGGTGTCCCATATCTCCTGGATATTTCTCTCAAGTATCTTTTTGGCTTTAACAACTTCTTCCATTGAGCTGGTTAATACTCCCACTTTATCTTCAAGGTCTAAAATTCTGTTTTCTGCTTCGTTAGTTTTGCTGATAAGACTCTCTGTGGAGTTCTGGGTTGAAGATAACTTGTCTTTAGCTCAGTTTTAAACTCTGCTTGAGTCTGTTTTAACTGCTCTATGCCACTTTTTGTTTCTTGCACTGTTTTTCTCAACTCCTCCAAGTGTCTGTTGTGTTCCTCTTCAAAGGGATTGATTCGATTATTTAACTCCTCCCGGATTTCCTCTTTCATAATATTGGACATGGTAATGATCATATTTAGAAAGTCATTATCCTGGGTCAGGCTTTCTTGGCCATTTTCCGTGGGTTTGTTCTGGTTGGAGTCTAACATTATGGGATTAATTCCTTCAGTGGGAGATTTGTTTACTTGAGTGTTGTTTCTCATGGATTTGCACTTTGACTTTGGCATTGTCATTTTAACTCTTAAGATCCTTCTTTCAATTTCTGTGCGTTTTTCACTAAACTGAATTATTTGGCCTGGGTTTTGGGGGTGCGAGGGGGCGGAGCTTACCTAGGTTAGCAGTGAGGCCCGGTTGGACCCTGCGCATCCTGGGCGGCAGAGTGGGGGAAGGGCAGGATCCTTTTTCTATAGCGATTCCTCTTCCTAAAAGGAACATTCACCACCTTACCCAGTCAGATTATAGATCCTATAAAGCCACCTTCCTGTAATACCCAGGTCTGCAAATGCAGAGAATAAGTGGCTGTGTTCTCCTTGGCTCTAAGCAGGATATCTAAATTGCTCCCACCTCAAGACTCCAGGACGTTGTGGAAGAAGTGGTGGGAAGAGTGTAACAGTGTAAGGGAAGGATGGTATCTTTTAGCCACAGCATGAACTCAAGAACTCATTGAAGCAATGTCCACTTCCACAAGACCTTCACAGGCTATAATAACAATTCACCATGGAAGGGGCAAGGTCTCAAGAGCTGTGTGCCCTGAGAGATCTCTGGGATCAATGCCAAGGTGGGGGGGGGGTTGGTAAGGGAGGACCCCCTCGTCAATATCCCCACTGCTGTATCTACCATATTCTATCAAGTATTAGGTACAGGTCAGCGTGGACAGCACATGAACTCAGTGGGCTACACACACAAAAGTTCAGGAGAATGGGAGGGCCAGAGCTTGGGAAGATTTGCTTTGAGAAGAGGGGAGGAGATGGGATTGAGTAACAGGGGGTACAAATGATGAAAATTTGCCACATTTGTTCACAAAATCACAAAACAATAAGAAAAATAACATCCAGCTCAGCTTCTCTCCCACAGCCGAAACCATCTATGTCAACCCACCGTGTTTCCTGTCAGTCTGCTTAATCGAGGTCTGTCTTAGTCTGTATTCTAATGTAGATCGTGAACTCTGAAAGCCAGGCTTGGCCTATTATGCACACTACTGATTTTTCAACACTATTACAGTGTCTGCCACATTCCAAATTTTCAATTTTTTTATGGCACAGGCTGTTATTGCTAAGGCTAGCCTCTAAGTGAAGATTATCTTGATCCGGTCTCTGGAGCAATTAGGACTAAAAGAATGCACCACTGCATCTGTCTCTATATTATGTTATTTTAGTAGCGAATAACTGTATGACATGACCTTAACCTCCAATGAAGTATCTGGAGGTGCTGCTTCAGAGACAGTAAGAGAGATAAATCCTAAAACTCTAATTCTACCGTAAAAATGTACTGGCCTTTAGGATAATGGAGATACAATATGGATTATACATTATAACAACAAATCTGGATCTGAGATAAATTTTGTGATACTGTGTCTATAAATAAATTTGGCATTTTATTTATAAATTATGCTATATCTTTGATCTATCAATACATTTTGCCTTATAAGTTAAGGTATACTTTTGCTTGCCAATTTATTTTTTCTTCACATTACAAATACTTAATAACATTTTCAAAGCACATTAAGAATTTAGTTCTATATACTGCATACACTATTAGAGCAAAAGAACACAAAGTTTCTGAGATTATCAAGTGGGAAAATTGGCAGTTAGCTTAGAAAATAGCATAATAAAAACTTTAAGCACAATATTTTTTGTACTGTACAAGTTCTGTATAAGGTATGCCAATTTTGATTTCTGTTCTGTTCTATTCAGTTCTGCCATTTTTTTCTGAAAACCAAAGATCCCAATTTAATGAACTTCCAAAATCTGTGTGGGTGCGTGAAGACATATTTGTAAAGTTAAAAAGTCTTTTGAAAAGTAGTAATGGTTTTTAAGGAAATTACAATCTTTAACATTTATTTCTCTAGTCAATGAAAAATAACTCATTTAAGTGTAAGAGTGTCTAATAATGCTATATTTCATTCTCATTTCTTGGAATTCGAAATGAGGCACAGTTGGGCTTATGATTCAATTAAAATTCATGTCAAATAAAATTTCAGACTGTTTCAAGTTTGAAAATTCACGATCTGTCTAAATACTATTAATGACTCATATTGTGACATATGAAACTAGTATAACTCAGGCAGCTTTAAAAGTTTTAATATGTTTTCCATGTGAAATATTATCTTAAATTACCATTTATTTCATAATACACATAGCTTAATAGTACTTAATTTACATTTATGTATTTGCTTTATGAGACAGAAATTTTCATTGTTTTTGATTTTATTAGCACAAATGGGTTGTAAATGACCATTTGCTATATTAGGTTTTTTATGATTAGCATTTAATCATTAAAGCTGTATTCAGTAAGAAGAATATGTATGATTAAGTAAAAACTAGACAAAATTCTGAAGTTCTATGATATATATTGTTTCTTTGCTCTTTCCAGGTAAGAAAGTGATTTCTCTTACTATGTCTGCCCACAGGAAGCATTCCTAATTATTTGTACCCTAGAAAGTCTCCATGTTTTTTCCATACAAGTAAAGAAGACACGGTCTGTATATGTAAGAATGCATGGTTATAAGTATAGATGTGGGTGTCCATGTGTTTATGCATATTGGAGTATGTGCATGGTGTGTTAGAGTGTTATTCATCTGGGTTTCTCATTGGCCAGGAATTTGTTAAATGTGCTGTATGGGTTTACCAGCCCAAGGATCCACCCTTCTCTGCCTCCCAAGCTTTAGGAACTCAAGCTTGTAATATCATGCCTGTCTTTCATTGATATGAGCTTCTGGTCCTCTGTCCTTGTAATCATAAGGCAGGCACGGCATCAGCTGAGCTAGCTCCCCAACCCCCACAATTACGTTACATTAATTATGTGAATGAACAAGCTGCAATCATTCAGTTCCAACTCCTTCTTAAAATATATTTATTTACTTTGTGTGTATGTGTGTTTGTGGGTGTGTGTGAAAGAAAGAGAGAGACAGAGAGACAGAGAGAGACAGAGAGAGACAGAGAGAGAGAGAGAGCACAGTGTTCCTGTGAAGAAGCAAGGGTGACTTCAGGTATCATCTTGGATTGCTTCTACCTTTTTCTTGCTTTGCTCTGGGATTTCCCAGGCACTGCCAACCAGGGACTAAAGTGCAGGCCACCGCTGTTTCCACCTGGCATTTTTGCAAGGGACCTGGGATCTGAACTCATAGTGCTCTGCTTGTGAGACAGAGTCTTAACCCCTGAGCCATCTCTCCAGCCCTGCACCTCCCTTTTGATATTTGAGTCCCAAAGATATACTGATGATTCCTCTCCTCAGCCCTTGCAGTCAATTCCTCTAGCAAGCATCACAATAAAAATTAGTAGCTTATATATATTCATATCATATATTTGCCATATTCATTTTAGCTTTGCAGGTGTTACTAAACCCTACAAATAACTTCTTCTAACTTCAGTTTCCAAAAGCTAATGGCTGCATACTACGCTTATAAAATATTTCATAGGCTATATACAATCTCGAGTGTAAGTGCATGCATGTAAGACTTCTTTCATTTTCTCATAAATACCCTCATATGGCATAGAAGAACACTTCAGTGCTCTGTTCTGAGCAGGTGGACATTTGATCTCTTGTCTAGTGTTTTGCTGGATGCTATCCAGTTCCTTCTCCATCCCACTGGATACTGGTTTTCACTTTTCTCTAGTCCTTCTGCAGTCTCTGTACTAATTCTTTTACTTCAACATGAAATTAATCAAACAAGAAGTCTTCCTTATTCTATTCACTCTTTAGATGAAAAGGCAAGTGGCTTCTATTTTCCTGACATGATTAGAGGTCCAGCAGATACATTGATGAGAGCATAGAGCATCACTCTGTGAAATAGCTATTGCAGAATGCTAAGAATATGGACTTAGAACAATATCTTTGTGCATTTTTTCTTATTTTGTTTTATGTTTTGACACAGGGCATCACAGTTTGCTTTTGATTTTGAGCCAGTCGTCTTGGTCTCTGCCCGACAGGACTGAGTTTCTCACCCTGTAAGACTAAAGTACTCATGTCTGAAGGACTGAACTTCCCATCCCTGAAAAAGTAAGTCCTTACCCCTCCAGGACTGATTTTCTTACTCCTAAAGGACTGAGCTGCTTATCCTTGACGGACTCAGTTTCTCATTCCTGTAAGACTGAGTACTTATATCTGAAGGACTAAGCTCCTCGCTTTGCAGAGTTGAATCTTCACCCCTGCAAGGACTGAGTTGCAGCAGCTTCCAGAGCCTCATTCCTGGGCAGCATTCTGCTTCTGCAAGCTTTCTTCCCTCCTTGATTTGTGTCCTAAAAAGCCGATGAAAAGCCAACAAAAAATAAAATTCCTCTCATGTTTTCAACCTTTTACATCCTTTTCTGCTCATAACCAGAGAAAAGTATTCTGCTTTTAAGGCTCACATGACGAGATCAATCCAACTAGATGTAATCTCTATTTTAATACCATCAGTTCTTTATGAAGCAATCACAGAAAGAAATCCCAGGCATATCGGTCATTTCAGAGAAGTAACTGAGGTGTCGTGTCTGTAGATGTGGAGAGAATTTTGATGATCCTGTATCCTTTAAAATTTTAATTGAAACAGAAACACCTAGCATGAGGACAGTATCTCAATGAACATTGAAGGGTAGAATAAAATCTATTCAGGGTGGAGGGGACTATGTGACATACCTCTGGAGCTTGGTCCCCATGGAAGGGAAGGTTCTTCCTCTGGGCTTCAGCGAGACTGAGTGTTTCAGAAACTTCACGTGAAGGCATCAGGCTCTGCTGATAGCTTCAAGACTAGAGTTTTGGACTGCATGGTAAGAGATTTGTAAAGTAGTGACTTCATAGTGTTATCAAAGATACAGAAGAAACTCAGTTCTTTCCTATCCTTACCAGCATTTGTTGTTTATTCATTTAGGAGGAGGAGGAGAAGGAAGAGGAAGAAAGAGGAGAAGGAAACAAATGCAGTGTAGGAGTGGGAAGAAGAGGAGGAGGAGAAGGAAAGGAAGAGACTGAGTTTTGCACTTTCCCAATGACAGTGACCTTGACTATCTTTCCGTACATACTTTTGCACATAATTATATTCCTTTCTTGATATTTTTTGCACATTTTTGAAACAGCTTGAAATTTACATGTTGGATTCTGAAAGATTTCCTGCATTCTAAATTTAAGTGGGTTATGTTCATATTGACCCACATGTGTTTTCTCCCAGTCTGAGACTTGTTTTTCTTAATAATATTTAGAGATTTCACCATCTTGACTACATGAAGATGCTCATTTGAATGAGGTTTTTAAGTTTTTCTTTCAAGGATCACGGTTTTCACATTGAAATGAACAGCATCTCTTTCTTGGTACAAAAATTAACTTCCATTTTTTAAATAAAAAAAAATTCATTATTTTTGCCCTCTGCTTTTAAGTGCATGGGCCACTTTATTTTTCTCATGAACTGTTAGATTTAAATTGAATTTTTTCTCCACTTTCTTCTCCTTTTTCTTATTCCTGTTGTTCTCCCTCCTCCTTTATCTTCTTTTTCTTCCTCCGGCTGTAATTGCTACAATACAATTTGTTGAAAAGATCTTCCATTCAATATTGAGTAATTTCATTATTTTTTTCTCTGAGATTGTTTGGCCATACAACATCACAAGCATTTCTAGACTTTATTTTTTTTCTGTTGATTTATATACCTTTTTCCATCAATAAGATACCATGTCCTGATGATCTAATATGCCATATTGTTATGGCTTAATTTTTGGGAGAACTACACCATTATCGTCTAGTTGAATTACAACTTACAAATTCTTTTCAGGTACTTTGTATTTCCATATATACCTCATAGTTAGCTTTTCTATGCTTATTAATGTTTCACTAGATTTGTCATAAGAATTTCCTTTATTCCATGCATCAGATTGAAGAGAAACCACATATTAGCTATCATATATGATTCATTCATGAACATGGTATGCTTTGTTATTAATTTAAATGTTCATTCAATTTTTAATCTACATTTTATGCTGCTTCTTAATTCTCAGAATAAATATTTGTAGATGTTTTGCAGAATGTATATATGTACTTCATTGCTAAAATAAGTGTAAATGATACTCTTTTTTCCAATTTTTCTTTCCATGATTTCGTTAGTACCTACAAATACAGTTGAGCTTTATTTTGTGGATTAGTTGTATGCTCTGTGAGTGTTCTGAGTGTACTTACTACCTCTAGGAACTGACTCTTGTAGGTGCCTGTGATTTCCTTGGTAACAACCACACGATCCATAAAGAATAGCAACTCTGCTTCCTTTTGTGAATGTATGATCATGGAAAGAACTGGCAGCTACAAGGTAGATTGATTGATCAAAACCTCAATAATGTGGAGAAGTGGGAATGTTGCAAGTTCAGAGCCAGATTACTTTGGGCTATCTTTGCCCTCTTTGATAAACATTTATTGCCCATCTCTGTATGTGACTTAATTTTGTGGTGGACTATTAGATAAATCCCCTGGAAGTGCAACCAGACCCTTTATTTCCACCAAACAAATGACTAGGAGCATCTAAAGTGTGTATCAGAGATATTCTTGTCTACCTGATGTTTCCATCACTGCACTGAAAAGTTTCTTGATTTATGGTTTTGTTTGTCAGTGACTATAAAACCTTAAGAAATTGTTATGACAGCAGACCATGTGGGTAACCTTGGATCTGTATCCCTAAGCAACTGTTCAGAAAAGCTAAACTTTTATCCTCTTTGAGTAAAGAGTTGTGATTTTTTCATTTTCTGTTAAGTTTTTTTATATAAAAGCAAAATGAGTTTCAGCCCATACATGTTCTCTCCCCCCAATCCTTCCTCTCCCACCCTCCCCTCCCTTCATACATTCATCCCTGCCCCTCTTTCCCTCATGTCTCTCTGCACGTGTGCACCCAGGGATCTCTTCTGGGCATCTGTACTAATAAGGACCAGGTCTCTGTGCTGGTATAAATGGCCCTTCAGTGGGCAAACCCTCTGGTGGGAAAGCTGCCCTTCACTTGTTTGGGCCCTTCCCCTAGGATTCCCACCTAATATGGATATTTCTCCTGAGCTATCCTTGCAGGAATACCATTAAATGGAGTTGTTTCTCCTGAGTTAGCCTCTCTGCGTTGTTATGTCAGTCATTGTCTGGATTTGGTGGTTGTAGATGTCACTGCAGTGTCCTCCTGGACTGAGTTGTGATTTTGGGGTCTATACTTCTGATTGGCTTGTTTCATTGGCCTACTTGTCAAGGGTGGAGTTTCCAGTTCTCCTTTAAATATGGTATCTGTCGCCATCCCTGGAGTTTTAATTATTTTATTGAGGAAGCATTCAGCTCCATCCTTTAGTATACTGATTGGTAGCTCTAGGATTCTGCCTAGGTCAGTTTTATCATGTCAAAGATGTTTGCCTGTATTTCAATTTGTCAACAGTGTGTTGAACATTATGACTTTCTTTTGTAACTCATGTAATTTATGCTGACAAGACACTGCACTCAAGGCAGGGCTGCTGCATCCAGGAACTCACTACAGTGAGACTTGTCCTTACCACACCTGCAGAATGACTGACACACCAACAACATAACCCCATAGACTTGGGCACTAAAGCTGGATGAGTGAAGGGAAATGCCCCTATCAGTGGGGTTGGTATGCGACAGAGGCCTGAACCCCCACAAGAGTAGACAAGCCAGAGGGAAGCCTGGGATCCATGGAAGCATTTAAGAAGGAGAGTAGGAGGAGAGAGTGGGGGTGTTGATGAAGGGATGATAAGGAGGGACCGTGGAGGGAATCAGGGATAAGTACTCAATGTACTTGTAAACGTAGAAAAACAAAATTTAAAAATTTATGCTGCCATACAATCACAAACTGCACAGTCAACTTTCTTAAAGAGACAAAGATTATTTCATGTCACTCTGAGAAATTTGTTGCTTATGTCCTTCAGTAATGCATCTTTGTTCCTCAAAGAAGGACGTTAAGCATTTAGTAAATCCTTTCTCATGGCAGAATCCCATATCAAAAGGCATGTAGTCTTACCACAAAATTAGATATTAAATGCCAGAAAATAACATTTTTTATTTCTTCTGGCATAATTTTTTTTTGCAAAGATCCTTCTGTAATCGCTCAGGTTAATGCCTGAGGCCAGATACAGAGAAGGTCAACACTGAGGGAAGCCACAAAGGAAAGCATGTTTCTGTTTGACAAAACACCAATCCTTTCTCATGCAAATCATTGCTGTAAGGAGCTTAAGTTTTGAGCTAAGGTTAGGAAAGGCCACATACACACACACACACACACACACACACACACACACACACACATCATACCTCTTAAGATCTGGGAACATTAAGATTTCAGTCAGAGACTGGCAGAAAAGAAATTACTTTTCACTGGGTCAATTCAGGGAACAAGAAGCAATTAAGGGAAAAAGCACATAGGACAACAAAAGCAAACACAACACTCTTTCTCCCTCTCTTTGTCACACATACATGCGTGCATTCATACATACATGTCAAGCAGCATGCATGTGTACACACTACTATTTATACTATTACCTCCACAGTCACTAGCATCACCACTACCAACATTAATCAGCTTGAATTATTGAATAGAAACGCCAATAGAATTACAGAAAAAGCAAGGATCTCTGAACATGTAAGCTGATACTCCTTACGGGGAACTTTCAAATAAAATTTTGCTCAGCTTTGGAGAAGATCAATATGGAAAACTCAAGTCTGACTATGGAATAACAAGTTTTATCAGTACGTTCTGAGGCTCAAACCAATTCATAAATATTTTTTTGTTATTAAAACACAGAAGGAGGGATGGAGAGACGGCTCAAGAATTAAGACTCTGCTTCACAAGCAGAGGAATCTGAGTCCCTGTCCCTGACACCAAGTAAAAAGGCCGGATGGAACTGGCAGCAGTGACCACTTGCGGCTCTAGAAGACACAGCCTGGGGAATCCCAGAACAAAGAATAAAGGAAGTAAAAGCAATTCAGGATGACTCATCAAATCCCTTTGGACCCCCAGAGAGATAAACAGTGCCCTCTGATACACACACACACACACACACACACACACACACACACATGCATGCACACAAAAATGCGAATATTTTCTCTTCTGCATTTTTCTGAAGAGAATGAAGAAATGCAAATGTGTACATATGATAAATGTATTCTATGTCTTCTACCTAATACAGCATACATACATATATATGCAATTATATGTGATGTGCATTGATTCTGGAAATGAATGATCAGACACATTTTCCTAATCATGACATGGATAACGGAGAGATCTAATTCAAGGGTTAGCACACTGTAGCCCATGGTGAGACTCCTGCTTTTTTAAATAAAGTTTACTAGGGCAGATAAGAAGCAGGATCCCGGGCAGGTCTGGGGTACTCAGGTAGGTTCTTGTCTCTGCTCTGTAGTGATTTAAGGAGTGGGTCACACAGGTAGACGTTTTCAAGAAACAGAATCTTTATTTGGATGAATAACAGAGAAATCTCTAAAACTTCCTGTGTGCAAAGGACTTCAGGAGCCCGTTAATCATTGACAATCAGGACTGATTTTTTAATGAGATTTAAGTGTTCCCATCCTTTATAGTGGGATTAGTTCCCATCCCACTAATTCTCCACAAATGTGCCCAGAGCTCAAACCCTCAATCGTCAAGTTGACACCTGTGCCTAACTATGACATACTCTATCATAAGAAGGATGTTGTATAGCAATTTATTCTGGAGAAAAGCTCATGAGACTCAGGGAGTTCCTGAAGCTAAACAAGATAGGGATGTCCCTACGATGAACAAGACTGACACCTGCCAAGGAAAGGGACGTTTCAGGCTATCCTAGTGGTCTACAGGAGACTTTGTCTCAAGAAGAGCTGGCTGCAAGTTGTCCAGGGAGCCAGGGCTACAGCTCTTCTGATTCTCACCTGAACTGTGGTGGCTTTTCTGTGATATAATATCCTTGGAGGCATCCCTGCTTCTGTGACTACCCTCACCCATACTTCTCTAAGTAACTCCAGTAAACTCATTCATCGGTAGGAGTTTTTTCTGAAATAATTTCTTAGACACCCATTGGGGTGGATAAGAAGAGGTCAATTCATCGGCAATCTGGAAGTGAGATCACTCTCCAAAGACACCAAGCCCCCAGAGCTCAGCTTGTACTTGTAATTTATAATAAAGCAGGGCAGGGGCAAGCAAAGCGGGACTTTTCATAAGGAGACACAACCATCATTAAGTGTCAGTGGAGCAGACTAACAGCCAAGAGCCCAAAAAATGCCCAGGACCTTGGCATTATTAGTATCAGGCTCAGGTCTCAGAGATGGGATTGTGTCTATATGTAAGGTCGGTCATTGACTAAGCGACCATCTTTGAGATTTTAGTAATTTCCCCTTTCAACTTCTGGTGGTGGTAACTCAACAGTTTGCTTTTTTTCTTTCTACCTCAGTTTGCTGAGTTCCACTTTGCTGGGAGTATTCCTTCGCCCTGTCCTTGAGTCCCTATCTGGAGGGAACAGAATATGTGTGACATCCCCACAAGAAAAATGTCCCACAACAATAATTACTAGAACCCACTCTTCTGAAAGGTGAATGATAGGATGCTGAAATTAGATGAAAATCTCTCCACCCTTATACGGGTAAACAGGAAGCAACTCTTGGCCCCTGTTAAAAGGCTTTATGCTCACACAGCGATTAGTGGAAACTGGGCAGACAGCTTTGTTATGATTAATACAGAACTCCATAGGACCCCTCTGCCATCAGCCTGCAGTTTACCACTTGTGCTTTCTTTGTTCTATTTCAAGTATCAACCATGTGGAAAGAAAGAAATAGAAGACTGGCTTTAAATTTGGTTTAAATGATGGTTTTAAGAAGATATTAATGACTACTGCATTCAACTTAACCATGAATTAAAGGGCTTGAACTACTGAAGGGTGCAATAAGATAGGAAGTCTGCCTCACAGCAAAAGAGCAGGTTATAATTTCTATTTCTGCTATCTCGTGACACTTTTACTGGCTTATGTCAGGCGAATGGCTTTTTTAAAGTAAAACTAAACAAATAAAAGCGAACAGGAATGCATAGAAAAAGGTTTAAGTGGTCCTGTCAAATACAAAGTGGTTAAATATTATACATATATATATTTGACACGTTAGCTAAATACATAACAGTCAACCAAGGGACATGTAAACTCTGAAAGGTAGAGAAACGGGGTAAATTTGACAGAGACCATTTCAGTTGTACCTGGTTTCTTAGATGATTTATTTTTTAATTTTTTTCAGGTGTGGATTTTTAACTCATCATTTCACATTCAAGGCAACAGTTTTCTTACGTGTGACAAAGTGCATGCTACAGAGCCCCACGCAGAAATACTCACAGCAAGCACTTAGGTATTTGTCCTGGCTCATGCAATTTTTACTGATAGCTTGTGAGTAAATCACTATCCATTCATCCTGTCACAAATGTGTTCAGACTCGGGCTAGACAACATAAGCAATGATCTGTGAACATAACTATTCTGATGACATACACAAACAGGCTTCTAGAGTCTGATAATTCTACTGGTTAATGTTTCAAAAGACACTTTAATGAAATACACCCACAGGAAAGAGAAAGGCAAACTCAAAGGAAAAAAACTCTCAGACTTTTAAATGGCTTTTTTTATGAAAAGTCTTTTGCAATGTTACTTTGAGAGCTTGTGTATCCCAGACTGATCTCAGATTCATTACATGGGACCTTTGAACTTCTTTTTTTTGTTTGTTTTCTAATTCTTTTTTTTTTCTATTTTTTTTCACTCATACAAACTTGATAGGTACCCCATTTCTCTCTACCCCTGCCTGGATCCCCTTGCTCCCTCCCCCCTTTTCCCTTTCCTTTCCTCCCCTCTCTTTCTCCCAGTGGGCCCCCCCCCCCATTCCTGGAGCATCCTTTAGTGTGCATGTCAAACTTCTCTCTTGGTCCTCCTCTCTGATGAGGTGTAAGGACTCAGTTGCACTGCCTAGAGTTCTTTCTTGTGTTCCCCTTTAGTATAGGAACACTATTGTGGCTGTTAATTCCTTGCCTCTAAGGATCCTAGTGCCTGTAATCCATGCTAGACTTCAGGGGTCAATGATATGTTGGTCATTGTGCAGGTCATGTAAAGTCCTATTATGATTACTTCGGCCCTAACTTGTGTGGAGTATCTTGCATATCGTTGCTCCTCCCATCCTTGTGCTCTTACAATCTTACTGCCCCCTGTTCTGCCAGGGGGTTACTTTCTATCTGCCAGACTCTATGCCCTCCCTGCCTGGTAAGATCAAACCCATCAGTTGCAAGTGACCAGGAAGGAAAGTCTGTGAGCTTAAGTTCTGCTCCTGCTCCCTCTACCTCAAGTGCTAGAATTACTTGCATGTGTTGTATGATGACAGCTTTTAGGCTGTGCAGATAAGCAAGCCTAGGACCCTGTGCATAGGAGGCAGGCATTCCAGCACATTAGCTCCATGCGCACCCCAGATGACTGGCTTTGAAATTCCAATTTATTTATTAGAGGGCTCGCGTTTTTCATAAAATCCCAGAAAGCCAAGTCTGCTGTGATAACTGCCACTAGCTAATTAGACTGCCTTTATTAGAGGACTGAATCCACAAACAAGAGGTTGAAGGACTCAGATATTAGTGACTAAAACCAGGAAAAATACCCTACGTCTTCTAATCGCACATTTTATTGAAAAATATAAATCTATTTATTAACCCAGTGCCAACCTAATTTCGTATTCGAGCAGCCAATTTATTTTCAAATGCAGCCATTAGCATGTCCTAAGCAAAGAGATAAGAAAAAGAAAAACCCTTAATAATACACTCAATTCCAAATGACTTGCAGAGCTACAGAATCTGAAATTAACATGCTTTAATCACTTGGGAGGCCCCGTAAAAGTAATTTGCAGCTATTATTGCTGCAGTAATTTTTTTTTCTCTTTTTAACCAGCAGTACCTGCACTTCAGCAAATGGAAATTTCATAAAGTAGAAAATAGGCAGGTGAACCTTGACCTTTGCATACTTAGCACACTGTCCTACACTGTGGAACATTTGTAGAAATCTGAAACTTTTAACAAAAATTAAAATATCACGGCTCTGGCCCTCCAATTTCCATAGACAGTTATCTCTTCCTCCCACATGGTTTCCAGCTGCTTTGTGACACCAGACTGGATGAATGAACCAGAAGCATGCTCTTTCGATTTCCCTAATACTGTTTGTTAGCTTTATAGCATCTAGAATCACATAGCAGAGAAGCTTCTGGTCTTGCTTGTGGGTGAGTACTTAGATTAAGTTCATTGAGGAGGAAAGACAGTTCCTTTCCTACCCTAAATATTAGTGGCACAATTCTATGGGTTGGTGTCTTAGATTGTGTGTGTGTGTGTGTGTGTGTGTGTGAGAGAGAGAAGAGAGAGAGAGAGAGAGAGAGAGAGAGAGAGAGAGAGAGAGAGAGAGAGAGACAGCAGGAGAGAAAGAGAGACAGACAGAGATAGAAAGAGGGAGACCAGCACAAGCATTCACTTTTCTCTGTTTTTTGACTGGATGCAATGTGACATGCTACCTCCCTAGCTCATGCTATCATAACTCTTCCACCATTGTGGATTAACCCTTGAACTTTGAATCAAATAAATTAATTTGATTTTTGAATAAATCTTCCTTTACGTTGTTGCTATCCGACATTTTGTCACAAAGAGAATATATGTAACTGATACAAGGGATATTTGAAATAGTTTGCACAAATATTTTTATGTGAATACTAGGGCGTTGGTTAATTTTCAGTTGTTGTGACACAATTTCTGACCAAGGCAACTTATAGAACTATTTGGGTTCACAATTATGGAATGTGGGGGGTTACCTGCAATCTTCATGGCAGTTAACACAGATAGCAACAAACAGGGAAAACATGGTGTTCAGGAGCAGGAAATTGGCTAAGAGTTCAGGAGAGAGAGAGAGAGAGAGAGAGAGAGAGAGAGAGAGAGAGAGAGAAGTAAAGTATCAAGCTGTAAGTTCCACCCCACAATGACACATTTCCTTCAGAAATTGTTCACCTTCTAAAGTTTCCATGACCTTCCTAAATTGAGTCTCCATCCAGGACCAAGTGTTAAGACATTTTACATTCATACCACAATACCCTTTTCTAGTTTCTGAATTTGCAAGTGGTGTTAGTTAGCACAAGGTAAGATGAGTTACAATGGGTTCACCAGCGTCTGAGGTCCTCTGAGATCTAGAACTATCCCTATTTAAATAATCAGTCACCTAGACATATTTCAGCTCCTGGTGGGGGGTCTATTCCCAAAGGCCACCCCACTTGCTATTCTGCAAATTGTGCATAAGAAAGGAAGGCATTAGCTTTAGCTATTAAAGACTCACATTCCTTAAATCTCATCCTACATAGCATTTGTACAAATTACCATGGGCTCCTAATAGACACCACCTAAGTAAAGCTTCTCCCTACAAGTGGTAGGCCCTCATCTACAAGCCGGGAGGGCTCATCACGGTGGATCATAAGTCACGCACATTAGTCCCTTCATTTATTGCTGTGTTAAAATATACTTTAAGCAAAACAAACAAACGTTTTCTTTTTAAAAAGCAACTGAGGTGAGAAAGTGCAGCGGTGACTCAACAACCTCAGTGCTTGCTTATCTGGGTCTTTGCTTTTAGCGTTTACATAAGAAGCCAGTAAGTGAAGCACTTTTCAAAGTCATGAAGATTCTCTGACAAATTATCCAAATGAGGATGGGATTGAAGGAGTCTCTAAACGTTGGTGCTGCAAGGGCACAGGGGTCCTGGGACTTCAGCGATTGGCATGTGGCATTGGCGACTGACATCTGATGTCAGAGAAGTTTCATGGGATGGAGCTCAAACCCCGTGGATCTCCTTCAGTTCTGAGAACTGGCTTGAATCATAGGTCACTTGATGTCTCCAGGCATTTGGAGAATTGGATTGATTGTTTTGAGGAACACACACACACACACACACACACACACACACACACACACACACAGAGTCATACACTTACCTTGTCTCTTACACTGCCACGCACACTCATATGCACCTCCACACTGTCACACATGCACTCACACACACATACACATGCACACACACACACACACTATCACACACACTGCCACACTCAGCTGACATAGAACTGTATTACTTTATCGGGTGGCAGGGAGTTTTGCAGATGTACTTAAGTTTTCTAATTAATTGACTTTGTTTTCAGCAGATTTAATTAATCAAATTAAAGAAACATATTATCTCAAAAGGAAGAGACAGTAGGAAATGGAAGGAGCCACTTTACTACCATGCTTCCTACATGGACAGAGACAGACAGAACACATGCAAGCCTGCTATGGCTTATGGATAGAGAGGACAACTTTCAGAAGCCAGTATCCTGCTACCATGTGGGCTTTGGGATGTAACTCACATTGCCCAGTTTGTGAGAAAGGGCCTTAGTTTCTGAGCCATTTGACCTATTTTGTATTCTTGGCAAATAAAAGCTGTAAAATACGTACTGCATACTGTTTTAGTTGTCTAAGATTATCACAACTTGTTTGCTGAAATGGAAAATGAATGCACATGATTTTGTTAAAAAAATGTATCTTGAATTACATGTACTTATTATTGAGATATAAATAATATCTGACCACTGACTTTCGTTGAAGAAGGAACTAAAACAAGAAAAATTGGCTTGTAGTACTTCTATTTCCTTTATGTTTCCTAAACTAATTATCAATATCTGGTTACCAATGAAGATATTATCACAATTTTACTTCAGAATGAGCAAGTTCCCTCTAGGTAGGACCAATGTCAGTCAACTTTCCTACTGAACTTCATGTTGAAAATATTTATGTTGAGAAGTAATTTGTGCTTGTTTTGAAGAAGGTCATGTGCCAGCACTAGCTGCTTTGTGTCCTTTGGGAGATTTGGAGACAACGGAGATGAGGCAGGACTATTTGGGTTCTGCTTATGATCTTTCATGGAAAACAGAATTATCAGATATTAATTATTCTCATAATTAAATCTTGAAACCTTTACTGAAAATCTAAGAGCAATAAAACCATATAGTAGTTTTGCTTCAAAAAATGTTTCTCTAAGTCTACTTTTCAGGTCTGTTTTGATATCTATGGGCATAAAGTATCCCAGGGCAGTCCTATATTTTCTTTGCATCATTAAAAGAGTGTTTTCCTTTGGGGAAAGGAGGATATGTACACAATCGGCTTCAGGTTTTGTACAAAATATTTAATGTTGACTATTTTTCCCTTAAACAAAAATTCAAGTCACTTGGAAATTTTCATATCATCACATTAAGACAGAGAGTTAAGACAGAGGAATTGTAGAAATGATTTAATAGGTTTGGGCGAGGCGACATAGATTTGCATGGTGTAATTCAAAAAAAGTTTGTTTTATTTAATGTTTGTTACCAAAAAATAAATAGCATGAAGAAATATGAAAACAGGTTTTCCAAAACAAACTTTGGGAGAATCTTGAGTTCATGTAGAAATATTGTGATTAAATTCATGAGCTAAAACACAAAGCTATTTGTTGATATCTGTCATGATTGGAAATGTGACTCGTCCCTCATAGGTTTCTGTGTTGGAATCTTCAGTTGTTTGGGAAGGTCATGGTACTTTTAGAAGGTGAACCACTCTAGAAGGAGGCAGTCTCAGTGGGTGGGCCTTGAGGTGGGTTAGCCCTGCCCGACTTCAGTTAATTAGTTAGTCTGCTCTTACACTTCCTCTGAGCCTCCGTAATGGACATGATTTTGGCCACCTCCAGCTCCGCCTGCCAGTCAGCCACGTATTTTCTGCCATATCGTCTTATATCTCTCCTCTGAAACTGTAAGTTGCATAAATTTCTTTCTGCCTCAAGCTGTGGTTGAGTATCGTCTTACAAGCAACAAAGAGTAACGGCTACAATATCCAACATGTATTCAGTTGGAACATTTTTCTAAGCAAATTGACTTGTCCAGAAAATAGTGTTCATGATGTCAGGTAGAGAGGGAAAAAAGTCTGTAACAATGCTGGTTATCAGAAAAGGAACATACGAGTAGTAGAAAAGTCCGGTTTCCAGCTACAAAACTACCCAGCAAAACACTATAGTATTTGTAAACGGCAATGCCCATTGTCCTCCAACTGACTGGGTAGTGCAGCCCGACTTTAAACCCTCAGTCCTCCTTGGTGTTGGGATTACATGTATGCAACCCCCTCACCTGACTCTAGATAATAAGTTGATGCTGAAGTCAAGTGTCTTTCTCAATCATTCTCCAGGTTTATTTACTGAGACAGTGTTTCTCCTTTCTCCTCCTCCTCCCCTTCCTCTTCCCCCTCCACCTTCCTCTCCTCCTTACACAACTGCTCCTCCTCCCGCTCCTCCTCCACCCCCTCCTGCTTCCTCCCCTACTTGTCCTCCTCCTTCCCTCCTCCTCCTCCCCCCTCCTCCTTCCTCGCCTACTTGTCCTCCTCCTTCCCTCCTCCTCCTCCCCCCTCCTCCTTCCTCCCCTACTTGTCCTCCTCCTCCTGTCCTCCTCCATCCTCCTCTTCCTCCCCCTCCTTCCTCCCCCCTCCTTCTTCCCCCTCCTTCTCCGCCCGCCTCTCCCTCCTCCCCCCTCGTTCCTCCCCCTTCCTCTTCCTCCCCCTCCTCCCTCTAACCCTCCTCCTTCCTATCCCCTTCTCCCTCCTCCTTCCCCTCCTTCCTTCCCCCTTCCTCGGCCTCCCCTCCTCCTCCACCCTCCTCCTCCCATCCCCGTCTCCTCCCCTCCCCTCTTCCTCCACCTCCTCTTCTCCCCCTCCTCCTCACCCTCCTCCTCCACCCCTCCTCCCATCCTCCTTCTCCATCCTCCTCCCCCTCCTATCCTCCCCCCTCCTCCAGCCCCTCCTCCTCCCTCCTCTCTCCTCCTCCCCCCTTCTCACCCCTCCTCCTTCCCCCTGCTATACCCAACTCCCACTCTCCTCCTCCTGTCCTCCTCCTCCTCCCTCCATTCTTCTTCTCCTACCCCCGTCCTCCCCCTCCCCATCCTCCCCCTCCTCCCCCCTTCTTTTTCTCCCCCTTCTCCTCCCCCTTCCTCCTCTCCCCTCCTCTTCCTGCCCCCCTCTTCCCCCTCTACCTCCTCCTCCTCATTCTTTTTGGCTAAACCCAGAGCTCAACAACACTGTCTACTCTAACTATAAAAACAATAGGTGAAAGGGTAGGGAACTCCCTCAAGCTAATTGGGCTAGGCCAACAGTTCCTAAACAGACATCCAATGGCACAGTCACTGCTACCAACTCTCAACAGTTGGGATCTTCTGAAATTAAAGAGCTTCTGTTCAGATAAAGAGATTGTAACACAAGCTCAAAGGCAACCCACAGAATGGGACAAAATCTTCACTAACCACATATCTGATAGAGCTCTACTGTCCAGAGTGCACAAAGAACTTAGAAAACTAAACACCAAGGAAACTAATGGCCCAATTAAAAAATGGGCTCTGGAGCTTAAAAGAAACTTAACCAGGGATGAAATTAAAATGTCCAACATATATCTTAAAAAATGCTCCACTTCCTTAGCCATTAGGGAAATGCAAATCAGAACTTCCCTGAGATATCATCTCACCCCGGTCAGCATGGCAAAAATTCACAATACAAACAACAACAAATGCTGGAGTGGATGTGGAGAGAGGGGAACTCTCCTACATTGCTGGTGGGAATGCAGGCTCATACAGCCACTCTGGCGAGCATCTGGAGATTCTTAAAGAAATTAAAGATTGAAATGCCATATGACCCTGCTATTCCACTTTTGGGAATAACCCCCCATACAGCAGAGGTTCACCTCGATATCACAAGCACGACCATGTTCATAGCAGCACTGTTTACAATAGCAAAGTCATGGAATCAACCCAAACGTCCAACAGTTGATGAGTGGATAAGGAAACTGTGGTACATCTATACAATGGAGTACTACTCAGCCATCAAAAATGATGAATTACTGGAATTTGCCGGGAAATGGATGTTATTAGAAACAATTTTATTAAGTGAAGTATCCCAGACCCAGAAAATTAAGCACTGTATGTACTCCCTAATAAGTGGCTTCTAGTACCAAACCGACCCAGCCCACCTAGAGACACTCAAAGATAAATCTCTGTAATACCTACAGTAATTACTAGGATTATGAACAGGAGGGATGGGGTAGGAAGGCCACACCAGAAACAAGGAGAGAAGTGACCATGTTACAGCAGAGAAAATAGGCCTTCATCAAGGACTGCAAGTAAGTAATGAGACATCTGGTTAAGCTCACACACTTTCCTTCCTGATCATTTACAACTGATGAGGTATGATCTCACCAGAAGGTGAGAGCATATAGTCTGGCAGATAAGAAGTAACCATTTTGCAAATGGGTGATTGACACCTCCCTCACTGTGGTTTCCTACTTTTATTACATCTACCTTTGAATATACTCTTACAACAAGACTCTGGTTTAACAGCTTTTTATATCTGGCCAGGGGGTGAAATATAATACCCATCAGGATGGAGTGAAGGGCATTGCAGGAGCAGCAAAACCGCAAAAGAAAATCAACAAACCATAATCCAGAACTTCAGAGACTCTATATCAACCACCTAGAACTAGGCCAGCCTAATCTCTCCCCATCCTGAAGCTCAGGGAAATTTGCGGAAGAGGGGATGGTAAGATTGTAAGAGCACAAGGATGGGAGGAGCAATGATATGCCAGATACTCCACACAAGTTAGGCCCGAAGCAATCATAATTGGACTTTGCATGCCCTGTGCAATGTCCCACACACTATTGACCCCACAAAGTCTAGCATTTGCTAAAGGCACCAAGAGCCTTGGAGGCAAGGGATTGACAGCCACAGTAGTGTTCCTATGCTTAAGGGGAACACAGGAAAGGGTTCAGGGAAATGCCACTGGATCCTTGTACATCATCGGAAAGGAGGGTCCAGAGGAGAGTCAGGCATGCACATTAAAGGATTCTCCGGGGTGTGGGGGGGAGGCCCTGGGGAATGGGGAGGGAGGGGTGAGAGGAGGGGGAGCAGGGGGGTGGGGGGAGGAGGAGGGAGGGAGGGAACCAGTGTACCTATTAAGTTTGTATGAGCGGAAACAATAATAAAAAATTTATTATTATTTAAATACTTATTTAAATATTTAAATTTAAATGTTTATTAATTCATTATTAATTATAACAATATAATAATAGTTATCAATAATAATCAATTTATTATTTAAATACTTATTTAAATACTTATTTAAATATTATTTAAATACTTATTTAAATACTTATTTAAATATATTATTTAAATATTATTTTAAATTTTTTTATTATTTATTCAATTGTGCGTGTATGCATGTGTGCGCGTGTATTTGTGTGTGTATGTATATGTGTGTGTGTAGAACCACGGACAAATTCGGGAACCACCATGGACCGCCTCCACCTCCTCCTTGTTTACTCCGCCTGGGGATTCACGGGCTCCGCCCTACCAGGACCAGAAATGCAGGCTGCCTCTGCTTATGCCTGGCATCTATAAGTGGGGTCTAGGATCCAAACTCAGGACCTTCTGCCTGCAAAGCAGAGGCTTAACCCCTGAGACACCTCTCCAGTCCCTGCAAAATGGTCACTTTTTATCTGCCAGACTATATGCCCTCCCCTTCTGGTGAGATCATACCCCCTTGGTTGTAAATGATCAGGAAGGAAAGTCTGTGAACTTAACCAGATGTCTCATTACTTACTTGCAGTCCTTGATGAAGGCCTATTTTCTCTGCTGTAACATGGTCCCCTCTCTCCTTGTTTCTGGTGTGGCCCTCCTACCCCATGCCTCCTGTTCATAATCCTTGCAATTACTGTAGGTATTACAGAGATTTAGCTTTGAGTGTCTCTAGGTGGGCTGGGTGTGTTTGGTACTAGGAGGCACCTATTAGAGAGTACATATGGTGCTTAATTTTCTGGGTCTGGGATACTTCACTTAATATAATTGTTTCTAATAACATTCATTTCCCAGAAAATTCCAGTAATCCAAAAAATCCAATGGAAAAAGAACAGTATCTTCAACAAATGGTGCTGGCAAAACTGGATCTCCACATGTAGAAGATTAAAACTGGACCCATACTTGTCACCATGTACAAGGCTTAATTCAAAATGGATCAAGGACCTAGATATAAGGCCAGAGACTATAAAAACCATAGTTGAAAGGATAGGGAACTCCCTCGAGCTTATTGGGCTATGCCAACAGTTCCTAAACAGACAGTCCAATGGCACAGTCACTGCTACCAACTCTCAACAGTTGGGATCTGGTGAAATTAAAGAGCTTCTGTTCAGATAAAGAGATTGTAACACAAGCTCAAAGGCAACCCACAGAATGGGAGAAAATCTTCACTAACCACATATCTGATAGAGCTCTACTGTCCAGAGTGCACAAAGAACTTAGAAAACTAAACACCAAGGAAACTAATGGCCCAATTAAAAAATGGGCTCTGGAGCTTAAAAGAAACTTAACCAGGGATGAAATTAAAATGTCCAACATATATCTTAAAAAATGCTCCACTTCCTTAGCCATCAGGGAAATGCAAATCAAAACTTCCCTGAGATATCATCTCACCCCGGTCAGCATGGCAAAAATTCACAATACAAACAACAACAAATGCTGGAGAGGATGTGGAGAGAGGGGAACTCTGCTACATTGCTGGTGGGAATGCAGACTCATACAGCCACTCTGGCGAGCCGTCTGGAGATTCTTAAAGAAATTAAAGATTGAAATGCCATATGACCCTGCTATTCCACTTTTGGGAATAACTCCACATACAGCAAAAATTCACCTCAATAGCACAAGCACAACCATGTTCATAGCAGCACTACTTACAATAGCAAAGTCATGGAATCAGCCCAAATGTCCAACAGTTGATGAGTGGATAAGGAAACTGTGGTACATCTATACAATGAAGTACTACTCAGCCATCAAAAATGATGAATTACTGGAGTCTCTCTTCTTCCTAGTGTTCTGTTCTGTGGTTCCTTTCATCTGGTACTGCTGGCAGGTTCCAGTGAGATCTAGGGAGGTTCCAATGGGATCTAGGGAGGTTTTGTATTGTAAATATACTGATCCAGATAATCTCTCCAGGTGGTCTCAGCTGATGTTAGTTAATGCCAGATGTGTCAAGTATCACACACACTTTCTTTCTCTCTGTGTATGTGTGTTTTCATGTGCATATGTGTGCATAAGAATGTTGTAGCAAAAGTGTCCAGTATTGCTCTTCCCCTTTTTCTTTTCTTCTTCTTCTTTTTTATTTTTTTTGGTATGGGCTCTGCCACTGTGACCAAAATTCACCAATTGTTTAAGGTGACTACCTATCAAGTGCCCAGGAGCTGTCTTTCCTACACTCTCATCACCAGAGTAACAAATGTGCCATGCCTACCTTTGCCTTGCCTCAGGAGATCGAACTCAGGCCCTCATGTTTGTTCAGCGAGCGCTTTACTGTCTGAGGCATCTCTCTAGCCCACGCCTTTCTTAGCTCTCCTACCAGAACACAGTGATTCAGATTGGTGCCTGTCTCACCTACTCAGCTACTTTTTACCAATGTCACTCACTCATTAACCTGGACAGAATGACAGTCTGCACGATTTTCCAGAAACCTGAAGGTGGCCCAATAAACCCCAAAGCTCTGTGTCAAGAACTCTCTGTGGCAAAGTATTTCCAATTCTCTTTCTGTGGGTTCCACCATCTGGATATTTTTAGAAACAACTTGGCTTTCTGATCTTGTTGGCAGACTGAAGCCTCCTCTGCGTCTTTTTCCCGCATCTCAGGACCTTCCCTCTCTTCGGCAGGCAGTACTTTCTAGCCAGGTGAACCGGACCACCTCTTTATATGAAAAAGCTCAGAGAAATGGATTTCAGAAACATGCTCTTTCTCTGGACTATTCTTTACTAAAGAGGTCATGAAAGTCAGTCTGAAGACTCAGAGCTGATCAATGGCCTTTTGCTTCTAGGAAATCAGTAAAGTTTGCCGACCACATAGATTTTCTGAGAAGATTAAAGGAACTCAAACAGGCCAAGCCCCTTGGCACAGCACTCAACTGCTGAGTGATCCCTCACTGATGTGGCTTATATGATTGTTGTGGTAATTCCTCTGTCATCAAGGGAGATATTCCTTAAAAATCAATTTTTTTTTCTCAAAGAATGCTTTTGTGTATTATTCTGGCTGTAGGCTTCATGGCAAAGCCTTGCTCAGTTTTCTCTGTCAGACCCTGTCCTTTTCTCTTCTGCCTAATCCTCTCTGGACATCATCGATTCTTATGATTTAAGTCCATCTGCACCTGCTCTCAGCTTAGGACTCCGGGCACAATCACCCACTTGGTAAACCCTCAACTGACCATGAGCATTAAGAACACAGGAATCCACAACAATGCATCTGTAAGACCCCCCTTAGCCTTGTGGGACAGGAGCACAAGAGGGCGCCCTGGGATAGGAGGGGAGTTGGTTGGAAAGAAATCTTTCAGTGGGAGGAGGAGTGGGTAGGGTAATGGGGGAGTTGGAGAAGAAACAAAAATCGATTGTCATTTTAAATGTTAAATTAATGAAAATATATGTAGGAAAAAAATCGTAAATGTTCTGTCCAATATGATTTTTCTTTCTCCTCCACACAGTTCCAACTGTTTCTTCTTAAGGAGTTCTTAAAGAAGTTCTTTAAACTTTCAGGAGAAAATCATTTTGTCTTTTCATAAAACATCTTGCAGCTCTTCCCATTGCCTTTCCTTTGGTTTCTGTTTGTAATATCATTCCTATATCCACTGATCCCGAATGGTAGGATTTTATTTGCTGTTATTTCACTTATGCATTGCTTTTTCATTTCAAATTGCTAGGCTTTCACGTGGTATAAATACAGGGGCATTTTGAATATCCCAAGGCCCGAGGTCATTGGCATGGGTCAGGGCTTAATCTTTGATGTATCAGAAAATGTCAGCCTTCTTCCATTCCAAAACCAATATTTACTAAAGGTATGAACTGTGAAGAGAGAACAGGAGAGCTTCCTCAAAAAAGATCCAGACAACACAAATGAATTATTCATTACAAAACAGCTCACACACCGCTGTTTAGGTGTCTACAAACACAGAATTATCATCATGAAAGAGTGGCCTGTTATGAGGCATGATGAATGGCTTTACTATAGGCTACGGACATTAATTTGCTTCTGACACAGAGGAAGTATGCTCCCTGGTGTGTGTGTCAATGTTCACATTAGGTGGGTGAAAGCACAGGAGAAGGAAAACCGATGTAGTGTCTGGAGTCACAAGAGATCCCAAGGTAATTTAAATACAACTCCTTTTTAAGATCAGAGGACGCACTCTGTTATCGTTATCCAAGCAAAACAGAATCTTAGGATTTAACAATGATCTTTTTTTTTCAAAAAGCTACAAAGATTTTCTCTTCCTTTTGTGTGATTTGAGCTTAACTTCGCGAGGCTCAGAGGTTTATACATTCTGTTATCTGCTCTGTTAATTAAAGTGTTAAGGGTACTTAGTTCAGAATCAATGGGTTTAAGAATATTAAGAAGATAAGTGTTTAAAGATGTGATTGTAGATTTGCCTATGAGCAATTAACCAGCAGATTTAATATTACCTAGACTTAGAGATTATGCCATGTTGAATTTCTCATGTGCTTTGCTGGGCTGCTTATTTAACCTTATTTATTTGAGTATTCTATTTCATCAAAGGCTCTATTTATGCAATGGGTGTTATGTAATTCTTTTTCATCCCAGCTACAATTTGGAACATGTCACAATTTGATTCTGGGAGATCATGCTGTTCAAGGTTAATTGTGTTTCCTCGTGGCACCAGAGTATAGATCATGGCACACACACAAAAAAGTTTATCTCTCTATTTATTATATACACCAGTTGTCTTAGAACTGATGCATTTTAATTTTTTACATGGCTTATTTGAAATTTCAAAGCATCCAAAAAGTCTCCTGGAAGATAACATCAAAGACCTTTTCCTGCTGTCCTGCCATGGGTTGCCATGGTCACCTTCCTCAGGGCTCTAACAGAGATCAATGGACTAAATTTCCCATCTGTCTGCTTTAGAGGCATTCAGGCCACACCCCACTGGTTTTGGGGGAAGCAGTTTATGCTTATTTTTCTTCTATTACACCCATCACTGAAGAGTCATAGCTATCAGGGCCTGGGGATGAGAAATGCATGAAGATCCTTGTTTATGATTTGCTAAACTGTGGCATGATTGAGAAAAAAACTTATTGAAGCATTCAACTGAATCGTGGTTTGTGTGTGGGCTGCCTGTAGGTATCGGCCCATGAGTTGCTGACGTTTGGGAAGATTGCAGAAGACGATGGCTCTTTTCCAGGGGTGGAACCTTATTAGAGAACAGCCTGCCACTCGGCATGGATCTTGAGGTTTGGTAACCTCACGCTGTGTCCAATCGGTTTCCTCTTGCTGTCTCTGCCTCTTGATGAAATCTCTCATGATGTCAATAGGGTCTCTGCCTCGAAATTCAGTCATGTCTTCTACTATGTGATTTCTACCATGAATGACTATATTCCCTTTGTATCCATAAGTCAAGGAAAGATGCTTTCCTTTTTTCCTTAGGTCACCTATGAGTACTGTCTCACAACAGCAGAAAAAACAGCAACCACCATAGATAGCCAACTCTGGTATTTGTCACAATGGAATTGGCCGTGTGTGGTGTGAAAGCATGCATGTGTCACCAGATTCCAGACAGTTTGGAAGTCAGTTCACAAGAATGCTTGTTTATGTGGAACCAAAAACAGCTAGTTGCAAATGACTCTCTCTGTGAACATTAAGTGGGTCACTGATTCAAATTCTCTGCACAAGGCCAAAGGATCTGTATGGCTTCCATCACCTCTGTGATGATGTAGGTTTCTACAATCTCATCTCATCCCATGATCCCACTCGGAATGTCAGGACCAGAAATGAAGTATGCTTACTTATCGGTTGCAATCTTAGTGCCCTTAGATAGGTATTTATTTCTGGGTATACTACATGATATGTTGGAGACAGGGATGCTTCTACTGAGATGATAATTTGGGACATTTTTCTGATTATGCTTGGGGGCCATTGATAAAAAAATCAAATGAGAAAGAGCAAGGAAAATGTAAAGCAATTGCCCCAAACATGCCAGTAGATATTCGTTTTACTAAATGCTCCACTAAATAATTTACTAGAGGCTTGTTTCTAAATGTTCATTAATATTAAATGCTCTAGGGGACCTTAAGACATAAGGAAATGTATTTCTGATATTAACATAATATGCACAAAATTAGATAGTTTATTTCTTGCTGGGGAGTCTTTTTTACATGTAAGCAAATGTATGCATTCTTTTAGCTACATATTTCCTTGCACATTGGTTACTGGGGTTTGAAGGTGAAATGCCTCCCACAGGTTCATGTGTTTGAACAACTGGTCACCAAAAATTGGTGGCACTGATTTCAAAGGCTATGGAACTTTAGGGAAACAGCGTAATACAGAAGAGAGGTTATCACTGCAGGGGAGGGACTTGAGACTTGATATCCGGCTCCTCTTCCTGTTTTCTCTCTCCGCTTCCTGACTGTGGATTCAGCATCACTTACTTGTCATGCCTTTGCCTCTTGCCACCAGGCATTTTTTCTGCCATGATGGGCTGTACCATATCAGAGATAGAATGTCAAAGAAATAAACTCTTCCCTGAGTTGCTCTGGCAGGCTATTATCACAGCAATGAGAAATTGACATATATTAAGTAATATTTGTGCATACTGCAGTTATATGTGCATGTTTATTAAATATGAGGTTACAAATATTGCATGTATGCACAAAGATTGCATAAACAATGCCCACTGTGAAGACAAGCTAATTTGTTTTGTTTGATAGGAAAATCCTCACTAACTTCGAGTTCCAAAAGCTTCTAAAAGTCAGAAAGTGAAAGACTGACATTTAAGAAGCAAACTCATGGACAGTTTCACGGGACTATTTCTCAAGGTATTACCTTAAAATACTTCCTTATATTGTAATATAATATTAAAGTAATATAATATTAAGTAGCTAAAAATGCCCATGGAAACTGTGGAGCATCTTAAATCGCCTCACCATGGAACTAATAATGAGAAGGATCCAGCTGCAACTCTCTTGAGCCTCAATAACTCAAGTGGTAAACTATGTTCCAGTGGAAGGATTTGAACAGATCATTTTTAAAAATAATTACATATTCCTTATTTTTGTCATTTTATTAAATATCTTTGCATAGTTGATTCAATGCATATAGGTCAGTATGCATTGTTAGCCATATTCATCTAATTACCTTGTCTCCTCATTTCTCTATTTAAGGTTTTTTCTAATATCTTGCTTGAGTTCAATAAAAACACTATGACATGTACATTCCGTGTTTGGAGACATTAACTGTTCCTAATTACCTTAGTCTTATTTATAGAACGTAAGTTTCCAAATGTTACTTGCCTGTGAAACATCAAATCTCAAAATAATTTTACAAATTGATTTGCGAAAGTGCTCGAGGAAAATTATACAAGCTTTCTTCTTGTGTCTTGCTATGCCAGGATGGACCTCAGCCTTGTACATGGTAGGCAGGCAGTCTATCAACTGAGTTTTATCCTCAGCCCTGTATAAGCAGTTTTAATGGACTGCATGTTGGAGCAAATGCTGTGTTTCAACATAAAATGTTAACTTGAGGCCATACCCTTTGCCCTCCTCAAAAAGCACTGTCATTAGTCGTATTCCCGAATTGGTGAGAAACAAATGGAATGTTTAAGGGTTTTTCTTTGTGTTGCTGTAGTTAAAATATAATGATACATTTTATGTAAGAACGAGAGCTCTATTTTTCTAATCGTACCAGAAATTGAAGTCATTATCATTTATTGTGCACTCTGGGTCAGGAGTTCTCTATGTATTCATATTTCCTGACAATGTTTGAGACTTCCTCTATGTGAATGGAACTAGATTTTGCTGCACCAGCCAGGTCAAATTGAGTGTGATAAATATCTAGGGATCAGCATACTGAACCTCATTTTCTACTGGAGTTGTTTCAGCTTCATAGGGTCAACTATGAGCAAGCTGTCATTCTGAGCAGCTGCGGCTAACGGTAAACATGAGATCCTGTCTCATGAACACAAATCAATCAGTCCACAAGCAAGCAATCAGAGAAGTAAATGAATAACATGGAAAGGAAATAAAGATAAAGAAAAATGGAAACCACTAACTGATCTAACATAAACTAAATGAAAAAATAAATCCTGAACAAGGTAGTTCATGTTCAGTTTGCCATCAGTCTTTAAACAATTCTCCATCCTTGCTATGCCTGAACTGACACACATAGATACATTTAATTTTTCTTATCCTGTTGGGACCCAGGTTGCTTATGTTTTTTTAGTGATGTTAACTCTTGCCAAACCATGTATATTTCATTGAATTAGCATGAATTTCACTCTCTTCAGTATTCCAGGACAAAGGATCCCACCTGGAATTTTCTGAAGGTACACATTACTTCCTCTATCTTCACCAGACCAGGGTGTAGAACAAAGGTTGATCTTGCTGAAGAAGTTAGCACCTTTAAAGTGTTAGGATTTGTGCATGAGTGTGTGTGTGTGTGTGTGTGTGTGTGTGTGTGTGTGCTGCAAATTGTCACTTGATACTATCTTTTAATACTACTTGAATTTTTATTTATTTACAATCATTTTATTTTGAAAGGAATTCTATTTTGCCTCATATAGACTCTGCTGAACACATAATCTCCATTTTTCTCCATTTCTCCCATATTACACTTTTATATTTTTCTGTCACATTACTTTTAGTGAGTTTCAAGAAAAGAAATACTTGAATTTTGGTTTCTGTATCAAAACTCATGTTCATCTTATAAAAATACACATTTGTGAAGTCATTGTGTTTTATTTGATAATATTAAAATTTACTTTTTTCTATTTTGTTGCAGTTTCTTAAATTATGCTGTGGCCATGATTCCCTGCACCAGGTCAGGATATGAGGAATTTAAATTATATGGTTTTTTGTTGTTGTTGTTGAATTTTTAAGTTATAATAGTTCTTATAGGAGATTGGTTGGTAATATCCATATCACTGAAGAATGCATGAGGCCAAATCTTAGCTGCTCATTTTGCCACCTTCTTACCTGGGCCCTGCATACTTGTTTGTAAATTGATGGTAGTGATGGGTTATAGCTCACAGTGTTCAGGTGAAGAATATATCAGTAGAGCAATTAATAGTGTCCTTGATGTATTAAGATTACACAATTTTCACTGTTAGTACTGTAGGTAGAATAAGTTATTCAAGATGCTTGAATTATTGGCTTATATTATTTTTTCTTTATAAAGTTTCTTAATTTTTTAACTTAAGTGTGGATATATTATGTACTTTCTCTTTGCTTCATTTTATGTTCCACCTTAAAACATGTTTCTTAAAATATTAGGAATTATTCACTTTCCATAGGTTCATTTTAATACTTAGATAGTCTTTTCTGATTCCTTGGTATGATTCCATCATACAGACACAGAGATGCCAGGAGTGTGGAGAGCAGGCATGATAGTTCTGCCCAATCTTTCTTTCTACCCTCAATGCCCAACTTAAAAATTATCCTCTTCATGCCACTGCGCAGGGAATATGGGCAGAAAAGGACAGTCATCCCCTGTACTTATTTTATATTTCTGAAAATGTGATGTGATCATTTTTAGTTGGAGAATATCCAATGATTAAGTGAATCTTCTTAGGCTTCATTTTTTTGGTAAAATAGAGGTAAAAATGAAATATATACAAAATAATTCCATGAAGTAACTGCATGAAATTCCAACAGAAATATTTCAATCACATACAACTTCATTAAGATTCGAGGCACTATGAACAACACCTACTCCAAAGAAATGCTGTAGAGAAGATTAATTATGTGTGCAGATTCTCAAAATAGTTAACAGCTTCATGGAAATTTGATTCTGCCACCATAGAATTGATACCTTGAAAGCAGCCATTCACTGGTCTTTTGCAAAGTTGGGCATTCATAGGCATTATTTTAGAATGTCTACATTATGCCAAAGAAAACCTCCATACTGTAACTGTCACTCAACAGCTCGCCATTTCTTTGTGACACAGGCAACCACTACTCAATTTGCTTTCTATACATTTGCCTGATTTGCCCATTTCATGGAAACGAAATGTAATGCACTGTCCTATGTAAACAGTAACTTTTACCTAGCACTTGAACTGTTTTCAAGATAAATCAATGCTGTGGAATGTATTGATACTTCCCCCTTTTTATTTTTTGTATAATATTATCCTGTATGATTGCATGGTATTCTATTTTTTCATCAATGGATAGGCATATCATTGTGTTGTCCGGGAAAATTAGGATCCTCCGGTCACAGAAATCACATTATTAGTTTTGCTGATAAATGAATTTAGGGACATGGACTAAAATAGAGAAGATGCTAGAAGCTAGAGGACCATTTCATCAGAGAATAAAAGAAAAATGACAGGCAAGCTACAGAGTCCAAGCAGCTTCATGGGGAGGGAGATAGAGAAGAGAAACAAAGGTCTGCTCTTTGAGGTTGGCGAGAAGCCCATGGGAAGTTACGAGTCTTTAGAGAGACAAAAAATAACTGTCTAGAATACTAGTGGAAGCATGATCAGGCTTTGGAAATGAAAAGCACAGAAAAGAGAGGAAAGGGAAAGCTTTGCTTGCTGAGCTTAGAGCTCAGTGGGGTGTGTAGTTTGCAGTCTGTAATGATGTAAGCCCAGTAGCTTCTGCTTTTGCCTCTCTCTCACTGAGGAGAGATGGAGAGAAGGGGATCTGGGGAGGAAATGAACCTTAAGATCCTCCCTTCGCTTAAGCACAGATTCACGTGAAGTCAGTCAGATTGAGAGAGGGGGCAAACTCTTGCCAATCTGAGTTGACCTAAAAGAAGAGCTCAAGGTAGACCTCAGAACCCTGAGTCCATTCTGGTGCCACTAGGGAAATGGAAAGTGTGTCGTATCCACTCCCCAGCAACATGTTTTCCCTTCTCCACTACAATGGCATTGACATGCAGCTTCATTTTAAACACCTTCCGTGGATATCTTTGCACTTCTCTCGGGCTTTCACCGGAGTCAGTGACCAGGACCAGACGATGATTCTGGGTTCAGCATTTCCAGGCGCTGCAAAGTGCTTCTGCAAAATAACAGCACTACTTCACATTCCTGTCAGCTCTATCCTGATTTGTCCAGTTCTTGCTGGCAGTGGTTGGCTGTTTTGGTCATAGTCATTCTAGAGTCTGCACTGTAATAATTGTGGGACTCAGGACATTGACTACCTTCTCAATATTGCCCAGGAATCTTCTGTTTGCCCATTTTTTAAGTAGTTTTAAGTTGTTTTTTTTAGCTATGGCGTTGCCACAGTTTTTATATAGTGTAGATATAGCTTGAGAAATACAATTTTTGTCAGATATACATATGCAAAATTTTCTAACATAAAGACCTTTGTAAAGATCTTTGGGAGAAGTGTTTGCTTGTTTAAGTAGTTTGAATCTTCAGCTATGTTGACATGCTTCCCAGCTGATGACATTCATATAATATTTTCTGTGAGGTGCATCTGCTAATAACAAATATACTCATATTGTGTGTGTGTGTTTAATATGAGAATGCTGTTTTCCCTTTAATTTTCATCTGGAAGAAATGGTTTTGCCTCAAGACTCTATCCTTTCTGATGAAATCACTTTTGATCTTACCTTGATTCACTTTTGCTGTCAGCCACTTTCTAGCTTGGGGACCTCCTTATCACATCTTGCCTAGGTATGTCTGGATATATAATGGACTTCTTCTGCCTTTTGTCCAACACTGGGAGTTCTTTAAAGATTTTATATGCATAGATTGCTATTTTGATGGTTAGCATCATGTACACAAACATAGAGATACAGAGATTTACACACACACACACACTAAATACATAAATAAATAAAGGAATTCCCTGAATTCATTGAGATTTATTTTCAGTATTTCTGTCTTATCTTAGTGAATTTTATTGTTTCTGTTAATATGTACCTCATGATAATATGTAGCCCATTGTTAGAAAATGGAAGAGGAAGGTAGTTCAACCTTTTTGGACACTGTCTGCTCCATCTACAGATGTCTGAGGCCACCTTACATTGTTAGTAACTCCATTTCATAGCAATATATTAATAATATAATATGTTTGTATACATGTACATGTAAGTAAGGCATGTACACCCATGCATTTGATTGCAGGCGTCAATGGAAATATGACCATGGGCATTTAGAAGCCAAACTGGGTGTTATTTTCCAGAAGTTTCTCACCTGTTTGTTTTGAGAGAACCTCCTCTTAGTACTGGGTTCTCATTGATTAAGCCTATTTTTGCTCCATTTGCTTCTGCCTCCCTAGGCATCATACATATGCGCCATGACACCTGGCACTTCAAGCGGGTCCTGGGGATTGAACTTAGGTTTTCCTGCTTGTGTGATTAGCACATCAAATCCCTCCAACCTCTGTTACAGCTTTTGAAGTTAATATTAGGTTTTACTTATTATTGTAAATCTTCAGCCCCACAAATGAATATTTAAAATTACAATGTAAACGTTTAAAGTCATAAACACAAAATTAACTGCATTCAGTGATACAACTTGCTCTATTTGATTTTTCATTTGTGACTTATAGCAGAAATCAATGTTCAAGTTCCAAATTTAATATTCAAGTCAGAGAATAAATTCATAGGTTATACTTTTTAAAAATATTTTTATTTATTTTATGTGTGTGTGTGCATACGTGCATGTGTATGTGTATCAGAGAGACTGTTTGTCCCCATGGAGGACAAAGGGTGACTTTAGAAATCATCCTGGATTGCTCCTACTTCCTTCTGGCTTCACTCTGGGATTTCCTAGGTTCTGCCTGCCAGGACTGGAAGTGCAGGCTGCCGCAGTTTCTGCCTGGCATTTTTTATGTGGGATCTGGGGTCTGAACTCAGGACCTTCTGCTTGCAAGACAGTCTTAACCCCTGAGCTATCTCTTCAGCTATGTTATTTGTTTTGATTTACTAATTTTAGCTTATTAATTGTCTGCATAGTATCTGAAATTCTTCTAATTTTGGATATCTATCCTGTGGTTGGATATTTTCTCTTATTGCCCTCTAGAAAAGCAGTTGAATTTGCATTCCCCAAAACAAATCTGTGCAAGATTAACATTCTTTCATAGTTCATGTTTGCTTTGGCTATGTGTAAGAATGTCAAGCAGGACTGAAGGGATGACTTAGTGTTAAACCTCTGCCTTGCAAGCAGGAGGTCCTGATTTAGGATCCCAGATCTCATATCAAAAGAAAAGTGGAACTGGAGGTAATCTGCACTTCAGGTCCTGGAAAACAGAGACTGAGAAACCCAGAGCAAAGCCAAAAGGAGGTATTGGAGCCCAGGATGATTCCTGACATCATCCTGAGCCTCCATAGCACATGCAGTGCTCTCTGATACACACAAACACAGAGATACACAGGCTTACACACACACACACACACACACACACTCTACATAATACATAAATAAATGAGGAAACAAGTAAATTAATAAAATAAAAAGAATGCCAAGTCTCAGAAACTAAGAAAGAAACCATTGACTTTTGGCTTGAATCAAAGAGCAGTAGAGAGTTTTTTGCATGTGCACTTTTTGAAATTGTTGGGATTTGGTAACTTAAGTATTTCTGATAGCAAAGCAACAGAAAAATCAAATCTATTTAGAAAATCTGGGTTAGATACTTAAAATATTTATGGAGAATCCATACTCTCCCTCTTTCCCGAGTAGTTGATTCTGGTACATGCTTTAAAGGGGAGGCTTAGTGTTTATTTATTTTTTTTTTTTGTGATGGATAGGGCAAATTTTTTGCTTCACCTTTTGAAGATGTGCCCTCCAACAAGACAGGGAGGGCTGGGTAAGAGGAAGGTGGGATGGCTTGCCATACTGTTTCTACAATCAGGAAACAGAGCACGATGAGAGATGTGGTGTGGGCTTCACAGTGAGGTTCATTCCAAGGACCTTTTCTGCAGAATAAAGTCATCGCCATTCAGTTTCCTTCATATCTGTTCCACCAATGTTGAATGACATTTTAAAATATCAATAAGATGCAGGCCTCTGGCAAAGTTTAATTTTAATTCATACCTTGAATCATAAAAACAAGTTAAATAAATACACTAAAGTATTATTACACTTTAATTTTCTTAAACAATTAATGAAAAAATGATTAAAGAACAACATGATGGAAAAGTACCTGCAACATATATGTGTTAATTAAAACTTAGTTTCTAGATGTGACAAGCCATATATGATATAAGTAGATACACAGCAAAGTTATAGATGCAGATGATATGGATATAAATGGATAGGTATCTCTTTAAACACTAATGATCGGTGTAGTAAAATTAAAAATTGCAATATTCTTAAAAGAAAAGCCTACATAAACTCAAATTATAGCTTTTCCTTATAATCTACTGAAGAATTTTATACATACATGCTACATGCACAGACAAATACACTCAGTCATACATACAAGAGATTTCCTACGTAAAAGGAATGGAATTGTGTACTATCTTAGCAGGTCAAAGTACTTGCTTCCTGATTTACGTTTTATCCCTGAGGCACAAAGCACATGGTGAAAGGAAAAGCTGACTTCTAAAGTTACCCTTTGACCTCTGTACCCTCATGTAATGTCATACTCTCTAACCGCACCTCTTTCTCTCTCTCTCTTTTCCTCTCAAGCAAATTTTTTCAGAAAGTACTAAAATAATTGAAACACAATTATTTATCACAGAAAAGAGAAATTGGATGGATGGGTGCTTCACATGCACAGGTTTGGTCTGAGAAAGTGCCAGCAAGGTTAGGATGCAAAGGACACGAGTAGAAAATCAGTTTTTGGAGGTCAGAGGTCCCCGTGGAAGATGCTGCAAACCTCTTCATCTTCGAGAGACAATATTCTAAAGTCCAACCGTGCCAGAGTATTGATCTGTGGGGCATTGTCCAAGGTCACAAAGGGCACAGAAATGGAGACCGTGGTGGCATCTCAGATGCTGAAAATTTCATTGAAGCATGAAGAAGCCAGCAAAACTCGCCTATTGGTGTCAAAAGTGCTACAGGGAAGTGCATCTAACCAGGCATTCAGGCACTCGAGCTCATGAAAGGGCCGGAAATTCAGGTTTGCTGTGGTGGGTGCAGGTGAAGGCGAGGGGAAACTGCAAACCGTGCATGTGGCCACACTGTAACTAAGCTTGGTGTTCCCTGCAGTATCACATATATACATATATATATATACATATATATATATATATATATCCCAATGTATATCACGCTAATACAGCCAAACATGCCCAAATTACTTGCGGAGTAATCTCTCTCCATTTACTTTAGGTCATTGTTGCCAATCCCTGCCAGGCCAGCAAGGGAAAGGAAGGGGAAACGGCCGGACCTGGGGGGCAACTGGTAATGAGGTCTCCAACCAGACCCTGGGAATCAGGTGAAGAGCAAACAGTGGAGGAGTTACTGCAGATTCATTTATTTCAGGAAGTGCTTGAGCTTATATAGGGTTTAGGGGTCCAATCAAGTGTTGCCACCTCTCTGCTCAGGGGAGGGGGAGAGAAGCCACCAATCATTCAGCTGTTTACTAGGTGTCCATTACAGAGGCAGGTTAGATGGCCGTTTCCCATTGGTTGTTCATCCATTCTTCCCATTGGTTGTTCATCCCTCCTTCCCATTGGTTGTTCATCCCTCCGCCCCATTGGTTGTTCTTCCCTTCACCTGTATGGTTCCTTATTGGGACATGTCTGGTGCATGTCTGTACTTGTCCAGGCTTGTCTATAGCCAGACCTCCTGGGCGTGGGGGCTAGGGCCTCCCTGAATCAATGGTGCCACAGGCCATAGCAACTGTGATAGAATTAAACCACACATACACTATGAACTGCTTTGGTGTTTCAAAATTAAGGAAATACAAAACCTAAAATAAATAGAAACATAACATATACCTAGGTACATGTGCATCTATGACTAAAACAACCAAAACTTAACTAGAAAATTTCATCTCTAAACTTTCAACACTAAGCAAATTTACCTCTCTGTGAAAGAAGAGCAGGTCATAGGAAATAGCCATAGAAAAAGTGCAGAAACAAAGTGAGCCATTATACTCAACACTCATTCACATAATATATACTCAGGATGTAAGAAATATCCTGAATCGTATTGTTTCAATTGATTTTTGCATCACTTTTCTATCACTGCAATTCTAATAGCCTTAAATAATACTCAGTTTCTTTCTCACAAATATTGTACCAGAAGGTAATGTACATTCTTCCAGATGCTTGATTTGCTCTTTCAAAAGTACAGTGCCAAGGTGTTGGCTAGGTAGTATAGTTAGTTGGGAAACATGGACATAATTAATGCCTCAAATCATAGAATATGTATCCATAAGGTGTTTGCCTAACTTTTTCTAGATGGTTGTCACTAGTGGCCACTAAGATCTTTGCAGCTGGAATTCTTTCTTGCTTTTAAAAGTCAGAGACTTCTTTCCTTTACCTCTTCTCTGTAGTCAGAGAAAGTCTTCCCCGAAAGGGCTTGTGTACATTGACAGGACTCACATGACGATCATCTCTGCTCATGTGTAGGTACCTTGGTTCTGCAGGACTTCCTTTACAAAACTAAAATGCAATAAGGCTTTGCAAAGATTAAAACGGGACCAAGTCAATGCATGAGTCCTTCAGAACATGAAACTCTACACGTAGGCAGATGGCACAACTTAGCAGTTGGGTGGGGTGAAAAAAAACCTCAGTCACTTCTTCCCATATTGCAGAAGCATGTGGAGCATTTCAGAATCATTTCCCAACTTATGTAGCTTTGAGTTTTATCATCCAGACTACCCAACATGTTGGCAAAAGAAGCAAATAAATGGTTGTAAAATAATAAAAAAAATGTGGTATGGATTAAAGTGCTTTTCTCTGTGCATGTATGGTGTCACATGAAGTTTGAGCCTGAAGACATCTCAGTACTCTTGAACCTGTACCAGGTAAACTTCAACTTGGCTTGGCACAATGCATAACATAAAGCCTATAGCCATGTACTCTTGTCACAAGGGGCTCAGCCTTTGCCAGTCATGCTACTGAGCATCAGTCAAGTGTTGGTGGAAGGGTGATTCAAATTCAGAAAAGAATGAAGGTGCAGAAAACTGCAGGCTCTTTGATCACTGTGGTTTCTGTTTATCAGAATTGCTGACAGCCTGGGAGTTTTTTGTCTAATCGGTGTATTGGGGATGTCAAAATGTAAGATAGGGGGAAAAAGGCAATTAAGGCCTTACTAGGTGGCACCTGCTATTCTTTTGATTTTTGGTGATACAATGGACAACTTTAGAGAGGAGAAAAAGGTGAACTTTACTAATTGGTAAATTTTTATTTCATTAAATCAAACAAATACTTCTGAGTCAAATGGCCAATCCAATACATTTGTTCATTTGGATTGATACAGGCTTGTCAGTGACTTTGTTTTAATCATTTAGTTATTTATTTGCTGCTTATCTAATAATGCCATGCATTAATTTATTTGAGAAAGAGAAAGACAGGGGGGAGAGAATATGTATATTATATTACATAGATGGGGGTCAGAGGACTGGAAGAAAGTACTCTCCTTCTACCATGTGGGCTTCCAGGAATAGGACCTAGGTCTCCATGTTTTTAAACACACACCTTACTGCTGAGCAATCTTACCAGAGCTAGGATCTGTGTGACAGCATGGACGTGTTCATCTAGAAAATTAGTACAGTGACTCTAAATACTGATAAGATTCATCAAGAAACAATAAGAAAGATGTCAAGTGAAATTGTCTCGCATAATTAAAATGAACAATAGCATCAATTAATCTTACAATTATTTCATAAAACATCTTGTCATGATCAGTGTGAATGGGACCAGCAAATACTGAAAGTTCAGATGAATAGTGCAAAAAAAAGATAAAAGTTAGCTAAAGCAAATGAGAGCCAGTATTTCTGATGGTATTCATGCATCGGCCATTTTCCTTATGAGTTGGAGAATGTAGACAAAATTGAACACTTACAGAAGATAGAAATTAAGTGTTGACAGGCATGAAATGGAAAGTTACAGATAGTTAGGTGAGATTATTCATAAAGCATTAGAATAGAAGAGGCCTGTTATAACCATTGCTACCTAATATATGACTAGCATAATGTATGCCTAGAAAAGAGAACTACATTACATATTACATAACTGAAACATTAAAATTATCTTCTTCCTTTAACATATATACAAATAATTAAAAAGTAGTGGAATATGATTATCTCCTTGATAGCAGAAATGAAACATTGAAATTTTTAGAAGTGGTTAGGAATGTTTCCACACAAAATACATGGTTTCAGAAATCAGTGCACGCTAGCAACGTGCCACTTAGATTATGATATTATCCATAATAGAAAAGAATATGCAGTCTTATAAATCACGCAGAAGAACTGTACTAGAAGATATTTGTGCTGAATTACATCCATATTAACTCTTACAAAAATATTATGATTTGTCTTTAAGACTGTGTGCTCTTTCCATTTGGGTAGGTCACATTTGTCTAAGTCATCTTTAACCTCTTTCTAGCATGTTTAATAATTCCTATCCTGCAAAACAGAATAAATCTACAATTAGCTACTGAAGGCAAGAAATAATTCTTATAATATTGTTTCATCTATCTTCATAAAGAGAGACAAAAATGAAGAGCGAAATGAGTTGCCTGAATAATTTGCTTTCTCATGGGAAGGTTAAGATATGTTTGTTCTGGAAATATAGACAGGTGTTTTTTAAGTGGTCAACATTTCTGGTGGAATATCCTGATTCCACATGGGCCAGATTTGGAAATGAAGAAAAATTCTTACATTCAGTGATTATGTGGAAGGTCTGGCTCTCATTAGCCCTTGAGCTCACGGATTAATTGTGCTTTTTTGTTCTCTGGGAAATAGTGAATATTCAACATTTGCCTGCATGTAAATGTACAGCAGTAACTTCAAAGATTTCTTAGATGCTTCGATTTATGAATTTTCAAATCTCTTTCCTAAAATCGCTGAGCATCTTTTCCCCAAACTATTGTGTGTTCTCTTGTGTTCCTTAACCTATAGATTGCTAGTAATACCTAATTCAATGTAAATGATAGCTAAATGATTGCTGTAGTGTATCATTTAGAGAAAAATAAAAAGAAAGAAATCTGCATAACTCGATTTTGAATTTGTAGTTGTTTGACTCTGTAGCTATGGACAGCAGCCTGTAATTCCATTCACATCATTCACTTGTGCAAAGTCAGTCTTGCTTTTGGGCTTCCCTTCAGCCATGATCATGTTACAAGAATGCATCAAACGAGTTTGTCATCAGTCTATAAAGACTCTCAGCAGTTAATTGAGGAGAATTTCTGTAAACAACTGTGGGTCCCGCCTATCAAAAATTTTTAGTTGACAGTTTGAGAGGCTAAGATAAGTAAGACTCTCTTAGGGAAGGACATGGAGAAGAAAGCATAGGATCTGAGATCCCTGACAATGACCTGAAAAATAAGCAATTGACATGCCTTCATATATTTGCATCTTCAAATCTGTTACATTTTCCTCTTTATTAACTTGGTGCGGTTTTGATAGCATTGGGCCATGTTGTTTTTAATAGGGTCAGATCGCAAAGTTCAGGCTGTAAGATCCTTTAAGAACCCCAAGCTTTTTTCCAGATTCATGTGAGTTGACATTTATTAGATATGTTGGTATTCTCTGTAGGATTTCTGCACAAATCATTTCTGTGTATACCTTCTTTTAGAAAACAGTTGGCATAATTATAAATATATATCCCATATGCACAGGGCTCAGACTTGTAAGAATCCTGTCTGGTTAGGATATTTGTCTGTTGATATGAATCTCCACCTTCCAGATTCTTGCTGAAAAAACGTATGTGCCAAAGATGTGTTTGTTTAAAAATGTGAATTTTAAAAATATGAATGAAATATAGAGTAGTAATCTTCAATATTATATATTAAAGCTCTTATTTTATAGAATCATAATGATACCATAAATAGTTCATAATTCATTGAAATAATACCAAAATATAAATACACAAATGTAGGACACTTCCAGATAGTAGCATAATTTGTTTTACATATATTTAGTATGTTCATATGTATGTAAGAGAGAGAGAGAGCAGCCACCATATATATATAGAGAGAGAGGTCAGAGAAGAGCTTTCGGGAAGGATGTTTCTCCATTTATCTGTGTGTTCTCAGGACCACACTCAAACCATCAGGCTGGGTAACAGTTGCCTTTATCCTGATGAATCATGCTGCTGGCCACGACCAAATTTTGAGATTTAGAGTTCACACGGTTTTCTGACGGGTTAAGTGATTACCACATATATTTGAAGAACTATCACCAAGAATGAAATTAAAAATATAAAATCAAAGATAAAAAATAAAACGAAGTCACAAGACAAAATGAGATAGCATATTTGTGTAAGATGATTTTCATAACAAACCGATACCTCTTTTGTAACACATTTAAAATGGGTCATGAACTTGTACCAATTAAGACATAGCCATCAACACGACAATTGAAGGTCAAGGTTTTGGACATATGTATGAAGAAAGAGTAGTTAACGCAAGGTGAGATTATATGTAATGGATGTGAGAGGAACCTCACCATGGGGGGGCGGGCTCCTTCCCTGGTTTGGAGGGTAATGATGGAAAGAGCCAGTTTGTTACTCTGCCATATTTTAGAAGAATCACAAACTGGCAAGTAAGGAGATTTGCTCTTTCTATCAGCAATTCCTATGGCTGTGGTATGGTCAGTTTGCTTGACTCCTAATGCTGCTGTGAACCCTTCTGCCAAGTGGGATTATGAACTGCAACCAGATTCATAAGAAAGAATAAAACCCGTTGTGTCTAAGTTATTCGCTTGCATGTTTATCAAGAACACGAGGGGAATCTGAAACAGACTTTCCAGACAGGAAAGATTCTGAGAGCATTATTGATCGATTGGCAGTGTTGTAAGATCTCAAATCAATGAGCTTAGAATTAAACCCAATGGTCCAAGTAGGAAGCAGAAGTGTTCACATGAATAAGAAGACACAGAGCCATTCAGAAAGATTTAATGTCTTCCCATGTCTGTGGCATTTGTAATTTCCTTATCTTCAGGAATATTGATGCGTCTTTAGGATGAGCACAGATGGATCTTAGAAGAAAGTATGAACAGTTTTCGTCCTGCTCTTAGATTCTGCCACACTTTTATCCAGTGAAGAATCATGATTTCTCCTGGGCAATGTTGCTCTCTCCCTACTTACTCAAAGTTTTTAAGTTACAATGATTTCACTCAAAGTGAGCCTACCATCTTTTTTTATGTGCTCGACTTTCTGTTCCTTATATAGGAAACCCTCAGATTTAGTCAAGCATACATTTAAATTGTAAGACAGGCCTCATATTTCCTTTTATCTGGAGAAACGAATATGCCTTCCATCAGAATGCTTCTCCATTGTTGACCAGAATTATAACCCTTTCCACTGATATGTCTTGCCCATGAGCAATGTATCTGTCACTGGCTGTGCTAGTAAGGGTCTTCCCTGGTTTATTTCTGATGCCTGGGGAATACTCTGTCCTTGAAGGAATGTGAAGATGTCTTGTGATTGGAGCCTTGAAGTTCAGAGAGACAATCATTTTTCTTTATACCATGCTACCCTATTTAAAAATTTTTAGTAAAATTGCAATGATGACACTGATATGTTATTATTATCTCTTCTAGACCCAGTTATGCGAGTTTAATAGCCTCTTGCCCCTTGACAGTATCTTTTTTATTGTTGTCATTAAACCTTTGACACTTAATTGAACAACCAATTATTTGTGGAGACATTTCTTCTCTCTCGTTATCTCTCTATCTCTCTCTCTTTCTTCTGTCTTGTTTATTATCTGTCTCTCTCTCTCTCTCTCTCTCTCTCTCTCTCTCTCTCTCTGTTTTCTCTGTTATAATGTCCTCTATCTAACAAGAAAGAGCAATCTCCTTTAAAAGTGAAGAGATTCTCCAAACTGATTTTATTTCCCCTTTCCCTGCTTTTATTATTGCTCCCATCCCGGGAGCTCAAGAATTCATTACAAATATTTCTATTTTAAATGCTTCAAGAAATCAGGTGTGGAGCGATGCTTCTGGGACAAGGCCCTTGACTCTTTCAGACATCTAAATTTCACTCTGAGATAATTCAATTGGCCAAAAAAAGAATAGCTCTCCACTAGATTCTAAGAGAAAATGAAAAGAAAATTGACAGGAATGTTTTCTCTAAGAAAGCATTCAAGACGAACTAAGGATGCTTGAGCATAAACTAACTGTGCTTCTATGGATACAGAAACTACAGCTAAGGACACACTGTGTTCTGTCCTTGGTGTGTCAGAGATTGAGTTCCCAACTCTGAGAGCTAGGCATTGTTTGTGACAGTTGTGCTTCCTGCTTTCTGTCTGCCTCAGGGCATGGACTTGTCCTCCCATGTTGCCCTCTAGCTGGGAAACTGGACTTCTCCCTCTGGGCCTATAGCCTTTCCCTACTGAACATTAAGTCTCCTGCCTTGGTCACAGGACCCAGGAGGGCTGCCTTGTATAAAATTGCTGATGGAGATTTTCACATGCCTTGGGCAAGTTTTTGGTGAAGGTTTGTCTCCTGCTCAAAGGTGAGTTTATTAAACAAGGTTTCACATCTGATTTTCCTCATTTAAGAGCCAGCAAGATATCAGTGATATGTAGATGAGGAAGAAACACATGCTGATGGAAGGAAGAGCAATGGAGAGCTCCTGATGTTTTTGAAAGCTCAAGGGTGAGAGAACTCCCTTAATCAGTCTGAGTTTGATAGTTCGAAATGATGGCCCTTAAGTTTTTCATGGGTAACTCTCTGCTACTGATCTGACTTTCAATGGGCCCAACATTCTTAGACTCCAGATTACTCCACTCTCACTCATCCTCCATTTCTACAGTGACCTCAGGTTCTGCACAATACCTGTATAGCTTTGTTTGTGGACTTGGACTTTTTATTTGTGTGTTTTCATTTTTATTTAGGGGACGGGGTAGAGGGTCTCACTCTGTATCCCAGGCAGTCTTGGAATTTACTATGTAATCCAGGTTGACTTTGGAATTGTGGTAATCCTCCTGCCTCAGCTTCCTGAGAGCTGAAATTGAAGGTATCAGCTCCCAGTTTGGCTTCCTATCTACCTTTTCTAGTGAACATAATTGTAATTTTAGTTTTGTGCTTGGATCTGCTTATGTTGTGACTTACTAAACTTAGAGACTTCACAATGCTATTTCATAAGTGAAGTTTCATATTCTGTGGATCTATTTTATAAATGTTGAAAACACATGCAAAACTAGAGTAATAACTTTACAAATGGAAATTTCTGTATATGCTTTCATTATCATAACTATCTACAGATGCTAATATATCTCTACTATGATACTTCTATAATGGCAAAAATGTTACATTGAAAACAGGTTTTAGAAAACCATTATTTCCTGTTTCTTCCTACTCACTTTTTTTCAAGCAACCCATTCTATTTTTGTCCAATTCAAATTTCTAAACATGGCTTCAAGTTATATCCATTCCAAAACATGAATAACTTGACTTGCTTTGAAAATGAGCTCACTACTATTAAATTAAAAGGCCTAAAACACAGCAGGGCTTATATTATTCTATTTTCTCCCAGTCCAATTTAATCCACTCTTTCTGCACTATACATGTGATTAGAATAAAGGAGACTTTAGTGAACCCAAATATATATAACTTTTAACCTCATAGGAATCAAACACAAAGGAGGCTAAAAAATAAAACTTTCCATCTTTAAATAGCCCAGTATATACCTGACTGATTAAGACATTTCGTGTGTGTGTGTGTGTGTGTGTGTGTGTGTGTGTGTGTGTGTATAGAGGAATATGTGCCTACAGCGGCCCAGGGTGACTTCATAAATCATCTTCATCTTGGATTGTTCTATCTACTTACTGCTTAGCTCTGGGCTTTCCCAGGCTCAGTCTTACAGTGCCAAAAGTGCGGGTGGCTGCCTTTTCCACCCAGCATTTTTACATGGGATCTGGAGTGAAAGCTGAAGTCCTTTTGTTTTCAAGACAAGGGCTTGCTTAAACCCTGAACCATATCTCCAGCCCAATCCATTTCACTTTAAGAAAGTCCGGACTAGTGGACCACCACACTGTTGTTGGGCTTTCCTACGTGATTTTTCTGAACCTTAAAGAGGGAAGTTTCTAGATGTGATGACACATGGCTGCTATCCCAGTATCCCAGACCCTGGGGGCTGAAGATCTCTGAGAACCAAGTGTGGTCATGCTTCAAGCCTGGACTCAGAAATAGGCAATTTTAGAGCAGCCATGCTGGGATCATCTCTGAAGGTCTCAGAAGGTCATTCCCCACAGCTAGGATGACCCTGAAGGGGCACACCCTTCGCTAATTTCCCCCAACCCCTATTTATGAAAGGATATAGAGATTAGTTCTCCACTGTAGCTAAGCCCTATCTTGAAGTCTGGGCACAAGATTCTACTGGGTTGAGACCCAATATGAACAGACCAATGAGATACAGAGGACTGAAAGAGCCAATAAGGTTTACAGAAACTGGAGCTAACCATTTTTTCCCAGGCTTGCTTAAGTGTATAAACATACCTGGCCCTGACACCCATCTTTGACTCCCTTGCTCCTCGTGGCACTCCACGAGCTACATCCATGAATTCTTTTTTCCAGCCACTAGCCCCTCATGGATTCTACTTCTGGAGTCTGTGAGTTCTGTGCTCTTTTGCACTTCATGGAATCACATCCGTGAGTTCTGTTCTTTCTCTCTAATAAACTCTGTCTTAATCCTCTACATGGGTTTCAAACTTCGACTCCTGAGCCTTTCACACAATGGAATGAGCTCCAAGCATTAGATTTGCTTAGACCCTTAGTCACCCTGGAGGGTCCTCTTCTGGACGCATATGCACCCAGAAGCAGTGAACAGTAGAAATTTGGGACAGACAATCCTGAAGCTCCACAGTTAAGTTTGGACTTTGGAGGAGTGGTGTGGGGGAAGCATACGTTGTCAAATGAATACAGAAGGATCACCAATACTGACAACATTTTATTTCTTAAGCTAGGTACTGATTTTTTTTTTCTTTTCTGGATGACTTGAACTTCTTTAGCCTAATTTTATCATTCTTTTGGATCTGCCTTTAGCAGATCTGCCTCCTGCTGCTGAGTTTTAATTTGTTATTGTATATTTGACATGCTTGGATGTGAACATGCTGCTTTCTGTGTTTAGTTTCTCAATCTCTCTCTCTCTCTCTTTCTCTTTCTCTCCTCATTTTTTTAGAAGAATTTCCTAAGAAATTACCTACAAGAACGTAGAGTGATAGGAGAGGACATGCTTCCTGTTTCTTGGTTCCTGCCCTCTATATTTCCAAAGACTACACTATGGTAATGATAATCAACTTCTTAGATCTCATTTCTACTTTTCTTCAAAACAGCATTCTGAAGTCTGATGGTACATTGCAAGAATCCCCTACTGATGAATAATAAATCTCAGATTCCAAATAGCACTGGAATCAAAGTGTCTAATCACATTGCATTCAAAGGATCTTTTTCCCATTTAAATGTCATTTTCTAGGTTTAAACAAAAAGAAAGATAGGTGCTAAAAATAAAACCTTTAGATTACAAAGCTAAATTAGATATTCCTTTGCTTTTAAGTTAGATTGGGACACATTTACCATTCAGACAATGTTAAGATCTATTAACAGAGTTAAGGTTTTGATTAGTAGGACATTTCCTAAACTTTCTGGAGATAGGGAGGATGAAGAATGAGAGTATGTGTGATTTTTTTTTTCGTAACTGGAAATTTGTAGATATTTCTCTAGGCCATTTATTTAGGAAAAGTTAAAAAAGTAGTAAGTTAATATTAAATTATGTATTCATGTAGGTTAAATGATAGAAATATGATTTGGAATTATCATAAAAAATTAAACACACCCTTGCAAGCACATTTTCCTATCAAGCTTCCTTATGGGCATTGCATAGCCATGTTTTAATGTTAATATCTGAGACAGTAACCCTACTCAAAGGTTTATGTCCTAAATACAATATTATTTTTCTAAATCATGGCATATGGAACAAAACTGTTTACATTTGAAAACCAACAAAGGGCGAGATAAAATGTGCTCTCTCCCTGCCTTCAGGCATCCTACAGGATCAAGATGTTTTATTTCTGCTTCCTCCTGTTTTCCAAAGCATGGTGTGCTCAAATTACTTTTCTCATTAAAATCACATTAATTCACAATTCCTTACAGGCAGACGCACATGCACACCCAGGCAAACATGGCTTGCCTTACAATGAGAAACTCTTCCCACGTTTCCTCAACGAGTCTCAGACATGACGGATTTGTACACTCGGGTGGTATTTGAAATCATAATTCAAAATATAAATCAATGTACCCGGAGGGTATTAAAAATTCATTTTGAATATCAGCCCAGAGTGGCAGGTAATTAAGCTCCCACTTTATTGCCTGGCATGTGATGGAGCCCTCAGTATGCTTTATTGTTCTGACAGCAATAAAATGATTTGACAACATGTTTGCAGAGAGTAATTGCCGGCAAAAGAAAAGTTTTTTTTTTTTTAAATCCCTATTGAAATAAGAAAATCTGTCAATGTCATCATTAATCTTGAAAATATTTTTAATACACAGTAAATAATAGATGTGCTATATATGTGAATTGTGTAGCTTGGGAAATGCTTTGACAACTATGAATAGATTTGATCCCCCACATAACCCAGGATAGCAGGAACGTGACCATCAACCTGAGGAGGAATATTCAGAAACACACATCATTAGACATGATGTGGGAGACACTTACTATTGGATGACATGACTGAAAAAATTCTACCAAGAATTATATTCTTTAATTTTGAGAGCAACATAATTATTAATATGAATCTTCAATTTCCTTGAGCAATCTCTACTTCATTTGAGAAACTTTATATCAATGATAGAAAAAAAAAACAGCAAACCAATCTCTTCATTTGAACAGAATATTATTTTTATGCTGCATTAATGAGGGAAAAATCTTATTCATTCTTTGCCTATAATTGGGATATATTCCAGATCTCATTTGGTTCTGTTTCTCATTCAGACTGATTGGCTTTTCTGTCTAGATGAGTTGCCTTGGGAATTCCTGTTCTTTGCTTCTTAGGAGGTGAAGTTACAGGCAAACTAGGTGGACTCTTGGGATTTGATCTCGGATCTTCACATTTGTGGGGCAAGAGTCTTTTTCCCTAAGCCATCTCTTCAGGCACATTGAATACTTCAGATGCTATACTTGGAGTCTATGACTTTGGGATATTACAATATATAGTTATTTGAGAGTTATAGTAAGTATAGTTCCAATTGCTTTGTTAAGCAGAGTTGTACCATGAAAGAGAAAACTGGGATTCAGGAATGAATAACTTTTCAAAACTGACCTGAATTTTGCTTAATGCCTACACAGAAATTCATATTTTCATTACATGTCAGAGATCTTTCCAATAGAATCCCGTTTTTACAGTTCTCCAACAGCAATTAGAATATTTCAGTATTACTCACTAGCAAGTTGAATTAGATATTACTTTTTTGAAATTAAATAAGAATGATATTATTTAAGTGTTGCATCAAGCCCCTGTAGCTGAGTGTCACAGAAACCAGGTCTGTCTCTGTTATCACGAACCCCCACATTTACTTTTTTTTATTTATTTTTTCCACTCATACAAATTTGATGTGTACCCCATTCCCCTCTCTCCTTCCACCTCTCCCTGGATCCCCTTGCTCCCTCCCCCCTTTTCCCCTTCCTTTCCCCCTCCTTATCTTTCTCCCAGTGCCCCCTCCCACCCCCATTCCTGGAGCATCCTTTAGTGTGCATGTCAAACTTCCTCTGGGTCCTCCTCTCTGATGAAGTGTAAGGACTCAGTTGCATTGCCTAGAGCTCTTTTTTGTGTTCCCATTTAGTGTAGAACACTATTGTGGCAAATAGTCCCTTGCCTCTAAGGATCTTAGAGACTGTGATCCATGCTACACTTTGGGGGTCAAAAGATATGTTGGTCATCACGCAGGTCATGCAAAGTCCTATTATGATTACTTCAGCCCTAACATGTGTGGAGTATCTTGCATATCATTGCTCCTCCCCATCTTTAGGCTCTTAAAATATTACTGCCCCCTCTTCCGCAAATTTCCCTGAGCTGTGGGATGGAGAGAGATTAGGCTGGCCTGGTTGCTGGTGATTAATGTAGGTTCTCTGATGCTCTGAATTATGGTTTGTTATTCTTTTTTTCTTCTTCTTCTTCTTCTTCTTCTTCTTCTTCTTCTTCTTCTTCTTCCAGTTTTGCCATTCCTGCACCACCCTTGGCTCCATCCTGATGGTATTGGATGTCACTTCCTAGCCAGAGATAAAAGGCAGTTAAAATAGAGTCTTATTATAAGAGTAGATTCAAAGACAGATGGAATAAGAGTAGGAGACTGCGGTGAGGGGAGGTCAGTCTCCCATTTGCAGGATGGTTACCTTCTATCTGCCAGACTCTATGCCCTCCCTTTCTGTTGAGATCAAACCCCAATAGTTGCAAGTGACCAGGAAGGAAAGTCTGTGAGCTTAACCAGATTACTTACTTACAGTACTTGATGGTGGCTTGTTTTCTTTGCAGTAGCATGATCCCCTCTCTCCTTGTTTCTGGCGGTGCCCTCCTTCCCCTTCCTTCCTGTCTATAATCTTTGCAATCACTATAGGTATTACAGAGATTTATCTTTGAGTGTGTCACTAAGTGGGTCTGGTAATAGGATCCACCTATCAGGGAGTACATACAGCACTTAATTTTCTGTTTCTGAGATATTTACTCAATATAATTTTTTCTAATTCTATCCATTTCCCAGCAAATCTCATTAATTCATCATTTTTGATGACTGAGTAGTATTCCATTGCATAAATTTACCACATTTTCCTTATCCACTCACCAACTGTTAAGCAGTTGGGTTGACTCCATGACTTTGTTATTGTAAACAGTGCTGCTATGAACAATGTCATGCTTGTGCTATCAAGGTGAATTTTCACTGTATAGGGGATTATTCATAAAAGTGGAATTTCAATCTATATGGCATTTCAATCTATAACTTTTTAAGAATTGCCAGACTGCTCACCAGAATGGTTGTATAAGGCTGCATTCCCACCAGCAATGTAGGAGAGTTCCCTCCTTGCTACATCTTCTCCAGCAGTTGGTGTTGTTTATATTGTAGATTTTTGCCATCCTGACTGGGGTGAGATGATATTTCAGGGAAGTTTTGATTTGAATTTCCCTGAAGGCTAAGGATGTGGAGCATTTTTTAAGATATTTGTTAGACATTTCAATTTCGTCCCTGGTAAAGTGTCTTTTAAGTTCCAAGGCCCATTTATTAATTGGGCCATTTGTTTCCTTGGTATTTAGTTTTCTCAATTCTTTGTGCACTCCGGATAATAGAGCTCTATCAGATACTGTGGTTAGTGAAGATTTTCTCCCATTCTGTGGGTTTCCTTTGAGCTCGAGTTACAATCTCTTTATCTAAACAGAAGTTCTTTAATTTCACAAGATCCCAACTGTTGAGAGTTGGTAGCAGTGACTGTGCCATTGGATGTCTGTTTAGGAACTGTTGGCCTAGACCAATCAGCTTGAGGGAGTTCCCTACCCTTTCAATTATGGTTTTTATAGTCTCTGGCCTTAAATCAAAGTCCTTAATGCATTTTGAATTAAGTCTTGTACATGGTGACAAGTACGGGTCCAGTTTTAATCTTCTGCATGTGGAGATCCAGTTTTGCCAGCACCATTTGTTGAAGATGCTATTCTTTTTCCATTGGATTTTTTGACGTCCTTTGTCAAAGATCAAATGGCCATAGTCATGTGGGCTTATATCTGGTCTTCAACCCTTATCCATTGATCTGTGTGTCTATTTTGGAGCCAGTACCAGGCTGTTTTTATAACTATGAATTTGTAGTATAGGTTAAGGTTTGGTATGGTGATACCTCCAGCAGTGTTTTTGTTACTCAGGATTGTCTTTGCTATCCTGGGTCTTTTGTGCCTCCATATGAATTTTGAGATTGTTTAGTCAACTTCTTTAAAGAATTGCATTAGGATTTTGATTGGTATATCACTGATTCTGGATATTGCCTTTGGTAGGATGGTCATTTTTAACATGGGAGGTCTTTCCACCTTCTGGAGTCTTCTGTAATTTCTTTCTTTAGGGTTTTAAAGTTTTCATTGTACAGGTCTCTTACTTCCTTGGTTAGATTTATACCAAGGTATTTCATTTTTTTAGGGGCTATAATAAATGGAATTGCTTCTCTCAGGGCATTTTCACTTCTTTGATTCTGGGCATATAGGAAGGCAACTGATTTTTGTATGTTTATTTTGTACCCTGCCACCCTGCTGAACTTTTGTATTAGTTCCAGGAATTTCCTGTTGGAGATTTTGGGATCACTCAGGTTTATAAGATCATGTGATCTGCAAATAGAGATAACTTGACTTCTTCCTTGCCGACTAGAATCCCTTTTATCTCCCTTTCTTCTCTTATGGCCTCAGCTAAGTCTTCAAGTACAATATTGAATAGAAGTGGTGAGAGTGGACTGCCTTGTCTAATTCCTGGGATCGAAGTGGGAATGCTTCAAGTTTTTCCCCATTGAGTATACTCCTTGCTGTGGGCTTGTTGAATACAGCTTTTATTATATTGATAAAAGTTCTTTCCATTCCAACTGTCTGTAGGGTTTTGATCATAAAGGGCTATTGGATTTTGTCAAAAGTTTTTTCTGCATCTATTGAGAGTATCATGTGGTCTTGAACTTTGGACTGGTTTATATGATGAATTACATTTATTGATTTGCATATGTTGAACCAACCTTGTGTGCCAGGGATGAAGCCTACTTGATCCCCGTGAATGATCTTTTTGACATGTTTTTAATCTGATTTGCTAAGTACTTTGTTGAGAATCTTTGCATCTGTGTTCATCGAAGAGATTGGCCTATAGTTTTCTTTTTTAAGTGTAACTTTATTATGTTTTAGGATTAAGATGATATTAGCTTCACAGAAAGAATTTGGTAGTGTTCCTTCCTTTGCTATTTGGTAGGACAGTTTAAGGAGTATTGGTGTTATTAGCTTCTTAAATATCTGGTAGAACTCTTTGCTGAATTCATCTGGTCCTGGACGTTTTTTGGTGGGAAGATTCAAGATTATTTCATTGATTTCCTCATATGTTATAGGAATATTTAAATAATTCACAACTTCCTGATTCAATTTGGGTAAGTTGTGCTTACTTAGGAATTCATCCATTTCTTTTGTGTTATCAAATTTCACAGAGTATAAGTTTTTGAAATATGACATTGTAATTCTCTGAATTTCTTGGGTATCTGTAGTGATAACTCCATTTTCATTTCTAATTTTTTTAATTTGTGTTTTCTCTCTCTTGCGTTTGGTTAATTTAGCTAGGGGTGTATCGATCTTATTGATTTTTTCAAAGAACCAGCTTTTTGACTGGTTGATTCTCTGTATCATTTTCCTTATTTAAATTTCAGATATTTCGCCCCTGATTTTGCTGATATCCTCTCTTCTATTGCTTTTGGGATTGGATTGCTGGATTACTCTAGTGTCTCTAAAGCTTTAAGCTACATTGCTAAGTTATTTAAGTGTGATGTTTCCATTTTTTTTTTTGATGTAAGCATTAAGAGCTATGAACTTACTCTCAGGACAGCTTTCATTGTGTCCCAGAGATTTTGATAAATTGTATTTTCATTATCGTTCACTTTCAGGAAATCTTGAATTTCTTTTTTAATTTCTTCCTGAATCCAATTCTCATTCAGCCTCATAGTGTTAAGTTTCCATGAGTTAGTGTATTTTCTGTTGTTTGTTGTGTTGTGGATGTCAAGCTTTATACCATGGTGGTCTGATAGGGTACAGTCTAGAATTTCAACTTTCCTGTATATGTGGAGATTCAATTTGTGGCCCAATATGTGATCTATTTTGGAGAAAGTTCCGTGTGCTGCTGAGAAAAATGTGTATTCTTTGGTGCATGGATGAAAAGTTCAATAGAGATCAGTAAGGTCCATTTAAGTTAGGGTTTGATTAAGTTCCAATGTGTCTCTGTTAAGTTTTTGAGCTGTTGATCTATTCCATGTTGAGAGGGTAGTGTCGAAATCCCCAAGCATTATCATTTAGGGGGTTGATTTCTCACTTTACATGCTGTAGAGTTTGCTTAATGAACATGGAGGGACCTGTATTAGGTGCATATATGTTCAGTATTGTGAAGTCTTCCTGGTGAATTGTCCCTGTGACAAAAATGTAGTATCCATCTGTGTCCCTTACGATTTTTTTTTGTTTTGAAATCCACTTTGTCTGATAGCATAATGGCTACCCCTGCCTGTTTCCTGGTTCCATTAGCTTGCAGAATTTTGGACCAGACTTTTATTTTTAGGATGTGCCTATCATTTTTGGTTAGATGAATTTCCTGAAGGCAGCAGATTGATGGGTTGTGATTTTTAATCCAAGTTTGTAATCTGTGTCTCTTGATTGGTGAGTTAATTCCATTGACATTTAATGTTATAATGGAGAAATTGTTTTTAATTCCGGATATTTTTTATGTTTAGTGGATTTTATAAACATATTGTTTGATATTTATGTTTTGGTGGTATTATACTTCCCTTCTGTCCTCCTGGATATACTTGTTTTTCTCTTCAAGTTTGAGTATCATTTCTAGCATTTTTTGAAGGTCTGATTTGGTAGACATGTAATCCTTCAAGTTGTCTTTGTGCTGGAAAACTTTTCTTTCTCCCTCAATCATGATGGACAGTTTTGCTGAGTATATCATTCTGGGTTGACATTTTTGCTCATTCAATACTTAAAGTACGTCTCTCCAAGTTTTTCTTGCTTTTACTGTTTCCATTGAGAAGTCATTTGTTATTTTAATAGGTTTACCTTTAAAAGTGACTTTTTTTTTTCCCTTGAAGCTCTCAGCACCTTTTCTTTGTCTTGAATGTGGATTGCTTTGACTATTATTTGCCATGGTGAGTTTCTATTTTGGTCATATATGTTTGGGGTGCGGAATGCCTCTCGTATTTGGATTGGCCTCTCATTCTTTTTTTTAATTTATTATTATTATTATTTATTCAACTGTGTGCATATGCGCGTGCGTGTCTGTGTGTGCGTGTCTGTGTATGTGTAGAACCACAGATGAATTCGTGAACCACCATGGACGCCTCCACCTCCTTCTGCCCCGGGATTCACAGGCTCTGCCCTACCAGGACCAGAAGCTCAGGCCGCCCCCTGCTTTCGCCTGGCGTCTATACGTGGGATCTGGGATCCGAACTCAGGACCTTCTGCCTGCAAGGCAGAGGCTTAACCCCTGAGCCACCTCTCCAGCCCTTGACCTCTCATTCTTTAGATGAGGGAAATTTTCATTTATGATAGTTTGAAAATTTCCTCAGGTATGGTATTTTGGGATTAATGCTCTGGTATTCCATAAATACGCATGTTAGGCTTCTTAAGGTGTCCCATATCTCTTGAATATTCCTCTTACGTATCATTTTGGCTTTACCAACCTCTTCAATTGAGCTGGTTAATACTTCTACTTTGTCTTCAAGATCTGAAATTCTATTTTCTAGTTCATTAGTTCTGCTGATAAGATTCTCTGTTGAGTTCTGGGTTGAGGATAACTTGTCTTTTAGTTGAATTTTAAACTCTGTCTGAGACTGTTTTAACTGGTCTATGCCTATTTTTGTTTCTTGATCTGTTTTACTCAACTCCTCCAGGTATCTGTTGTGTTCCTGTTCAAAGTGGTTAATGCGGTTATTTAACTCCTCCCAGATTTCCTTTTTCATAGTATTGATCATGATAATTATCATGCTTTGAAAGTTGTTATCTTGGGCCTGACTTTCTTGGCTATTTTCTGTGAATTTGTTCTCGTTGGAATCTGTCACTATGGGGTTAATTCTTTCAGTTTGGAGATTTGTTTTCTTGGGTTTTGCTTCTCATGGATCTACACTTTGACTTAGGCATTGCTGTTTTGTCTCTTAAGTCCTTTCAGTTTCTGTGTATTTTTGACTGAGTTGATTTGTTGATATTGCTACTGTTATTACTAGTGATTGCCTTGGAGTTGGGTGCATTTGTCTGTTATTATTATTTCCTAGATAATGCTATTAGACTGTTAGTACATCAGTTAAGTCAGGTTTCAGTAGACAGGGGGTGAATATTAATATGGTAGTGCACTTTTATGATTTAGTATCTTGGTGATCTTGGTGATTTAGTATCTATTTGAGGGTGATTGGTATAGTCCCTAAAGTACTGTATGTTTTGAGGGTGGCTATATGAAACAGTTAATCTATGGTGATTTATAATTGAGAGGAGCAGGATGGTAAAAAGTGGGTTTAATTATCTTAGGGCTGGATGTGAAGAATCTCTCCCATGTGATAGATGATTTTAGAGGACTTCAGATGTATGGCCTTTGTCCCCTAGAGCCCCTAGAGCTTTGCTTGGGTTTTATTTGGACTCTGTTGAATTCTGAGAAGCAGGGTGTCGTCCTGGCCTAAAAGCAAGCTTCCGGGGTGGGAAGAAGAGGCAAAGGGGTGATGTCTGTGTGCTTCACCTGGGACCTGGGGCGTGGCCTAGTGGTCCACTCAAGCCCAGGGCAGCCTGGGTGATGCTCAGGCTGGATGGTGAGAGAGGCTGGGAGGTGCAGGTGACCTGGTTACTGGTGGGGGGATTCCTGGGAAGCAGGGTGCCATCCCTGGACCTCGAGTGAGCATCCTGGGTAGGTGAGCAAACGTTTGGGCAGGCAGAAGGAGGAGGGTGGCTGAAGGAGACGGCCCACATTTACTTTTCCTAACAATTGTGCACACTGTCCAAAAATTGAGATGCTGGGTTCTTGGTATCAAGATTTTTTTTTAAGGTTTTCAATATTGTATATAGATTTTGAATACTTAAACAATAAATTTTAGTGCCAGTAACATGATGTTTTGTTATCTGTGGCTGTTATATAATTTGTTATCTCCAACATTACTCTCAAAGCTTTTAGCCTTGTCCACAAAACTTATGGCAATTGAGACAAGTCTGGAAGCTACAATCTCTTAGGAGGTATGGGAATGCATTTGCCGAAGAATTCTGACACAAGAATCAAGGTGAAGAGAAAGATATGGCCCAAGCCAGGATGTAGGCAGGACGAGTTAATGGAGTAGATTCCTTTATAGCTTCCACCATGTATCTCCAGAGAACTCACTAGATTCTCAGTGATAGTTAAGTTCTGGTACATCTTTGATCTCATCTCTTGATTGTTAAGGAAGTGAAGTTCTTTGATTTATACTGGAAGGGAAATAGCTGATTTAAAGTTATATCTCATATAGAAAAGTTAGAGGGAAAACTTGAAATAAAGACTCCTACATTTCATCAAACATGGAGGACATTGCGGTGGGATGTCACAGAGAAATGGCACTATGAGACATTTGGTACTTTTGTCTTTCCTTGTCTTTTTTAGAAACAGCACTTATTATTCAAAACCAGTATCTGTCAGAGATATGTTTTGCTATTTTTTGCACCATAACGACTTTATGTGATGAGTTCCCTTTCATCCGCCTGTGAACAACAGAGCTGGAAATTCAGTCCTTTTGGGTTGTTTAGAGGGTCCTTCAGGTCCCTAAGAATTCTGTAATTGTGCTATGATTAAGAACTACCTCAAGTCACTATGATCCAAAGCCATACTACATACGGATCATAAATCCATTGCTTACTCTTTTGTAAATTTCCAACTATGCTAGCTTAACATGCAAGGTACATATATGATATATGCGTATGAACTATTGTATCACTGATGAAGACTCTTCAGTGACCTACCATTGACCATGTATTCTCACTGAAAACCTGTCATTCATTTTCTTAAGAAAGCACGGTTTCTTAAAAACACCAAATTTCTTTGGTCTCTTGTTTGCTTTTTCTGTCTTTTACTGATTATCTAACCAATGGACATCAGATGTAACTTCCTCGTTGACTTTGTTTCTCAAAACAAGTCATGTTATTATAAATCATGGCTTTGAAAGTTCTAGAACAACATCCAATACACCTTCTAAGGAATATGATCTTTACATTCCCATATAGCAGCATTCCTAGGTAAAGCATGTTGCCTATGAGAATTTTTAGGTATAAAATGAGGATTTTCAACCACATACATATTTAAAAATTAGAAGTAGTTAGTCTTAATTTATGCTAATGCCTTCTTGTCAATTTTTCCTTTGTGTGATAATCTGGCTCTTAATTAAGAAGGAAAACAGCATCTTTTATCTTTCTTTAATTACAAAGAAGCAGATTCATCTTCCTCCATTACTTAATTTCTTGGCCAGATAGATACATAGTGATTCGTTGCCTCTCACTTGTGTTTTTGCTCTGTGAAGTCTTTCCAACATTTTATTTACATTACCAAATTTCCATTTCCTATAAAAAAATTTTTAATTTGCTTTTTCTGTCCTGAAAGTCTATAATTTCAACTGGTTTCCATGTCGTTTAAATATTTCTTTTTATGTTATTCCCACAGAAAATAGATTTATTATTACTCTTGTTTATTATTTCCTGCTTTTCTTTCTTTCTCCATAGGCTCCTTGCTGTCTTACACAAACATTCACTTAGCTCACTTCTGTCATTGCACTGATGTTTTCAGACTCACATCCAGTTATGCATCCCAAGCAGTTTATGACATAAGCAGCAAGTTTGGACTTCGGTCCGTGTCTCTCTAATGCCCACATGTTACGAAATTCACTCCGCAGTGCATGAAGTAGCAGAGCCGAGTCCTGGGGTGCACAGCTGTGAATGTGAGACACTGAAATCTGATCTCACCCTTGTATCCTTTGACTGACACTCCCATACTCATATCTCAAATGGGCAAATTTTGAGGTGTCGTTGGGGTTGAATTCTTCAAACCACTGAGTCTGCTTTTCTTTCTCAGGTCTGTAAATTAACTGGACTTAAAATCTACTCCCATTTCCCCTTCAATTCGAAATTAGGCAACATCATGTAGAGAGAGCAGGTTGACTCTATGCAAATGGTATTGCCAAAAAAAACCAGAGGAGGAAATTAATTTACTTTTAAGTTGTATCTTTAATGATTTTACACAAGATTTTGTTCCCTTTGCTCATCCTTAGGTATACATCACTCTGTCTGTAAGATCCATGCTTATTTACTATTAATGTCTGTGAGTTGTTACTATTTTTTTCTTCTCAGTACTTATCTCTGCTACTTGTCTTTGGTTTTCTCATGGAGGAACAAACATGAAAAGACTTTAATTTTTAAGAAGAAATTCTGGTACATTTTCCAATTGAGAGCTACCTTGGGCACATGAATGGATTTTGTTATAATTTTTTGTTAGTTTCCTTTAATTGAGCATTTAAAATCCTGGATTCCCCCATGACTTCATGCATAATTCTGATGAACCTTTGCTCTTATTTGCCATTCTTCACTATTGCTTCCTCTTTCCTTTCTTCTCCTTCTTATAGACAGTCCCCATAGCCCAACCAACTGCTTTTATTTATCATGTATTCCATTGACCTTTCTTTTACCTTCTCTATTAAAATCACTTATCTACTCTAATGGTGCTTTTTATACTTTAGATCTGCACACTCATACCCCCACAACACACCACACACACACACACACACACACACATACACACACACATCATACACAGTCACACATTCACAAACATACAGAAACATCCACATAAATATGCACATGCTCACACATATTCGTACACATGCATACACAAAATCACACAAATACAAACACACATATCCAAAGATTTAATTACCTTGGGAATCTTAGGGAAAACGTAGCATTCAAATTCTAAGTCTTAATTTACTTGATAATCATTTCTTGCTCCATCCATCTTTGTAAAATTGTCACAATTTCATTTCTTAATTGCTGAATAAAATTACAGTTTACATACGTGCCATTTTTCTTTACCTGCCTATCTGTTGATGGTTACCTAATTTCTTTGGTTTTCTCATGGAGGAACAAACATGAAAAGACTTTAATTTTTAAGAAGAAATTCTTGTACATTTTCCAATTGAGAGCTACCTTGGGCACTATTGTGCATATTTCAGCCACAAATATATTTCGACTTATCTATATGGCAGGGTTTTGAGTCCACTGTGTACATACTGAGAATTGGTGTAAGCAGGTCAGAACGTAGTTATAGCCTGGTTTCTGGACCAACCCCTACACTTATTATTAGACAAACAGTGGTCACTCCACTATATATTCTTACCAGTACTGTAAGCCAATAGTGAAGCATAGTGGGGAAATTAAACTCAAGTCTTTCCTTATTCGGGGCCATCTGCAGGGCCTGTCCCATGCAGGTGCATGGAACTATTGTTAGCATTAGCTGCTCTGAGTTTGGATGCATAGAAAATGGTCACATTCTTCCTCATCTCTTCTAGCACTTCTATTCATTCTGCCTTCTCCACCACTGATCCTAGATCTTCCAGATGGAATAAATATCTTGCTTAGAAGTGAACTTTTGGACCGCACTTTTCTTTGGATCTTGGGCAGTCATGAAACTGTACTGTTTCCTACCGACTTCAGGGAGAGGCTGTTCTGATTAAGGTTGGGAACGGCATTCGTTTAGGTGGACATACATAGGTATGAGAAGATGTGATAGGAAGATGCAGATGTCCACTTGACAGTTGGGAAGCTTGGACTGTGGGCACATTTGTTAAGAATTAGCTCTTGAGAATTAATACTCTTGAGTGTATCTAATTGATAAAGAAAGCCCCATGGTAAGTAGGACTTCCCCATGGGCAGGTAGATAAAAATGGAGAAAGCTGGTTATCTTGGACAGACATGCAAGTGAGTTTGGCAACAACTCACTCAGTAGTCCCGTAGATATAGCATGGCTGGTTCCCTCTCCCTCTTGGGTTGGTATGGACTAAGAAATACGATTAGACAACTGTGAGAAAGAATAAAACCTCTTGATTCCTAATGAATTCCTCAGCCACGTGCAGCGTGATAGCAACAGAACTCTTCATAAAGAATTTTGAAAATCTTACTTCATCCTGTTTCTAGTCTTTGCTTTGTCCTTCTTCCTTCTCTCAAATCGTTCTATTGTCCATGCTTGTGCAAGATGGTGCAATGCCTTGCACACTCCCAGGCTGGCTTGTTTTATTCACTCCACTCCTGTGAGAGAGGTGTCTATCCATCAGCACGTACCATTGGAAAGTCAGGAGATTAGGAATGTAATCAAATTACCTAAGGTTTCACAATGCAAATACAAAGATTTAAGTTGTTCGCTCTCCTGTCTTCTACCTCACAGTGTTAACTCTACCCTTGCTGACCATCTACCTGCTCATTCGTGTTCTAGAATAATTCACACTCGAGAGCATTAACATTGCCCAGAGGATGTCCCTGAAAGAAAAAAAGAAAGAAATGGCCTCTTTTTCATAATTATTTTACTTCAACGAAACGATGTGAATTTAACCATGAGTTGCACAAGGCTAGGAGAGAAGGAAAGCAGTTGTCATTTTGGACATCACTTGCTCAAAACCGGACAAAGCTCCTGCCTTCCCACTCTGAAATCCAATGGGTTTTTTTTTTATGCTTGGTCTCAAAACCAAGTGGTGGCTCTTCTCTGATTCTCCACCCAGATCCTATGGACAACTTCTCTGTGATTTTAACATGACCTACAGGGGGCTGGAGGGAAAATTGTTAATCAAGGATGGCAAACTCAGCAATCCTCTCAGGAAATGTGTTTTGGAAAGCACTGTGTTAAAGGCAGGAAGACTGACATTGCTAAAATGTCTGCAGTTGCAAAATACGCTGATGGAGCAAATGTTTTCTAATGACGTGTTTCCTTTCTATAGTGCAACTTTCTTAGGAAGACATTCAATGTGATGTGATGTGATGTGGTGGTAATGTTGTAAGTGTATGTGTATGCATGGGTTTAGGCGTGTATGTGTGTGTGTGTGTGTGTGTGTGTGTGTGTGTGTATCTGTAAAATTGCACAGAACATATCACAGTAGAAACTGTCAAATTTTGTTGTGATTGTATTCATTACCGAGTGACTGAATACATTTATGTCTCCGCCTGTTAAGAACACTGAGTCTTCTCTATGAACTCCCAAAGTCGGCAAGGCTAATAGAAATGGAAGGTACTATTCATGCTGGTTTAGAAATCCAAACTTGATGGATAGAAGGCAAACTATTTAGTTAGAACCTTAGAACAGAATCAAAGTTTGGACTTCTCAAATATGGTAAGGAAAAAAGTTGTCATTAATTAACAGATCTCTGCTAAGTAAAGTGATTAGTTATTGCTGGGGAAATTTGGTCAACAAGTTATGGTACATCAAAAGGACAGCTTTATCATTGTGATCCGTGTTCTCCAAAACCATGTAGCCGAGAATGATCATCCTTCCTATATATTACTTAATAAGCTAATGTACTTGATCTTGGTTCTGGCACATTGTTAACAGAAGGTTCTTTTGAATTTTTGTTTCACTCATGAGAAAGAAGGGGGAGAAAGAAGGGAGATAGAGGATCATGAACAAGTTTAGCTGTTGGAAGTTAGTTCTCTATCCTGTGGCTTCCAGAGATCCAACTTGACATCCATGCATCCTCAGGTTTGCACTAAGGTATCTTTATGTGCTGGGCCCTCTAAGTAACTTTTTAAAAACTTTAAGAAAAAAAATATATGAAAGTTATCTGGCAGCATACTGCCCATAAAGATTGTTTGGTAGCAGGTAAATTGTTGACTTTCTGGATTCTGTATACACTAACTTGATTTTGAGGTCATTCTCGAGGTTAAAACATGCAATGAAGGTACAAGGATTTTGCAATGTCTAATGATGCATAAAAAGCACTCTATTTGAAGGAATTTTAGCTGAGCCCTCACTTCTCAAAAAAAAAGCACTCAAAGAAATAATTTAAAGTAAAAAGAGACATGAAATGAGTGGAAAATACAAGAGTATGCCATGTTCATATTACCCAGGAGACGGGAAGTCTTGGAAATTTCCATCTCTGTGTGAGATGCAGAAGCTGCCTGAGATATTTCGCTCTTTGCTCTCAGAACCTGCTCAGACTTTCCTTCCCCTGCCAGTTGACGAGTTGGATCTCTCTGGAATATCCCTGTGGAGTTTCACATTTGGCGTTACCTTCGCAGAATTATTCAACAGTTAGGCAAAGTTACTCTCTCCAGCGGAAGGAAAGAGCATAGTGATTGCAGAGAAAGTTTGTAAACTTTCTCCATTTCTGATGCTCTCAATGAATCCGTGGCCTGTGATTGAAACTGGAATTCAGAGGTATCTCTCCCAACTGGTGTCACAGACATTTCCATATGTCTTTCATTTTTCTTCCAGGACAGGTGACAGAAACAGGAGTTGTGTGCAAACCCAGGCAAGGATTCTTCCACTGAGCTGCAGCACCAGGCTCCAAGGATCCATTTAATTATTTCCTTTATTTTATTTTTACTTTTACTGTGGCATATGGTCTCACTGAGTTGCTTAAGCTCACTTTGATCTTCTTCTGGACTGGCCTGGAACCTCTGATCCCACTTCCTCAGCCTTAGCATAGTTGGGATTCCAACCTGTGCGGCCCAGAGGTTCTACTTACTTCAGTTTTCTTAAAAAGATAGTACCTAAATCTAATAAACCCAAAATCTCCTGGCTGATTTTTTTCCCCTACACAATTCCATACTTTTATAATTCTTTCTCACAAATAGTGTACTTGCAAATTCTCTTCTAAATAGGTCGCTTGAAGCTCTGAGTTTCTTTGGAATATTATTTCTAGGTGTTTATTTTAAATGCTTTCTCAGGAATGAAAGAATGCATAGAAAATGCCTTACGACTTGAAGGACTTTGGGGAGTAGAGAATTTTACAAAGTCGGGGACATCCAGTTTCTACATTTGCCATCTGTCCAATCAAAGAATTTCATCACTGGATAGTGTCTTTTTGATTTTTTGAGTTGACAATTTCATTGACATATTTCACAATACAAATGAAAACTGCATCTCTCCCCACTCTACTCCTGCCCCCCCTTCTTCCTTCTAGTCTATTCTCCTGGCCCTGAAAGGGGGGGCATGTCTTCCTCCCATGCTGCTAGGAAGCAATGGATGTGGCATCTGAATGGAACAGGTGATGCAGAATTGAAGAGGACCACCCTGTCCTTATCTGTCTGCCCAAATCATCCCAAATGTAGTGGGCACCATCATGGGGTCAGGGGCACCTCTCACCATTGGAAGCCCAGGTACCATTGGCCTGTGGCCTCGCATGTGGGGGTGGGGAGGTGAGGGTACTTATTGTAAGAGCAAATCTTGCTCCTCTGGAGGAGGATTCATCCTTGGCACCATGGGGAAGCCTCCCTTTGGGGTGCTGATAACGTACAGGGGAAGTCAACCCTTGCAGGATGTGGGGTGTGGCCTTGAAGTGCCTTTCCTTATTGAAATGCAGCTGCTGGTTCTTTATCACTAGATACTGAGCCCGCTCTGCTCTTCCAACCTTTTCTGATAGCAGTCCTTCACATCCTCTTCCTGTGTCTTGTTGCCACAAGTGTTTCCCTCAGGGATGGACAGTCATGGGTGAGATGTGTATTTCAGGAGTCAGAGTTACACTTAGGCACTGTTTCTCAGCAGGCTGTTGACTACAATGATCATGCAGATAGATTTTAATCTAAAAAATAATGTTATAAATCTAGTGATAAAATACCAAAAAGACGTATTTAGGGATTACAAGCAGAAAGGAAATTGTCAACGTTAACTCTTCCTCTAATCAAAAGTGGAATACCAGATAATTTTTCCTTTCAAAATTCTCCTGAAACACCAAGGGAAACGTCTTAGTTTTCTTAGTCCATTGTTGCAATGAATACTTGGCACAAACAGTTTAGAGGAGAACAGGAAATTTTTATGATTTCAGGTTACAGTCCATTAAGGTAGAGGAGTCAAAAGCAGGGGCAAGTGAACTGGCCACGACACATCTACAACGCAAGCAGAGATCCAGGACCAGTCGTCTGTTCTAGATTGAGAGCTTTGCCAAAGTGCTAACCATATCTCTCCATCCTGTCTGTCTATTAGGAAATGGTAGGTCTTCCCACATCAATCATGTAGTTAAGACATTTCCCATAGTGGCTGAGGACATGGCTCAGGGGTTAAAACTCTGCCTCCCAAGCAGAAGATCAATTTGGATACCACACAAACTGCCAGGAAGAAATCGCAGATGCTTACACAGAACCTGGTGGGCAGAGCCTGGGAAATTCCAAAGCAAAGCAAAAAGGAAGTAGAAACAATCTAGGATGATTCCTGAAGTCATCCTTGGCCCTCTAAGGACACAATGTCCTCTCTCTCTGTCTCTCTCTCTCTCTCTCTGACACACACACACACACACACACACACACACACACGTGCACACAAAATAAAGGACTTTTTTAGAAAAGGCAATCTCCTATAGATTTTTCATAACATATTACTTTCTCATATATATGCCTAAAAGCTTGATAGTTGAAACTACTACATGTGTTTATAAAGCAGTCATGTGCAGGTGACATTTATGCTAAACTAAGAATGAAAGATATACAACACTCTTTTCTACAGTGTATTCTTCTGGCAGGGTAGGTTAAAACTCAGAACCAATATAGCTGTTGTGTTTGTTAAGGAAAGGAAAGGAAAGATGGAACAGATGTGCCCCTGGAAGCTCAAAAAAGCACTAGAGACTGTAGACTTCGGGTGGTTGGTGGTTCAAGCAAGAATCTACAAGGGTAGGTATGTCCCTACATTCAGCAAAGTGGTGTTTACACACAGTGCTGGGTGGCTTTCCTGAGGGATGCTCATGGCTGCAGCAACACCTAAGACCTTCAAGTTTTTATTATGCAAATGAAATAAATCTAGAACGGCACAGCACAAGCTTCTGGTGCTGCAAATGTAACAAAAACATTTTATGGGGAGAAAGGAAAAAATAACACTAAACAAAAACTTTGGTGGATGAAAAGATTGTGACCAACCAGCACCCCGTGAAAGACTGCAATATATAAACATAGCTCCTAATTAATACCATAGTATACAGTGGGGCTATGCAAGATTCGTCCTAACTAACGTTAGCGATGGGAAGATCTCAGCTCCAGCAATCAAAGTCGCTCTCCAATAAGCAAGGAGCAAAGGTGTTTCTGGTGGGCTGTTCCCTTGTACATGTACAAGTCATGAATTCTTCCTAGATCTTCTGTGTCCTTTGCTTTATGCTTTTAAGAACAGATCTGAAACTTGCTGTGTTTGCTCAAGTGTATTTAACCCATTGTCAAATGCCAGGTTGATTTTTCAATACTTGCTGTCAGTGCATCATTCAAAGGTTTGCTATGAAGTCTGAGGACTTCCTACCCTTAGATCTTCTTTTTATCCAGAATATCTGAAAATGTGGGAGGGATGCTCTCTTGCCAACCTGCCGCTTGTTTAAATAACCCCAGGAAGGGAATTTCATTCGAATCTCAGCTAAGCAAAAACATTTGAATAATGGTGGTAATTAAATTCATGTCCCTTGGAAAAAAAGCAATTAAAAACATTAGGAATGTAAATGTAATGTGTAATTAAACTAAGGAAATAATGTGAGGATTAAAGCAAGTGTACATTATAGTACATTCTGCTACATATATGATAAAACTGGAAAATGCTTAACTCTGTTTCAAATATCTTCCTCTGTGTGTGTGTGTGTGTGTGTGTGTGTGTGTGTGTGTGTACATGTGCAATGCACATGCATGAAGATCAAAGACAAGTCAGATGACTTCCTAAATCATGCTCTGCCTCATTCATTCATTCATTAATTCATTAATTTAATGAGAGGGACTCTCTTGTTAACCCTGGAGCTTTCTAATCTGATTGAAGTGACAGGCTGGTAAGATATAGGATCCTTCAGTCATTGTTTCCCAGTCCAGGAATCACAGACACATACTACTACACTACTTGTGCTTTCATCAACCCTACTGGCACATCTTCCCAGGCCACTAATCACAATCTTACCAATTTTATACTTATACATGAGGCCAATTTCAATCCATCTACATGCAGCAAGGAAATGTTACAACCAGAAATAAAATAACTTGCAGAACTTCCACAGTTATTGGAACTTCCCTAGAAAGCTTATGAAAGAGTATAGGGAGGAAAGTAAGTCTGGTACTTGATAAACCTGAATTATAATTACCGAAGGAGTCAGAAGTATAAACGAAGTAATAGGTCCGTTGATAAAAGAAGTTAACACATGGTAGAGACTTAAGAAATATGAGTTTGATTATCACTGAGGTACTGATTGTCTGGGGGACTATAATTTGTCTTTAAGGTGAAGAGTACTAGGGCAGGAGAGAGAGCTTTAAGGTGGAGAGAAAAGGGGAACCAACGTGGGCAACGTGATGCAAAAAAATCTACAGATCCACAAGATAAAAGGGGCTTACAACTTTTATAGTTTCAAGACATTGCTAAGGGGTTGTCAGAGAATCTGGGAAGTAGGGGAGGGGGAAGAAGGTCAGACAAAAGACAGCAATCTCCCAAAGTCCAAGGGGTACAGAGGGCAGGAATCTAGGAGTTTAGCTACTTTAATTTCAGGAAAGGTTATTGCAAACTGATATGATCAATTTTGGGAACTTCTACTTTCTAGCCAAAATGACTGAGTCTTACCAAGTAGCCTGACAGAGACGCTAACACAGAGGGAGATCTTGACAAATATAAGCAACTGAAGAGCAAGCAAACCATAGAGAGGAGGTGTAAATCAAACTCGTGAGAGCAAAAGATAATTTCTTATGTGGAGAAGAAGAGAAAAAATGGGGAAAACCTTTTAGACCTAGGTATTTCCTCTGACCTTATGACTTAGCTTCCTAGTTGTGCTCAGGGCAGTCAACCACCTGTCTTGACAGTGTTCATGCTTCTTGTGGTAGTTTTGGCCTTTTAGCCAGTGTGGGCTCAGCATCTGTAACTGACTTCATGCACCATGTCACCAGCCTTTCCTTTTTTCTCTAAGTAGGTACGCATACCACGCATCAACTGCATACCATTCTCTACACATTGCATCCCAGCTTGTTTAGCATACAGGATCTCTTGTTCATAAAGAGAAAGCACTTTGTAATTTGCACTGTGAGTTCTTAGATCAAGTGGATATGAAAAAGGTATTTTCATCATCGGAAGACTTAGACATACATGGAATTTTACTCAGTCAATTCTTTCCTGATTAGGAATACGTTGCTATTTTTCTATTTTTTCCGTTTTCATATGGGCGCACGTGCCTTGCTTCTCCACCTATTTTCTTGAAAAGGATTCTCTAAGTCCTGAGCTCGTCCATAACAGCTGGTCTCACTAGGTAGGTTTCTCTAGGGATTTCCCATCTCTCTCATTGGAGGCCAATATTATAGGTGGGTCAGAACATCCAACTGGCATTTTATGTGGGATCTGGGAAACTGAATTCTGCTTCTTTTGTTTGTGAGGCAAATGCTTCACCTGATCCTATGAATACTGTTATTTTTATTTCATTTTTATTACTTTTTTCTGTCTAGCTATACAAGCTCATAAGTACCCCTCTTCTCCTTTCCCACTTTCTTTCCCCTTTGGCTTTCATTGTTCTCTCTTCCCCTTTCCACCACCATCCCTCTCACCCATTTTCCTTCCCTCCTCCTCTCTTGGTGCTTCCTGCTTTCCACTCCATCCTTCAGAGCATCTGTTTATGTGGGCACTAAATTTCCCTCTGAGTTGTCTACAATAGTGAGTGTTCGGGACTCAATGGCATAGCTTAAATATCATTTTGAGATATGAAATAATTGACTGTTAGGAGATTTTGTGGAGTTTTCTACAAACCCAAGTATATAGCAATTTGTGCTAAGGTCACACATTCTTAAAGTCTGCACTGCCTGTGGGGGCTAAGGAACCATATCATTCAAATCTTCCATGTGCTTTCTGGATTCTATAAACCATATTTAATGTGGAAATATGATGGATTCCTTCAATGTTTTTCTCTGGTAGTTTCATAGGTTCTGGCCTCACTACAAAATGTTTGATTTTTAAAATATTAATTACTTTGTTTTCTACATGAACATATATTCTTTTTTAATACATTTTTTATTATTTCCGCTCATCCAAACCTAATAGGTAGACCAGTTCCCTCCCTCCCTCCTCCTGCCCCCAAACCCCCTGCTCCCCCTCCCCTCCCTACCCATCCCCCAGTACCTCCCCCCCAATTCCCAGAGAGTCCTTTATTGTGTATGCCTGACTCTCCTCTGGGTCCTCCTCTCTGATGACATACAAGGACCCAGTGGCATTTCCCTGAACCCTTTTTCGTGTTCCCCTTAAGCATAGGAACACTACTGTGGCTGTCAATCCCTTGCCTCCAAGGATCTTGGTGTCTTTAGCAGATGCTAGACTTTGTGGGGTCAATAGTGTGTTGGACATTGAGCAGGGCATGCAAAGTCCTATTATGATTGCTTCGGCCCTAACTAGTGTGGAGAATCTTGCAAAACATTGCTCCTCCCATCCTTTTGCTCTTACAATCTTACCGCCCCCTCTTCCGCAAATGTCCCTGAGCTTCAGGATGGGGAGAGATTAGGCTGGCCTAGTTCTATGTGGTTGATATATAGAGTCTCTGAAGTTCTGGTTTGTGGTTTGTTGATTTTCTTTTGCAGTTTTGCTGCTCCTGCAATATTGAATATATATTCTGGGTAGGACATTTTCCCTCTCGTACCATTTTCTCCTTTCTTGTCTTCATCATCTTCTTCTTTCTCCTCTCCTCTTCATCACCTCACAATTTTACTTTAACCTTCTTGCCAAATGGACATCCATGAATTTGATGGTTCTATATAAAATCATAGATTTGCAAATACTAGAAAACACATGACCTGTTTCTTTCTGAGATTAGCTGAATTTGTTTAATATGGTTATTTCCAATTGCATCTAATTTTTCTGTGACTGATATGACTTGCTGAAACAAAATTCCATTGTATACTTATATCATAGTTCACTTACCATGGATACTTAATTTGGTTCCATAATTTTAAAGCTCAGTGTTGACTTCTTTGTAAATTTGTATACACCTGAATCATTCCAGCAAGATGTCTTCCAGCTTTCCAGTTCTTGTGAGCAGTGCTCATTCTAGTTCTGCTTCCCGTTTTTCCTTGCAGCCCCCAACCCACTTCTATGAACTCAAGAATACCTGTGGATTCCCCATGGTGGGAGTGCATCAGGATTCTGTTAACATGATCTATGCAAATCAGACAACAAGTAATTTCTCAAGCAAGTTCCATGGCAAATTACCCTTGGATGTTGCTGGTAAAGGATGTGAAGTTGTTCCAAAGCAATGAGCTGTCTAGTTTAACCTCAAGTATGCAAAATACTAGAAAACACATGCCCCCAGACTTCTGTCCTCCCACCCCACCCAACTTAGCTCTCTGGATTCAGAGCTGAGTTGATAGGTATCAGGGTCTTTTTCTCAAGTATGTTGAAAACCCTGATATCTAACTGTTACAACTTCCATTTCCTTTGGTCTACCAAGTTCACGCACAGCAAAATACATCAATATAACTACTGCTGGACCCTTCATGGACTATTTTAATGTTCCTACTCATGTTTTCTATTTAAACTGGAATACTGAAAATATTTTGGGGAGCAATCATTTGCTTTTGGTGCACAGATTATATATCTATGTTTCACAATTAAAAATTGAAGATGAAATAAAAATTAAGATACTGTTTGTTGATATTCATTAATAGTAACTAGTAGATCCCAGGAACTCACAATTCATTGGAGAAAGACTATGTTTACACAGGATCTGTGGAAATAAATTATGATGAGATTTAAGCATCATCAAATAAGAAATTTGCAAGTGATATCATATCAAAAATATAAATGTGTAATAAATAAAATTTCTTGACTTCAAAAATTTCAGATACTGGAAAAGGAAAGGACCATCCTAATTTTAATTAGGTAACTTGGAAAATGTTAGGTAACTTGGAAAATGGTACAACTCCTATGAAAAATGAATATGAACATGAGCTGACTTAGCTATAAATAATTAATGAAGCTTACAATATTACATGAAAAGGATTCAAATTAAATCATTAATAATTTTAATTTCCCCACATGAAATGAATATGCATCCTAAAAATGTATGTTTTCTTCTAGGAGAATATATAGGTATAAAGTAATTGTTATGACATTGTTTCCTGATTTTCACATCACCTAGCACATAATTTCCGCCTTCCATATTCAGTCATAGATAAAAAGAAGAGCCCTTGAATTTACTAGCTTCTGGTAAGAATCCATATGCTAATTGTTATTGATGGACCTTATGTTTACCAAAACTACACAGTCATTTTTGTCACTTGATTTTGCTGTGAGATCTTGTTTGTTTCAAAATATATGTAATTACTTTTATTATTTAATGGCATTATGTATAGATTATTCTCCAATTATTTTCAAGTACCTTTCATAAATATATGTATTCTGACATAGCAGTTATGTAATATGATTTTTCAATATTGAATAGTTTTTAATGAGTCTTTTTAAATTTTATTTAGTTATCTCCAAAACTGTCACATGTAGTTTTTTCCTCTTCTATTTTTTTTTACTCTTTAAAGTGTGTCAAAGGTATTTCATTTATAATTAACTTAATGTAAGCCTCTGATTACATAGTTCACTGAATTTCCTCTTAGTTTGTCTTTTTAGTTAATTAGGGTATCAGGAAAGTTAAAAGATTCTGAACATTACTACATTTAAAACCAGGGCTGGAGAGATAGCTGAAGGGTTAATACTCTGTCTCCCAAGCAGAAAGTCCTGAGTTCAATTCTGAGGTCTCACATAAAATCATCAGGCAGAAATAGCTGTGGCATGCACTTCTGGTCCTGGCAGACTAAGGTTGGGAAATCCCAGAGATTAGCAAAAAAAAGATAGAAAGTCACCCTTGGTCCTATACAGGGACACACAGTGCCCTCTGGAATACACACACACGCACACACACACAAATAAAAAAATACTAAAAAATGGGGCTGGAGAGGTGGCTCAGGGGTTAAGGTCCTGAATTCGGATCCTAGACCCCACGTATAGAAGCCAGGCAAAAGGAGGGCGGCCTGCATGTCTGGTCCTGGTAGGGCAGAGTAAATAAGGAGGAGGTGGAAGCTGTCCGTGGTGGTTCCCGAATCCGTCTGTGGTTCTGCCCACACACATACATACACACACACGCACACACGCATGCACGCCCGATTGAATAAAAAATAAATAAATAAATACTAAAAAATAAAACCCCAAAATTACTTTGTACAATATTCACTGTGTGCAGTTTGTCTGCTGTTAAAGTAGCATATTATATTTTTGTGATTTTTCTTCTTTTAATTTTTAATTTGTACTCTTGAAATCTTTTTCAAATATTGAATATAATTGAAGTTATTCTTTAATACAAACAGATAACTTGTTTCAAGTAGGTAACTGTCGATTACTTATCTCCACTTTTCCTTGACCCTTTGGCTTATGTTTGATTTTTCCTTGAATTGAGTACTGCTTTTGGCCACTTTATGATTTTTTTTTGGCTATTTTTGAGCTTTTTTGCTTACAAAAGGCTGGTATTTTAACTTTATATTTCTGTATATTTCAAAAGCTATCTGGCTTCTAAACTTCCTCCTGAGAATTTTGACAATTTTTTCAAAGTCCAATTTAGAAGCCTGAATTCTTCACTTTTACATCATCTCTGTCAAAAGAGACCACCAAATTGATGACTTAAGTAAACAAACCAAATATTTCACAGTTATGACCCCAACTCTAAAGATGATAAGGCATCCCCTTGCAGCCAAACTGTCTTAGGCCTGTGTTCTTTTCTGTCATCATTGTTTCCTGATGCTTCCAGAAACCCTCACGCTGTCTTCATTGTTGACTGCTGTACTTCTCTCGCTGCTGTGATTCAAATACCTGACAAGGAGCAACTTAATTCACAGGGAAAGGGTGATTTTGAGGTCACCATTTGAGGTCCTGTCCATTCTGGCAATGGACACTTGAGGCATCTGGTCACATTACATCCATAGATCATTTATACTCAATTGTGAATGACTAATTACTTATCAGCTATCCACAAAAAAAAAATCTGTGGTAGAAGAAAGTGTGTTGTGTATCTGAACTTATCTCAGAGAAACAGAATTTGTCTAGGACAGAAAAATGTCTGATGTCTATATTTTCTTCCTAGTTGTTAGTGTGCATGTTCTTTAGAAGTGGATTGACAGTCTTTTTAAGCATTATGATGTTGAGAATAAAAGCTACTTATGCTTTAAACTCTTAAATGTTCATACATATATATCACTTTCAGAGAAACCTGAAAAATGAACACATTTTTCCCCATATGCATTAATTCTTCCTTAGGCTTCTTCCTTTTCCAAATTAACTTTTCATTGTATTGAAGATTCCTTCTTAATTCATTTAGAGGTAGACAGTGAAATGTATCTTTAACATTAGCTTATCAAAAAGCACTAGCAATCTTATATATTATATATAGATAGGTCAAACAATAAAAATATAAGATTAATAAATATTGAGGCTAATAAGAGTTTTGTTTTATGCTATCAAAGATCAAAGGGAATCTATGATTTTAGGAGCTGAAAACTGGTATCATAAAATCAAAGTTGATTCATAAAATAATTATTTACAAGAATGTATTTCTAGAAAAGATAGTGGTTCATGTCTTTCAATATAATATTGAAAATATTGCTTCATTCAATACATTAAAATGTAATATTTTTCCTCATTTGAAAATTCCAGATAACTTTCTATTAAATAAGAATAAATATCTGCTGCCACTGCTGTTACTGACTTTGCTTTGACAAAAGTACAATTGAATTTATAACTATCTAGATTAAATGGGATTCATTAATTAGAAATAACTCTTTATGTGTTCTGTGGCAAATGCATGTGAAAACTGACCAATTTTCTAATGTTGTAGAAATAATTAAATCCCTACATTTTGTATGTGAAATTCAATATCCAATAATACAATGTTAATGTTTTTATTTTTATTGCCAACATTGTTCCTTTTAGATTAGAAACACAACAAACACTAATTAAGTACTAATTTATTCTCCAAAAAATGTGCTAGTTTACTTGTTAAGAATTTGTATAGTTATTTGCATTGAAATATAGTTTTTTCAGAAAGTTTAAGAAAATTGTGTTTAAATAGTTTTCTCAAGAGAGTCCAACCATTATAAAGTTTCAAATACCTTCTAATTTTCTGAAAATCTGTATTGTTGTGGGAAGGTGGGAAAGAATGGTTACGTTGAAACCTTTCATAGAGGAGATTCAAGATACCATGATAAATAGGGTGGGGGAGGAAATAATTGGAAAAAATATACAGCAATGAATGAGGGGATGGGAGATAGGAGGGACAGAGAGACATATTATAATAATACCCTGTTTGTTGGAAGTACCTCAAAGGAACTTCATATATTTATAATATGTCAATGAAAGCATGTCTTTTAAAGATCCTTGGAGTCAAGAGATTGACAGCCACAGTAGTGTTCCTTTGCTTAAGGGGAACACAGAATAGGATTCAGGGAAATGCCACTGGGTCTTTGTACGTCATCGGAGAGGAGGGCCCAGAGGAGAGACTGGCATGCACATTAAAGGATCCTCCGGGGATTGGGGGGGAGGCACTAGGGAATGGAGAGGAAGGGGTGAGGGAAGGGGGAGCAGGGGCATTGGGGGAGGAGGAGGGAGGGAGGGAACCGGTGTACCTACTAAGTTTGTATGAGCGGAAATAATAATAAAACATGTTTTAAAATAAAGGAACAAGAAAGGACAGAGGAGCTCAGAGTGAGAAAAGCAGGAAAGCCTGAGTTGAACCACTTAGAACTCAGTGACAAAAACATACTAGAAGTAGCAGGAATGTGACTTCCTGATAAAATGTTGGTCAGAGAGTTCTCAAGGGCCCCTAAATATTACAGGCTTTTGCCATTGCTCTTGGTTGTTTTTCAAAAAAACTTCAGTAAGACCCTATTACTGGAGATGCAACACATGTGTCTCACAGAACATCAGCAAAATGCATCACCTAAAACTAGTCTGAGAACTTCCTCCTTGCTGGATAGCTTATACAGAATCAAGGAATACTAAAGAAGTTGAGGGAGGAGAGAAATAATCACAGGCCTCATCAACTCATGAGATCTGAGAATTGCAGTAAAAATCACTATGGCAACAAGTGACCACCAGTATAATAGTGATATGAGTATCAAGAAAACAACCAACAGCTTTTTGCTTGAACTCAAGACCTGTTTGATAGAACAGAACAAATTCCTGTTACTGTTAACTAGAACAAGACCTAAAAAAGGGAAGAAATAGATCATTAAGGAAAAGCAGTCAATGAATCTGTAGGTAGGAAGACAGTATACCAAACTGCTCTGTAAGTAGCTGCTATTATACCCACAGATTTGAAGAGCACTTAGGGCAGTAAAAGAGCAGAGAAGCAGACAGACATGGATGCCATAATGGATCACATTGGCTGCTTACCAAGGTTTTCCCAGAATCAGGCCAACCTAATCTCTCCTCATCCCAAGGATTTGGAAACCTCACAGAAGAGGGGAGAGTGAGATAGTTAGAACCTTAATATGGAAAGATTCACCGTTGAACAAGACATTCATTCAAGGTAGGACTGCTGCATCTAGGAACTCACTGCAGTGAGACTTGTCCTTCCCAGACCTGCATAATGATTGATATACCAATCTTCCACCATAGACTATAGAACTCAAGAGAGGTAAGAATATATAGTGGAAATCTTGGGGACTAAAGTTGGATGAGTGAAGGGAAATGTTCCTATCATTGGGGTGGCTTGTAGAGAGACAACTTTGCATGCCACAAGTGTAGACAAGCCAGAGGGAACCCTGGGGTTCATAGAAGCAGACAGGCAAGAGAGTGAAAGGGAATGCAATGAATTGATGAAGGGAAGGAAAGGGACATTGGAAGAGGGGGGAAGAGAGGGAAGCAGGGATAAGTACTCAATATGCCTATAAAACTAGAAAAATGAAATAATTTTAAAAATCCATATTGTTGAACTTGATAAATTTAGAAGCCATTTATTTGTGTGTTCGTGTATGTGTGATATGTATGCTGCATACGTTTTGTGTGTGATATTTTTGTGATATATATTCTACGTGTGCTATAATTTTGTGGCATGCATACTATATATGTGAAATATGTGTTATGTGTGTGTGGTGTGTATGTTGTGTCACATGTCTTTTATAAAACATTTGGCATGTGTATCACCTGTTCATGTATACAAAATGTGTGTTATGAATATGATATGTACACATGCTGTTTGTGTGAGATGTGTGTTACATGTTGTATGCATTTGTGTGTTTGTAGCTTGTGTGAGATGTATGTTATGTGTATGTGTGCTGAGTGGTTTGTATGTGATATATATGTACAAGTGTGTGTATATTTGCATGTGTGTATGATGCATGTCTTGCATGTGGCTTGCATGTGCATATGAGTGCCTGTGCATGTTTGTATAGATACTCATGTATGCAAAGCTGACCTCAAATTTTCTTTTTTTTTATTTATTCAATTGTGCGTATGTGTGTGTGTGTGTGTGTGTGTGTGTGTGTGTGTGTGTGTGTGTAGAACCATAGGTGAATTCAGGAACCACCATGGACTGCCTTCACTTCCTCCTTGTTTACTCTGCCCCAGGATTCACAGGCTCTACCCTACCAAGACCAGAAACACAAACCATCTGCTTCACCCCCACATCTATACATAGGGTCTAGGATCTGAACTCAGGACTTTCCACCTGCAAGGCAGAGGGTTAACCCCTGAGCCACCTCTCCAGCCCCTCACATTTTCTTTATAGTGGAGGATGAACTTGATGTTCCTGTCTCCACCTTCTGATTTGCTGCTTTAGCCTCAACTTCAATCATTCTGCTCTGTGTTCCTTACCGTCTGCTGCTGGTAGATTTCTGGCACCTTGAGATACATCACTGAGTAATATTTTTGAAAACTGTCTTTTTTATTAAAATTTTAATAGCTGTAAGATTTTTCTCTCTGAAAACACTTTTATTGTATCTCAGAGATTCCAAAAAGTTGTGCTTTTTGTCTAAATTTGATTCTAAAGCTCTTTTCTTTATTTCCTCGGTCGTCATGCAAGAACAGTCTCCAATATTCATATATTTTCTCTCATATTCCCTACCATGACTTTCAGTTTTATTGTACTACGATCTGATAAAAATGCAAGCATTATTTCAATTATTTTGAATTTCTTAAGCCTTCCCTGAATGACTTGGGAGCTTTCACTCAGCACTTTGTACTTTTTGTACAATTTTAGTTTCTTTTGCTTTTTTTAAATTTCAGTTCTCTGATCCTGGACTGAACAGGTCTTGAGATCCCTCCTGGGGCTGATTCATCCACAGTCACCCATGCCCCATGCCCTGTTATTGGCAATTTCAGTTCAAGGGCTTCTGGAGAAGTTTCTGGAAGGTTAGAATCCAGAGCCATCCATGCCAGCCCCTACAGGAGCTGAATGCTCCACAGTCCCTTATGCCCCATCCTGCCTGGAGTTGAGACCTTCACAGCTACCTGTTCTTGGCACAATCAAACTTTCTGTGTGAGAGGTCATTATCTGCATGATCTAGACGTTGAATAATAGTATTTACATAATTTTCAGAATACCCAGGGTGCTGCTACTTTTTTTAAGAATTCATGGTGAAATGTGTGTTAAAATGACTCAACTTACTTCTGGTCATGTCCGTGAGGAGGCATTTCCCCAGAAGAATAGCTGCATACAAGCAAAAAGTGTCCAGCATGTTCCTTGCTTCTCCACGATGTAGTATGTTTATTGCTGCTGCCATTGTCTAGGGCTAGCTAGCAAACTCCATCTTCTTTAGCATTCCAGGGTAGAATGGAGACCATGAATTCTCAGGAGAGTTTACATGGCTTTTCAGAAGTGGATTGAAAGAAGTATTCCACAGTGCGAGTCAGGTGGTTATGGCTGTGAGAAATTATTAATTAAGCCCCAAGAAGCCTGTGGGAGATTGTCTAATTGATGAAGACTCAGCCCATGGTGGGTAAGACTAGTAGCTGGACAGGTGAATGACAAAGAGGAAACTAATTAAGAAAGTTGGCATCCTTTTGTGTACTTGGCCAGACACACTGGTCTGGTAAGGGAGGATCATCCCTCTAAGCACTCCTGTGGATTTGGTGTGGTCAGTTCCTTCAGCCCTTGGTGGCATTGTGGACTATCCTGCCAAGACAGACAAAGAGCTGTAACCAGACAATCATAAGCTATAATAAAATCCCTAAAACTCCCTGTTCTTTTAAACTGTTCATTCATGAATTTGTCTGGAACAATGCAAGGTAAGTACAACATGTTATGTGTCAAGCTCTCAGTTTTGTGCATCTAGGAGGTTCTTGGCGTGGAATCCTCTAAGGCTGGGTTTTCCAACTCCTACTGCATAAAGCCTTTGAATAAATAAAATTTCATAATATATATTCTCTTAGTTCTGTTTCTGTGGATCATCTGATTGGATTACAGGTTTTATCTTTCAAGACTGGAGCAACAGATGCTGATTTTAAAGGATGAAATTATTGGTTGACTAGTTTTTAGAGCTGAATTTCTAATTTAGCTCCACCTAAAATTACTAAACGCTCCCCTAATAGTCTGGAGAGCTCAGTAATCCACTTGATAAATTTTCTAAAGAATAAAACATGAATCATCAGTTATCCCTTATTCACAATGAATTCTGCAATGCTTGTACAGAATTATTTTTAATGTTTCTGAAAAATTAAAGAATGCTATGGTGTTACCTGGAAAAACATCTCTGGATAAAATAACAAAAGATAAGAATGTACTTGAATTTTGTAATACTGTACAGAATCACTTTGAGTATTTCCAGAAAACTAAGGAATTTTATAGCGTTACTTGTGTACAGCATCTCTGAATAAAATAACAAATGATAAGAACGTACTTAGAAGTGTAATATGCCATCCCCAGATGTGCATGAGCACTTGTAGGATTCTAACCTTCTAGAAACTTCTCCAGAAGCCCTTGAACTGAAATTGCCAATAACAGCTATAGCCTTGTAGTGATTGGCTGAGTTATAGTCTATGTCTAAGTGTCTGTCTTGAAAGATGTTAGCAGCTGAGCTGAAAGCACAGCCTGGAAAAAAAGTGGGTTTGTAAAACTTGGGATGGAAATCGTTCTTCAGTGCATGCCAGACTTCGTAGTAAGGTCCTTCATGCTTAATTAGACAAATTAAATTCAGTGGGTCTAATTGAGTTCCAAGCAAGGATCGTGTGGCGATACTTTCTCAGCAAAAGCAAGGTGAGCATATTTACCTTAACAGACTACGTAAACAAGACCCCATTCACAGTGATCACATGGGAATCACTTTGAATCTTGCAGAGCAACTTCACTTAGCAGCCAAAGAGTTGGGCAGTGAATCGACGGTCATGGCATTCACTGGTTTTACTGGTTCCTCCATGATCGTGTAGCAGTTGAATAGCACTCTGAACATCCACTACAAATCCCACTAGGTAGCAGCAGTGTACAGGGTTAGTTAGGGTAAGCTTATGCAGAAGGTTGCCCATGATCAGACCAATAATTAGTAAATGGTTCTCTCTCTCTTATAACTAGGATTTGTGGCTAGAAACCAAGCATTAGAAGGGATAGCACTCACAGTCACTTGTACAGACCTACTAACAAAGTTTCACCTTGAGCTCCGCCATTTTGTGCAACTGGAAACTCGGATTTATATCTAGCCACGTTGGGTTCATGATATCCTTGAATAAAAAATCTGGATAAAGAGGAAGCATGTAAACATGGGCAATTGATCAGATTCCTGGGGAAACTGCACTGCCTCTCCACAAGGAGGTAAGGAAGAGCGTGTCTGAAGTAAAAGAGATTCTTCAGAGTGTGTTCATAATCGTAGGACCCAAGGAGTAAGGTGAGCAGATTAAGAACAACACCATAGACAAGGCTCAGACCAATGAGTGATGAGGTCCTGGGCTGACCACTTCAGGTAACAAAACAGCTCCTGGAGAGGACAGAACTTAGAATACGTGGCAAAGGAGGGTAGATTTTAATGCCATATAATGTTTCAGCTATGGTAATATGGGCTGAATGACCAGGAATATTTCTCTCCTACTCTTATTAAAAATGTTTGTTCATGTACGTACATATGTAATCAGATAATCCTGTTTCCTTTTCTCTCATACTTCTTTACCATGCAATACAGCATCAGTTGAGTGTGGTTCAATCTACATTGTAACATTTAAGTTATTGGATATTAAGAGCAGGTATTTGATTGGGTACTTTGCATCTGTTCTAGGGGAAAAAATTAATGTGTTTTCAGTCTTACATGAGATGGCTATATCACACTTGTTATTGATTTAAATTGTCACTTAAGCATGTAATAAGCATGTAAGACACAAAAATACAACATATATATGTGTGTGTTATATGTAAAATGGCATATGATTGAATATATGTATAATGCTTATAAAGTTATATATAAAGTTATTATTGTGTTTTATTGGAAAATATGGCTTCCTTGGCTGATGTTAAGCACTGTCTTCACCTTTGCTTCCAACATGTGTCCATTGCTCACATATTTTTGTTGTAAATTTACAATAAGTCATTCAATGGCTCCTTTCTGTCAAATCTGTCTGTGATGCTTCCTGAACCCGCCCTGTCTCTGCTGTGTCACTTTTTTTCTCACAGTCTATTGAATGCTGGATGTTGCCAAATCCCTGCCAGGCCAGCTGGGGAAAGGGGGGGGGGTCTGCGGGAACCTCGAGGCTTGAGGGACGAGCAGCGCAGAGTGGCCCGAACCCTCGGAGTCAGGTAAGAAGCAGGCATTAGAGGAGTTTGCTGCACAGTCGATTTATTTAAGGAAGTGTTTGGGCTTATATAGGGTCAGGGGTCCAATCAGGTGTTGCCATCTCTCCATTTTGGGGGACAGCCACCAATCATTTGGCTGTTTACTAGGTGTCCATTGCAGGGGCTGTTAGATGCCCGCTTCCCATTGGTTGTTCATCCCTCTGCCTGTTCCTCTATTGCAACATGTCGAGATCTCCCAGTTTGTTCAGGCTTGTCAGTAGCCAGGCCTACCGACCTCCAGGATTCGGGAGCCTGGGCTAGGGCCTCCTTAATGGCGAGTGCTGCAGCTGGAAATTACAGCAACCACTGTAGTATGTAACACATATTTAAGCAGCTTTTTCCCTTTATTATTTTTCTTATTAATTTTTAGCAGTTTACACACATTTTAATAGCACCTCTTTTTCATGGAAATTTTTTACTTGTGCTTTAGGAGAATTAAATGTGTAGTGTATTGGCAACTGATTAAAAAAATCTATGTAGGCAGGGAATTCCTGACTTTTTTATCCTTCTAACTAAATGTTTTTTCTCACACATTTTATTTTTTCCCAATCATAAAATCTCAATAAGTACCCCCATCCTCTCCTCCCTCTAACCCTTCCCAGTCCCCCATTACATTCTCTCCCCACTTTCCCCTTCCTTTCATCTCCTCCTTCCCTCACATTCTCCCAGGGCCTCCACCTTCCCCCTTCCCATCCCCTGGAGCATATTTTTGTGCCAAACCTGCCTTTGAGTCCTACACACTAGTGAGATGTAAGGACTTGGTGGATCCTATTACCAAACCCACTTAATGACATATTCATAAGTAAATCTATGTAAAACCTACTGCAATCACAAAGATTATAAACAGGAGGGAAAGGGAAGGCGGGACCCCCAGAAAAAAAGGAGAGAGGGGATCGTGCTTCAGTAGAGGAAATAGGTAACCATCAAGTATTGCATGTAAGTAGCAAGACATCTGGTGAAGCTCACTCTCACTTCCTTTCCTGGTCACCTGAGGTTGAAGAGGTTTGATCTCACCAATCAGGGAGGGTATAGGGACTGGAAGATAGATTGTAACCATCCTGCAAATGGGACACTGACACCCCTCACTGCGGTGTCCTACTCCTATTCAACCTATCTTTGAGTCTCCTCTTATATTAAAGATCTTCATTTAAACAGCCTTTTTTCTTTGGTTAGGAGGTGACCTTCAGTAACGATCAGGATGGAGCCAAGGGTGGTACAAAAAAAGTAAAATTGAAAACAACAACAAACCATAATTCAGAACACCAAAGACCCTACATTAATCATCTAGAACCAGACCAGCCAAATCTCTTCCCATCCTAAAGCTCAGGCAACTTTGCAGAAGAGGGGGCAGCAAGATTGTAAGAGCCTAAAGATGGGGAGGACTGACGATATAAAAGATACTCCACACAAGTTAGGACTGCAGTAGCCATAATCCAACTTTGCATGACCTGCACAATGGCTGACATGTCAACGACTCCTTCCCACCCCCAAAGTCTAGCATGGATCACTGGCAGTAGGATCCTTAGAGGCAAGAGATTAACAGTCATAATAGAATTTCCATATTTTTCTTACTAATTTTTAAATGTGTGTTTGCTCTTGGATTTTTAAAATATATGAGCATTAAAGTTTTAGAAAAATTTTAGGTTCATAGAATTTTTTAATGGGAGCTTAGATTATTTGTATACTCAATATCCTGCTTCCTTTCTATGAATTACCACCTTAATCATATCAACACCATGATCAATACTAAGGAAATTATATTGGCCCATTTTTGTCTGAAACTGTCTTCATTTGGGGTATCATAGCATAAGATTCCTTAGTGTCCTTTGTTGTTTGAAAAATTGCATCAGGGTTTCCAAATGACATTTACTAACCAACTCTTCTTTCACCACTGCCCAAAATGTTAGCAGTGGCCATTTGGCTGACGATGACAATGGACATTAATTTTCTACCACAGCTCTCAAGTCACAAAAATACAAATTTGAGGTCTTCTCACCACCTTGGTGTCTCAAATTCTGTGCATTTCAAGCCTTTCTGTTAACTTTAGGTAATGCCTGTAATTCCCAGTTTTCCTTTTTTAATGCTTTAAAGAAACCTTGAGACATTTCTTACATGTCAGAAAGAAATATTAAGCATGAGAATAGTGACTTCCAAGCTTTTTCTCCTTTTTTATTTTTTTCAGTGTTTTATACATGAACACTGTGAATGTACAATATTTTCATACCTAAATCTCCAACTTCATTTTCCCTTTACAACCTTTCTTCTGTCCTGACAAACTTTCTTCTACCTTCAAGTTTAGTTTTCTTTCACATGTGTGGTCCACCAAATTTCCTGTCCTATGCCCCTGAGATGCCCAAACACCTGTTACAGCATGAATGCCCACTCCATCAATGGGCATACCTTGGAGTAAAACATCTTCCATTTCATCCCTATCAACCTGAGCCCTTATCAATCTCTCATGGAGATTTCATAAGGAAACTGGCATTGTATTAATTTTCAAGTGGCTGACTAACAGAATCACTCTGATTCTTTAAATGTTGGATACTCTAGCTTATGGTACATGTCTTCTTGGGTATATGGCTTTATTACACAATTTTGTTTAGCTTCATTTGTTAGCTAAGAAAGAATGACTTTGGTAATTTATTTACTTATTTATTTATTGTCATAAGATGCTTTTTTCTATCTACTTCATATGTGTGGATTACCTCTTCTACTTGTTATCTCCAAGGATTTGAATATTTATCTGGAAATCAGAGAAAGTGGAGGTAGCATAGTGCCATTCACAAGATTAAAAAAAAAAAACTATTCTCATTTAAACATAGCTCTGTCAAATATTAGGATGAAGAGGTGCCAATACCCTACTATAGCACTATGTGTTGAAAGGGATTCCATTTGCCTAAGGAAAAGTCTTAGCATTTTTTTCCTGGGAGAGAGCTGACATACTCTCTTATGAAGTCCTGATGATAGGCCTTCCATGAATGTGACTGTGCCCTTGGGATGCAGATGTGCTCTTGACAATTGAGGGCGGAGCTTCTGGCCATGCATGTGAGGAATGGGTACTTGAGGCAGGCCCTAAACAAGCCTATGGGTGATGCACTGGTTGATGCAGGAGGACATAGACCATGGTGGCTCGAATCATTTGCAGAGGAAGTGGTTGGAATGAGAGAGCTTATGCGGTATTTTGGCACATTGGGAAGTCTCTTTATGTTAACCAATTGGGTATGGTCTTCTCTTTGTTTGGACAGAGTGTGACCAGTTCTTTCGACTCTAGGTTGGTGTGAAGTCTCCTGTTATGCTGTTGAGAGTTAGTAGAGAACTGAAGACTGGAATGAATCCTTTGTCTCCATAAATTACTTTGGCATGTATTTATATCAGCAGTAGAAGAGAATCTGCAGCAGGGACTGAATCCTTACTCTAAATGTTTGTTCCACATCCCCTTGAGGCTTTCCATCCTTCATTTTCTACAAGTGTTTTGATTTTAAGAATATTCTGTATTGAGTTTTCTATAAACCATCTTCTACCTGGTTTCCAGGTTCAGCACATTTATCTATTTTTTTAATCTGCTGCATACCTCTGCCTCGAAACATCCCTGAATTTTGTTTACCTTTTTGTAGTCTACTTCATCTTCTTTATATTCATAGATTTATCATAGTGTTAATTCAGTTCCTATCATATTTGAGGATAATGTCAAATTGTTTCAATGCAAAATGACTTTACATCTTATAATAAGAACCTTGTGAACCATGACAGGGATTTAAGTGATATTCTTTGATCACTCCATATCTTATAATAAAGTCATATTGCACATTCACAACCAGAATGAAGTGAGTCTAAAGTCAGATTAGGGAGAAAATTAATGGAATTTACTGGAACATCAAATCTGATTTATTTCGTTTACTGACTTTAATAATATTAGCATAGAAACACATACTCCATCGTGAGTTACATTTCTACTGTTTGTAAATACTTGCTCTCTTCTCCTTGAGACACCCATCCTGAATTATACATTATCCATAGTAATACGAATGCATGATATTACCCTTTATCTCTGACTGCACTTTCCAGTGGTATCGGATCATTTACTCTTCGCATTTGCAAACTAAACAGTGCCAAGTAAAGGTTGTAACATTAAAACATCTTATAGCTAACATTTCAAAGGGCTATGAATAAAATCAAAGCATTAACATCAACCTATTTAATGGGGAAGGTGCTAGGAATCTGTGCCAGAGAAAAGAAAATCTTTTCAATGTGAGCTACATGGGGGAAAGTGGGTATCCACAGCAACAAGGCTGAAAGCAGACCATTATCTCTAATCACTTTAAAAAGGTGGATTAAAACCACCTAAGACCTGAAAATATGAAAATATTTTAAGAATATATATAGACAGAAATACTAAAGTATGTTGTTATGATCAAGAACATTTTGAATAAGAAACTCAAAATTCAGAAAATGAAATGAGAATCGAACCAACTGGATGACCTTGATCCAAAATTCTCTGCTCAGCAATGGAGACAGGGTTAAGAGATGATGCACAGGACAGGATAAAACAGGTCTGACAGGGAAGCAATATACGGAACATAAAAGAAGCACATAAAAGACATGAAAATGAGCAAGAAACTCACAGGAGTTTCTAGAAAGAAGATGCAGAAATAGATTGCAAACATATAGAGACAAATACCCAGTGCTGTTAATCATCTGGGAAAGAAAATGAAACCATGTTGAGATGTTGTTCCACTCTACTAGGAGTGAAGATTATCAAAAAGACAATGATAAAGGATGCCAGCAAACATGAAGAAATGCAGAAACTCTTGCATCCTGAGGAAAACAGGGTAGGTTAGTGAAGTACCAAAAACAGAGTTTCTAAAAATTGGCAAATCCATATAATCCAGTGATCTTAGTAATGCATAGTCTATGTCAAGAAAAAAGGAAACATTATGTTGTAAAGGGATGCACCTAAAGTCAGTACGTTGCGTAGGGATGCACCTAGAGTCAGTACGTTGCGTAGGGATGCGCCCAGAATCAATATGTTGTAAAGGGATGCACCTAGAGTCAGTAAGTTGTGTAGGGATGCACCTAGAATCAGTATGTTGCGTAGGGATGCGCCCAGAATCAGTATGTTGCGTAGGGATGTGCCCAGAATCAGTATGTTGGGTAGGGATGCGCCTACAATCAGTACGTTGTGTAAGGATGTGCCTAGAATCAGTACGTTGTGTAGGGATGCATCTAGAATCAGTATGTTGAGTAGGGATGCGCCCAGAATCAGTATGTTGCGTAGGGATGCGCCTACAATCAGTATGTTGTGTAGGGATACGCCCAGAATCAGTATGTTGTGTATGGATGCGCCTAGAATAAGTATTTGCATAAGGATGCACCTTCATTTGCATCCTAGTAGCAGGCTTTGCATTAACTAGACAATGGGGACAGGCCTTGTGTCCATCAGCTGACGAACAGATACAGAAAATGTGGCACATGTGTTTCATGGAATAGTATCCGGACATTTGAAGAGTGAAAACATGTCCCCTTTTAAGACTCTCAGTGCTTAATATTATTTTGATTAATGGATTAAGCAAGGCCCTGTAAATGATGAAATGTTTTAATCTCACATGTGGCATAAAAAAGAGTCAAATCTGGGCTTGGAAGATGCCAGGCAAGTGTGAGAACTTGCATTCAGATCTTCAGAGTTCACATAAAGTCAGACAAGCTCACACACACCCACAAACCCCAAGGCGAGATGAACAGCCAACACCCAACATTGTCCCCTTGCTGCTGCCCAACCCTGTGGAATCTACACATTCATACACACACAGAGGCCCACAGAAATGCAGATGCACATACACACCACAAGTACACGCACATACACACACACACACACACACACACACACACACACACACACACACACCACAAGACAAAAAGTAATTTCGATCTTACAGAGAATGAGACTACAATGGTGCTGAGGGCTGAAGCAAAAGAATAACTTCCACTACAGAAGAGGACAGTCTTACCAGTGCACGTTGCCGATGGCTTCATATACCAACTTGGAACTTGAAGAAACGACTAGTAGTAGGCACACCTATGAAGAGTTATTTAATTGAGTGAGGTCTCTGAGCAGGCTGTGGGAGATTTGTTAACTGATGTGGGAAGACCCAGCTCATGGTAGTGGGGCCATTCCCAAGACTGGTCGATAAGATGGCTCTAGAGAGAACCCATTGCCAGAGTGGCAGATTGGCAAGCTAGAAAGTGTGCACTGGTCAGTACCTGTGCCTTAGTTCTTACTGTGAATATGGTGTGAGCAGTTGCCTCAGGTTTTGATTATGATGTGATGCTCCTGCTATGAATAAGTGTGATATGAAATTAGAATCATGGATAAACATCTCCTCAATGTCTTAAATTATTTGAGCCAAACATTCATTAAGCAATGGAATGTGAAATCAGAACAATGGTTTTAACTACACAGGAGTAAATGCTTGCACTGTAAGATCATATAAACATTGAGTAAAGACTGTGATTTCAAATGGTACAAAGTTTGATAGTGTTTTTCTGTACCATGAGCTAGTGATGGATGTTTGAGCACAGAATGTGATTAAACTTTAAGCAATATATGCATGTGCCAAAGTGTCATATAGGTCCCCAGTGATGTGTGAAATTTTTATGTTTTCACGGATGCAAAGAAATGCTAATTTCTTAAATGCCTAATGCATCTAAAATAGAAGTAAACTATGCAATTGTGTGTGCATAATTGACTTCAAATCAAATTAGGTTTACATTTATTCCTTTTTTCCTCATTCATAGTAGGGTGAGCTTTGCTTTTTAAGTAGTTTGCAGAAAAATATATTTCCTAAGACTTTAGTAAAACTCAATGCACACATCTCCTCTTGAATGGTCCAATTATATCATGGTCTTAATCCAGGATATCCTAAATGAATGACAGATAGTATTTAGAGAAAGGACTGAGTCTGGATCATGAAGTCCTCCTCCTCCTATCTAACTCTGTGCTGCAACTCTTCTCCTTTTCCAAACCACAATGTCTGTACCCAAGTTCAGGACATGTGCTTTTACTTTCACACAAGACGATGCTCCCTGGCAATGAATGTGATGCACACATTCCCTCGTGGACCATAGGATGATAGTTTATTTCCTCTGCTCATTGTCCTCACAGACAAAATTATTGAAGCTTCATTCAGCTTCTAAGGGTCATCTGAATAGATTTGCTGAGACTTGAGAGGCAGGCTAACACTGGAACTTACTGGTCCATTTCCAGTGATCGTCTTGTACCAAAAAAAAAAAAGAGAGAGAGAGAGAGAGAGAGAGAGAGAGAGAGAGAAGAAAAGGGACTTCTCAAGGAAAATGATGATATTAACTTTTATGGTAAATATGGATGTATAAAATGTTAATAAAATAAGAATGTTTTGAGTGCATGAAAGGTGGATAATACATAGTGTCCTATGATTACTGTTTCCAATTGCAAAGAATTCAAAAATAACTCTACTCTATGGTGTGTGTGTGTGTGCGTTCGTGTGTGTGTGTGTGTGTGTGTGTGTGTGTGTGTGTGTGTGTGTATGTGTATTAGAAAACACTGTGTGCCTGGGGAAGCCTATGGGTGTGTTCAGGAATCACCCTGGATTGTTTCTGCCTCCTTCTTATTTTGCTCTTGAGTTTCGGGCCTGGAAGTAAGGCCACCACTATTTTCTCCTAGTCTTTCAAAGTAGGATCTTGAATCCAAACTCAGGACCTTGTGTTTGCAAGACAGAGGTTTAATTCCTGCACCATCTCTCCAGCCCCAGAAATAATTTTCATTAGTGTTAATTTCTATAATTAAGTGAATATATCAGAAAGAATTCTTGAATGCCTTGGTGCATACAAAGCAACATCAACATCTCAATTACACCTTACATATCAATGAATACAAAAATACATCATTATACATATTCTAAAATGAGCTGTGAAAAGTTTAGTCATAGTGATAAGCTTCCCAGTTGTAGGAAAGGAAATTCAACACTGTTGTGTAAACAGCAAAATGAGCTTCTGTTTTTTGATTTGTTTATTGTCTTTCTCTTTTTTCTGGTGTGTCTTCCATCTCTTTAAACTTACTGGTGACCATGTCTTAATAATAAAAAAATTTGGTCCTTTATTTGTAATATTGTCTTTAAGAGAAAAATTATATGTAATTTATATTTTTATTATATTTAATATGCAAGTAGATAGATAATGATAAGATAGATGAGAGATGACTGGTGATGAATGATAGATAGTAGGTAGATAGATAGATAGATAGATAGATAGATAGATAGACAGATAGATAGATGTTTAGGCATGTGTGTGGAGGTCAGATAAAAATATTCAGAAGTTACATCTCTCCTTTATCTATATGGGTACTGAGGATCTAACTCAGACCATGTTAGCATGTAGATGGATTTTCCTACTGAATCATCTTGTCAGTCCCTGTCCTCCTTTTCAGATAAAAAAGTTGGCGCCAATTTGCATCTCTTATCCTACTGAAAAGAGAGTCCTTTATCATGCAATCTGTATACTGGATTTTGATGAAGAAGTGTTTAAGCATCTAGTGTCACATAATTGATCTTTTTTTTTTTTTTGGGCCTGTGTACTGTAACCATGAAGGCAAATAAGTACTTGCATTCTAGAACCTGAATTCATTCCACCAGAAGCATAGCTATTATTTCACGTGCAGTACAAATCGGAAGTCTGTGTATATGTTAATTACTTAGTTTTGTGAGAGGATGTTGCTCAAGAGCAGAAGAAAAATCCTGGAACGATCTCACAGAAAGATTAGCTATCACAATTACAGCAAGAAGTTGTGGTCCAAAGGTGAGATCAATCAGGAATAAAGACACTTAGAGGGTTCCTTTCCATTAGTACTCAAGGGATTTTCCTGATCAGTATTAAATAACAGTGCAATTTCAGTTGAAGGATGTTCTCTTCACCTGCAAGTGCTTGAATTGATGGATAATGTTCTATTTATTAGTCAGGTCATATTTGGAGATTTTGTTCTTTCACATAATAAAAACGGAGACATACAATACCATCAGGCCCTCAACAGATTCCCAGTGCTTGCAGTCTTCAACAGAACTTTCAGACATAACATACTAGAAAAGGGAATGCATAAGTAAGCGAAGAGAGGCTATCAATGTGAAAATACTGGTACACAATGCTCCACTGGGAAATCAAGAGGTGTTAAATTAATCACAATGCTAAGTGCCATGGAGGAAATTTGAATTCTGGCCCTTGGAACATTTTATGACAAAGAACTAGATTTATCAGTAGGCTGAAGCAAAAACATGTCCATGGGATTGAACATTTTCTTGAAAAAAATAAAAAGAAAAGAAAAGTGAAAGTTCAGGATTTGGTGTCTGAACAAAAGACAAGCTCTGGCTTTGAAATAGACACATCAAGAACTTAGGAAGGCATAGGATCAACTTAAAAACAAATTTTGATCTTGCTATCAAGACGAAACTTCCAGAAAAGGCAATCCAGCTAATTCTTTTGACCTACATGTGGTCAAACAAGAAAGAGAGCAAGTTAAGAGAAGAGGTGAACATTTGAAACCCAGAGGAATTTCCATAAAGAAAGTAGATAGATATGCACCAAGTGGCAATGGCATAAGATAGAAAGTTTCTTTGTCATGGGAGGATTGTTGTTATTCTGGGAGAACAGAGCCTTCTGTGGGCAAAGATTTATCATGGGTGGTGCATCTTCAAGCATCTGGTTATACAGTGAAGCTCATAGGAGACACACTTCTGCTCACACTTCAAGACACGCAGAAGTTACACTCTTTCCTTCCTTCCTTCCTTCCTTCCTTCCTTCCTTCCTTCCTTCCTTCCTTCCTTCCTTCCTTCCTTCCTTTTTTCTTTCTTTCTTTCTTTCTTTCTTTCTTTCTTTCTTTCTTTCTTTCTTTCTTTCTTTCTTTCTTTCTTTCTTTCTTTCTTTCTTTCTTTCTTTCTTTCTTTCTTTCTTTCCATCTTGGAATGAGTATGTGCTATTCAGTTTGATGCAATTACAAAATGTAGGTGTCTTGTGTGAAGACTGAGAGAAAAGCGTAATATGTTCATGGCCTGAGGTGGGGACTTCCAGTGAAAATCCAGAGGCCATTGTCAATTTGTCTTCAGAGGAGACAGATAGAAGCTACCTCTGTGATCTGGATGCTTACTCTTCAAACACTGTCTCTTCTGGACCCTTGATTTTGGATTTAACATCTAGAATGGCTTGGAATAGAGTAATGTTGTTTAAAGGCAACAAATCTATGATATTTTTCTCATAGCAGTTTGAATGGCAAGATATTTTTTAAAGTAAAGTAATAAACCATCCTATCACTATTATCATATGTTCTTTACTATCCTTGGATGTTTAGAAATGAATTGCTTATTTAGTTTAATGCACTTACTAAATTAAACATTTTTCCTTGTACCAAATTCAGCATAGTTTTGATAAACCACAATATATTTTAATACAGGTAAAAGTTTTGTTACTAAGAAAGCATCCATATTTCTGTAATTCTTATTTGTTCAAGCGTACTAGGCTCTTTGGGTTCTCTAAGTTATTTCAAAGGGTGCTTTAGGTAATATTTAGATTATTTCTCTTCCTAAACTCTTCTTCACTGAACATATTTCAGCAGTGTATTCTCCAATATTGAAAATATTCTATTTCTTATTTTATCCATCTCTAAGGTGATTTTACTATACACGAAAAGATAGCAGAAATCAGAAGTTTTTTTATTTGCTTATAAAACTGCTCTTACTAATTTTGAAGTACTTTACCTCTTAAATTGCTTTGAATTGAATAGCATTATTTCAATATATGAATTTTAGGTGGACAAAAAACAAATATGGCCTGGATCACACTCAAAGACATCCCCTTGTCTGAACCCTCACTAGTGTAGGAGACTCAGAGGGAAATTCAGTGCCCATAGAAACGGATGTTCTGGACGGTGGGAGGGAGCAGGTGGGAAACACCAAGAGAGGGGGAGGGAGGAAGGGAAGGAGAGATATAGGGAGGGGGCATGAGGTGACAATAAGGGAGAAAGGTGGGGTAGAGGAAGGGAGGTTGTATCACTAGATAAAAAAATAATTAAAAAAAAGGAAAAGCAAATGTCATATAGTTCAACTTGTTTGAGATTGAAAGAATAATTAAGTTCACATAAATAAAGAGGGAATTATGGATATCACAATACAGGGGTGAAAAGAAACAAGGAGATATGTTAAGTTTCGATTATGGGACATGCAAAAGTTATACAGATGCACATCATTCCTAGAGTTAGTTCTGCACTGAATACTGAAAAATTGTCGAGCTCAGGTCCTATGTTACATACTAACTGTTCTTTGGTGCAGGGTCTCCCAGGTCCTGTGATCCAGAAGAGACCCTCTCTTCCCTAAGTCATTGCTTCTGATACTTGATCGCAACGAGGGAGTTCAGTTCTCTGGGCTCTAATTGGGTTCTTTCCAACTGTGATCCGTTCTTCAACTTCAGATTCCTGTTAACTCTGGACTTCTTTTAAATTGATATTTATTTATTTTTCCCCAGTCATACATGCTTAATAGGTACCCTCTTCTCCTACCTCCCTCCACCCCTCCCCAGTCCCCCTTGCACCCTCCCCCCTTTCCCCATTCTTTCACCCCCTCCCTCCCCTTCTCCTAGTCCCCCCCTTCTTCCTTCTTCCCCACCTCCCATTCCCTGGAGCATACTTTTGTGTGAATGCCAAACTTCCCTCTGAGTCCTCCACTCTAATGAGTTGTAAGAACTCAGTGGCATAGCCCAGAGCCCTTTCTTGGGCTCCCCTTTACAATGGAAACACTATTATGACTGTTAATCCCTTGCCTCTAAAGATCCTAATGCCTGTGATCCACGCTAGACTTTGGGGGGCCGTTGATATGTCAGTTATTGGGCAGGTCATGCAAAGTCCGATTATGGCTACTGAGGCCTTAACTTGCATGGAGTATCTTACATATCGTTGGTCCTCCCCATCTTTAGGCTCTTACAATCTTGCTGCTCCCTGTTCCGCAAGTTTCCCTGAGCTTTAGGATGGGGAGAGGTTTGGCTGGTCTGGTTCCAGGTGATTAATGTAGGGTTTCTGGTGTTCTGAATTATGGTTCATTGTTGGTTTCAGTTTTGCTGTTCCTGCACCACCCTTGGCTCCATCCTGATTGGTATCGGAGGTCACCTCCTAAACAAAGATAAAAGGCTGTTTAAATGAAATCTTACTGTAAGAGGAGATTCAAAGATAGATGGAATAGGAGTAGGAAACTGTGATGAGGGAGGGAGTCAGTCACCCATTTGCAACTCCTGACTTCTCTATAGTGAACTGCAGCCTGGTTGGTGAGCTAACATACACAGCTTCTCCCTGGAGTTGCTTTTGCTGGTGTATTCTATTATAGCAACTGGAAGAGTCACTAAGACAAACATCGCAGCTAAAAATGACCTCACATTCTACTTAGGGGATAGACCTCAGAGACATGGGTGAGCAAATGAGTGCTCAGTTTACAGCTGCCCCATTAAGAAAAAAAAAATAAAAGAAAGAGGAAAGAAAAGAAAAAGATAAAAAGATCTGTTGCTTCAATCTAAAAAGTCTGGATTCCAAAATGCCTTTCTGGACCCCTATGCATTCCTTAACTGAGGCTTGCTCACTGTAATAGTAACCTTTAACTATTGCTGTGAGAGAGCACTCAAAGTGAAGCAACTCAAGAGAGAAAGGGAGATGCATTCAGCTTATGATTCCAGAGGGGAGAAACAGTCTGTCATGGCAGAGGCAAAATGCCTGGTGGCTAAAGATGGAGGCAGGATAACTCACTGCAGACTCCTGGAGGCTCAGAGTCTCTTTTCCAAGTCTTCTGATCTACGGTTTTACTGTTTGCTACTGGAAGGTTCCAATCAGATCCTCAGCTGGTCTTTGTGTTGTAAATATGTTGATCTGGATCATCTCTTCAGGTGGTCTGGCAGCTGATCTTAGTTAATGCCAGGTGTGGGCAAGTCCATTCCCAGGATTAATTATCACACTGAACTTCTCGTTCACTTTCTTCTTTAGAAAACTCCAGCGATTGCATTTGAACTTTATTCACTTTTATCCATTTGTTGTGAGATGTGAACACTCTGAAGATAGTCTGCAGAAATGTGGCAATTGGTTTTCTTCTTTCTAATACAGTTCTCTGACGTAGTGCTTGGCAAATGGCATCCATTCACTAGACAAAGGTTTATAATAACCTGGTTGGTGGTGGGTGAGGTATCTTGATCTAGATTTCCAGCAAGAGGACCCTTGGCAGAAACACAATATTGTATCTCTGTTTTACTTATTTTGGAAGTACCCACTAGAGTATCTTGAAAAAATAATGAGACCAGTAAATACTTGTGGACACAATTTCAGGTTGTCTGCTTTGGAAAAGGAAGCAGCAGCCACTGCATGGGTGAGGAATCCATTCATCCAACCACACTTAGGGAAGGCTGTGGAGACCCAGATTTTATGACTTCTTTTCTTCATGTGTAAAGCGTAGCTAATTACAACACACTCATAAAGATTCAATGAAAACTGTAATTTAGAAACAAGGTGCACCTTTGAAAGGCTAGCCATCGTAAGCACAGCCTAAAGATGTAATAAGAATAACAGAATGGTGTGTCAGATTATACAAGGCCTGCAATGTTAGTGTTTGCTTATTTATTATATATGAACGATGAAATTTTACCAGGAGAGTGACATCATTATTTCAGTGGTATAATGTCAGCGGGCTTGTATTTTCTATTGCAAAAATGTTATTAGAGAAAAGAAGCTAGAAATAATTCCCAGGTTTATTGCAGAAATCCAGGAGATAAGAAATAATCATTAATCATGGCTACAGAAGAAGAAATATAGATAAAACAGTGAGTGGAGAAATTTAAGCATTTGCCTATATTCATATATTTGATTTATTGAATCTGTTATATTCAGTAAAGCAATAATCTAATTATACATTTATAGCACATATTTCTAGCACAATCATTTGATGCTTTAAATGATTTTAATTAAAGTTAGTTTATATTGTTGTATGAATTTTAAAATGCATGCTCTTTGATTCATGTACTATCATATGCATGTGGGGATCAATGGACAACAGTGCAAGGCATGTACTCTTATCCACTACTATGTGGATTTTGTATATTGAGCTGTGTCATTTTATTAGCTCAAATTGCTTTAGATAATTTATTAAGGTGTATGTTTAAATTTAAAATTTTAATTACAGAAATATATGCATTCATAATATGCAAATTTGCATGACTTGAAAATTAAATTGAGAAGTATCTCCTGTGTTTCAAGATTTTCATTATTAGCTATTTGGGGCTATACAATTAGTTTCTTTATATGACCTACAGTTTCTTGAACTTGAAGTCTGTACTCCACAAATAATCACTGAAGAAAAAGAAATGGGCAAGGGGTAAGTGAATCACAAATTATCTTCCATAAAAAAATCTAACCAATGGCAGCCAAATCCTAATGACCTTTCAGAAGTGAATGCTAGACATTGCAAATATAGAATTTAAGTTTTAAGAAAATTTCTTTCAGAAGACACATATACATATGTATGCATATATATACACATATATTTAGTATGAAGAAAATATTTTGTAGTTATAAGTAAGGGTTGGGGGACTATAATGCACTTTATTGACATTTAATGTTAACTGATTTTTTAATGGAGATTCAAGTGGTTGAGGAATCCATGTTGAAAGTTGGATGCTGAATCATTTTATTCCTCTTGATTGGAAGGTGTGTGGAACATTGTGCGATTTATTTTGTGAATTTCTTTATAATTGTTCTCTAACCACACTGTGATATTTGATAATGTCAGAATGATTTTGCTTCTGGGTAAGTGATTTTAGACCCAAAAGCAAATTAACTACAACCCTCAGCCCACAACATTTCATATTTTTATGTGAACTAAGGGAATATTTTGAAGGTTAATTAATGTGTTTCTCACAGTTTTGGAGAAACTTTGGAGAGGAAAAACCTCATGCATTGAGACCATTTTGCTTAGGATAACATACTGGCACATAGGAAATATCACTTGTTCCATTATGGTTGAAGAAAACTACGTCCATTGAATCTCAACTCCGAAATGTAGCTTTGATGTGAGACACACTCCTTGATTTCTTTCTTCAAAAATCCCATGCCAAAGTCACTTAAAAGCCTTTTTAAAATTTCAATGAAATCATCAGTGTGAGAGTCTTGACTATGGATTATGACCTAATGGGTTTAGGACAAACCGTACGTTATCAGTGTTTTATGAAATTCCCCAAAGATGTCAAACGTCTGGGTTGAACAGCATTATTGGAAGCTAAAAGAAAAATCTTGTACCAGGACTTGAATTAGTTATCTTATTGTAGTCTTCATTTAATCCACAAAACAGCATATCTGTTTTAGATCTTTTCATCCTTTAGGACTGTCTTTATATTATTTGAAATTCCTAAAGTCTTGTAGAGAAGTGGGTGGGACTATGTAGACATGTACACAAACAGAAGCAGGTGGTTCAGAGGACACAGGAAAAGTAACAACCACCTGTTGCTTTGAGACAATACTGAGGCTCAAATAAGTGAATGGGAGAAAGGAGATTTATTTAGGTAATACTTCCGGAGAGGAGATAAAGTCTTTCATGGCAAAAGCAGCAAGGCTGGCTGGCTGAAGGAGGAGACAGGCTAAGTCATTGCATACATGTTGGAGGCTGAGAGCTACAAGACTCCTTGCTGCAAATGCAGACTCAGGAGGTAGGGTGGGACTAATCCACCTCAAGGCCCACCCTCTGTGATCTCCTTCCTCCAGCAAGGCTCCACCTCTCAGAAGTGCCATAACTTTCCCAAACACATAAGACTATAGGGGACACATTTCAAACCATGAAAATCTGCCAGTTTACACTTTCCGGAGAAACATGATACTCATGGGAGTGTTAGATTACTAGAAATGGATATGTGATTTCATGTTCTCTCCAATATTATTTCTATTCAATGTCATTTGAGAATTTGAATACATAATTTACATTTTTTCATGCACACATTTAATACAATATAAACGATCGTGTTTATCTCACACTTGATTAAAATGTCTTTTGGGATATTGTAATATAAACATGTTGATTATATGTCAGATACAAAATTCAGGTGTATCGAGTAAATAATCTGATTATTTACAGTACAAACAATGCTTGCCAGAAAAACTGTGAACAGGAAAAATCAAACTTCAGATGATAGAGTACTCTGCTGTGTTTTTTTCTAATTGAAAGAGTGTATTAGAGACAAAAAAAATTAGCATGGAGCTATCTTTGAAGGAGAATACTATAGCTGGTCTGTGTTACATGACGGAAATTCACCAGCATCCTGGGAGAGTAACAAAGAGTTTCATATGGGAAGGTGAAGGGAAAAACTCTAAAGAAATAACTCCTGTGAGCTCTGAAGACAGCCTGGAACCTCGGTGCACTGGGGAAGTTGTACCAGAGCATATTTTGTGAGACATAATTCTAACATAGAGACATGAATACAGTTTAAAGCAGGTTGATTTTTTTCCAGGATAGATTGAAGCTCCCTTGGAGTATAATGTAAGTAAGAATTTGTAATGGAAGAAGAGGGCAACTTCCTTAGAAAACTTTGGATTCCATGACAAAAACACAGAATTTTATGTAACACTGACGGTTTTCCTACTAACAGAGTTGTATACATCAAATATATATCAAATGGTTTACATCAAATAATTTCCTTTAACTTTCAAGAAGACAATACACTATCAGAAAATTGTGTGCGCAGGGCTGTATTGGAGTCTGTTACCTGCATGTACATGAGAAATGATGGAAGAATCTGAGGATAAAAATTGGACATGATTCGGTATATTGGGAATAGTCAAAGATAATCATTACTTTTGAACTTCAAAGAGAGTTGATGACATAATTCTATTACAGTTCAAGGGGATATTTTGAAGATTCTTCATGGCCAATAAGGGGTGTTATGGGAAATAAGGCATCCAAGAATTATTTCCAAGTTGATGACTTGGCAATCAGTAGCTGGGTAGAAGATGAAAAGATTGGAGTGGGAGACATCAGCAATTCTATTCTGCCATGTATGTTGTCAAGAGTCCACATCTTCAACTGCAGGTGTTGGAAAGGGCAATTGACAATATTCTGGTGTATGCTGAAGACCAGATATTGTGCAACTGTTTTGTGCTTTGCTGGATGTAATTCAGGGAGCATGTTTGCTCATTTTCACAACAGTGAATACGTCGTCTCTCCCCTTGCTCAGCAGTGCAAAGTGCTCTCGACATATTGCAGCTGAGAATTATCCTTCATTTCTTCAAAGTGAATATTTCATATCCTCATTTGTTTCCTTAGAATATTGAAATTATAGAACCAGACACAATAACAGGTGAATTTTTCACATATCTGCATTGATTTTCAGTTGTGTGTGTGTATATGTGTGTGTGTGTGTGTGTGTGTGTGTGTGTGTGTGTGTGTGTATCTGTTTCTGTCTGTGTATTTCATGTGCACATGTGTGTGTGCATGTGTGTGTATTGACTTAAACTTTCAGAATCATGCTTTAAGGTATCAGTCTTGTCTGCTGATGTCAGCAAATTGTGACAGTTTCTTACATATAATATTTACAAATCACACTCTGTTCTGAAGCACATCAATTCCATTTGAACCTGAAAGTTATTTTAAAGTCGTCCTTCATGACTTTTTTTTTTCTTCCATTGGCTTGATGTGGAACACAAATACTGAATTCATACAACCTCAAAGATATCATGTGGTTTTATACTCTGTATTGTTACTGAGCACACATTCCATTTGCATTATATTAAAGACTTCTTTCAGATATTTGTTGCATAGTTCACCAGGATTAAAATTCATCCTATTCTTTTAATGTATGAGAAATTTTTAGACTTTGTGCATACATATATAGAGAGAACACATATTTTATATACATACATGCATATATTTATACATCTAAACTGAAATAAGTGAATTTCTCTTACACTATGTTTATGTCCATGTAATTTAGCAAACAAATTTATATAGAACTTTAACAAACATTTATGAAAACAAGCCTCATAAAAATTAAATTTGATTATAATATTCAGCCTTTTCAATGTACGTTATTAATATTCAAAAATAATATAGCACATTGCAAAGAGCCATCAGCAACTGATAGACACAGGTATGTGCAGGAAAACAGATATATTGATATTTAGCAGTGGGTACATCAAAAATGCATAAATGACTTCAGAATAAAGATATCTTGCTGCGATCAAACCTTAATGATCAACAAATCCATGTGATAAGTTGTCACTTCAATTACATGTGAGAAGTAAAATTTCTGATTATTAAATGAAAAATTAAGACTGACATGAAAAAAATCTGTGTTTTGTGGAAGAGGCAAAGTGTCACAGCACTTTCAGAAATTGTGCCTTGCATCAGTTCCTACATGGAAAGCATCAAGTTAACGTGAAGACATGTCTCCATATGAAGAAACAGGTCGTCACTGTGGTTATATACAGCCTGGGTATTAGCAGTCTTTTGTTGGTGTGGGAGTGTGGTTGATTTCCTCGCTTATTTTTCGGCAAAAAAATTTGACAGACATCTTCAAGCTACCAAAGGAGCACTGTTAATTCTGGTAGACAAAACCAACACCTTTTCTCCACTGGTGTGAAATCATGCCAACAAGTCACTATTTAATATAACAAATGAAAATGTGCATGTCTTCACATGAAAATGGATTGGAAAAGTCCAGGAAAGCTTGGGGGCATAGCAATTATTATTTTTTTGCTATACTCATTCACCAGCAAGTTAAGGGAGAGAGAAGAGGGAAGTGGGGAAGAGTGCAAGTAGGAGATGATGGGGGAGGGAAGAAGGGAGGGAAAGGAGGAAGGTACCCATTGAGCTTGTATGATCAGGCAAAAAAAAATGTGTAATGAACAAAACGATGCTCCACAGGGTGGGAGGGAGGAAGGGGGAGGCATTGGGAGAGGGAGTGGGAGGGAGGTGGGTGAAAGGAAGGGGGGAGAATGCAAGAGAGGGTGACTGGCGAGGGGAGGAGGGAGGAAGAGGATGGGAGTGCCTATTGAGCTTGTATGATTAGGAAAAAAATAAATTGTGGGAGGAAAAATGTGTAATAAAAAAGAGGAGAAAGGGACATTTATTTGGTTTATGATTACAGAGGGAAGACACTCTTTTATGGCAGAAAAGGTATGATAGGATGCAGAAGCTGGAAGCAAATCAGGTTAGTGTATCATCGGGAAGGCAGAAAGAGCTTTGGCTACAAACTCTTAGAGCATACTGCTAGCAGAAGCAGGGCTAGGCTAACCTACCATGAGGCCCACCCATTGCAATGTGCCTTCCTCCAGCAAGGCTACACCTCCTAAAGGTGCCATGACTTTCTCAAACACCAGCATCAACTAAGGGTTCAAACACATGGGCCTGTGGATGATAAATTACATTCTAGCTATGACCACAGGCATAACACACATACAATTAAACTCAGCCTCACACACACAATGTGGCATATTTATGCAACAGGATTTCAGGTTGACTAAAGTAAACCAAAAAAAACCTGCACTGCATGAATTAAGGGTGGATCTGTATGGATGATATTTTTTAGGATAAATCTTGAAAGCATATAAAGCATCGAAACAACTATTAAATTTTAATGTGGAAACAGTGCAATGTATTGCTTAGCTGCTCCAGATATATTAAAAGCACACAAAAATCCTTGGGAACAATTCACTAAACTTGCAGCAGTACTTATCTCTTCTGTATGCAAGATACCATACATGTGATCTTTGGAGGTTGTTAGACATGCATACATATGCATACACACTCATACACACATACACAAATCCACACAAAGAAGTTCTGCTGTTCTTGCTTTATCTCCTTGTTGCTGAATGAATAAAGAACTCAATCAAATTAAGAGAAAGGGGGTTTTATACTTGTTTATGATTGTGGCTGTAGTTTACACTTCAGTTTAACAGGAGACTTCACACCAACATCAGGGTCCAAGTGAACCTGACCCAAACTATCCAGAGGAATTTCTGTGAATAGAATATACTTGGTCCTTTGTCAGATTGCCAATATGCCAAAGTGTGCCAAAGCAGCGAACCAGCTCTCTCCTTTTAGTTGAAAGCATAGAAAATGGTCGACCGCTATGGACTAGATCTTTCCACATCAACAGCAACTTCTCCCCGCAGGTGGCTCAGGACTATTAAGTCATCACAAATGTGACTAAATACTCTGCCTTCAGTAGTCAACTTCACACAATTATATCTAAATGGCATTGCCCTATACTTCTCTATCACATCCCATCCATGCATGTGTTAGTGGAAATCAAAACCAATTAACCATATTCCTTTTTAAAAATAGTGCAACTCATGACTAAGTTTCTTATTCAAACAATAGTGCACAATGCCAGTAAAGCAATAGAATGATCCATCAAACATTGATCTATTAGAAGAAATGACATCAGTGTTATTAGTCAATAGAATTTCAAATTGGGGACCTAATGAGAGAGAAGCATTGGCTATTGTTATCCAGGCAGTTCTCATCAAATATAAAACAAACAGAGTAAAATTATGGTGGAGTTGTGGCCAATATTTAGCTATTAATTAAAATTTGCTTATTGTGTTCTGGAAGAATTAAATATTGAAAAATGTGTGACATTGCAGGGATCTTAAGAAGAATGTCGATTTCTTTTTCTCACATACATTTTGTTGTGCTGGTCAGTTACTGAAACAGAATGAAGTTGTCACAGAAATAAGCCAATTTATAGAAAAGAATGAGTAAAACAGTAATTGAACATAGAGAAGCTTATAGTTTTAGTCATTAAAGGCAAAATCATTGTTCACTCTGTTGTCCTGGGAAATGTGTGGCTCAGCCGCATGCTTTCTGTATAATTATATGACAATTAAAAATGCTTTGAAAGCCCGCACACTGGCTTAGAGTTAAAGCACCGGCACACAAATGTGGTGACCTGAATTTGATCCCTGGACCATTCATTTATTAGCAGAGAATGTGCTTTTAAAGGTTGTCTTACATTCTCCAAATGAATGCTGGCCGTAGTATGCCTCTCTCTCACTATCTCTCTCTCTCTCTCAATCTCTCTCTGTCCTTTCAAAATTAAGAATAAAATGTCAAAAAGTGTTTTGATGTTTCACATGGAACAATAGACATTTTGGTAAAGGTTGTCATTTGATTGAGGGCTGATCCTTCAAATAACTCATTTTATCTATTCCAAGCACACAAGGCTCACAGATGGATTTCTGTGGTTTAAAGACAGATGAAGGTTTGGATGCAGATCAGTGGTAGTGGGATTATGTAACAAAAACAAAATCATGGGAACATGATGTAGTATACACCCCCCAACACATGGCCAATGTCATGGGCCTGCTCCCCTCTCACCACAATAACTTATCAATTGGCAGAATATTGCAAGACAGATTGAGTTACAGTTGCATAGAAACAGCTCAGATTTCTACTCCTCCATGATAACCCTTAGAAGAGGACAAAAGTCATAATGTAAACACCTTGGATTTGGAAAAATTTGTTGCCACAGAAGATTACTTGGAAATTAAATGAAAGAAGACAAAATGAAAACTTTGCCCAGATTTTGGCTCACTACTGCCGAGAAGAAGAAGAAGCAGAAATCTACACAACTGGATCTTGGCCATTATCAGTACATGGACTCAGTCAGAACAGGTCCTGAAAGGTTTCATACCCTAAGCCAAGACCTCCTTGTAATCTGGGAAAATGGTAGACTCTTTGAAAATTGGTGCTGAACTGTACGTCAATCAAAATCAGTTAGCAAGTATATATTTCAAAACATACATAAGCAATTAATACAATGAAAATAGTTGAGAACTCGGTAAGAGAATTGAGGTTTCAGTCAGTGGAAATGAGAAAAACTAGAAGAGGACCTTACAATAAGTGTATTTCAAATTCTTTAGGACCAAATCACATCTAGAAAACAAAACAATTATTATGACTGATATATATATAATTGACGTATGGCAGGCAGATTCGGGTGTCAACTTGACAGTTGCATGCTGAGCTTTGGACACAGCTGTGAAGAACTGATTGTTACCAAGTCCTTGAGCGAACCTGCAGGACGTTAAGTAGTTGATATTGAAGATGCAGTTGATAGTATGTGCAACCTTTCAGTAGCCAGCCAGATGAAGGGCGCGCTCAAGGGAAGAGGAGGATTCTACCTCTCTTGCTCTTCTTGGCTGCTGCTGCTGCTGCTGCTGCTGCTCTGTGATGCTTTTTTTTTGCTGACATAAGTTCTCTCCTCTTCAGCAGCAGACTGGGGCTGTTGAGCTACTTTGCTCTTGAACTTAGGAGATATGAACATCTATTTCTGGACTACACAGCTTTTATCTCGTATGCCAATCCAATAAATTCCATAGCTTTCTGACTATTTATTTATTATCTATCTATCTGTCTATTCATCTATCTATTTCTCCATGTATCTATCTATATACCTATTATCTATCTGTCTATTTATCTGTCTGTCTATCAGTCTGTCTGTCTATCAGTCTGTCTATCTGTCTTTCTGTCTATTTCTCTGTCTATCTATCTATCTATCTATCTATCTATCTATCTATCTATCTATCTATCTGTTGGTCTATCTGTCTGTCTTTCTGTCTGTCAATTTTCTGTCTACTTATCTATCATCTCTCTCTCTATCTATCTATCTGTTGCTCTGTCTGTCTTCTGTCTGTCTATTTCTCTGTCTACCTATCTATCATCTATCTATCTATCTATCTATCTATCTATCTATCTATCTATCTATCTATCTATCGGTCTGTCTATCCATCTATCCATCCATCCATCCATCGTTATCTCTCTGTCTCCATTCCATCCATTCTGCTCCTCAAGAGAACCCTGACTAATGCAACAAACATGACATTTTTCCATGAACTGAACAAACGGCAATATTTAAAGGTTCATTATGACAAATGGTTTCTCAACAGCAGAATTAGCTAAAATCAAGGAACAAATGAATAAAGGAAACACATCTCTTTACATTGCCCTCTTATACAAAACTATGAGAGCAATTGCATTGAAGTGGGAAAAAAATTCTCAAGAACCTGTTCTCAAACAGTTCAAGGCCAAGATTTCAATAAATAGTGTGCTGTAAATAATGGATTGAAATTGGTCCCATAGCTATAAACCTCTCTTTACTTGCATATATTAGAGAAGAATGGTTTTGGAAGAGAAGGTTGAGAACTAAGTGGCATTCTTAATCCTTGGTCTCTATTCCTCAAAACTCTCAAGGAAGCTATCTCTTCTTCCTTCCTGTCTCCCATGTTCCCTCTTTCCTAACTATTAGTATTTTCTTGAATCTAAGTTTATAGCTATTCTCATGTGTTCTGTTCTATATGCTACATTGTTAGCTCCTGAGTCACTTAATTTGAGAGTTATAATTAGCTTCAATCTCCTTGAGCAAAGTAATGCAGAGCACATGGGAATTTAATTGAGAATGCTATTTCATAGTTGATTTAAGTGCTCAAATGTAATACACAAATGGCACTTTCAGTCAAATGACTGAAGTATTTTTTTTGAAGTGTGTAATTAAAATATTCAAATGTGTACTGAGAAGCCACTCTTAGAAGCTCCTGAACTCTCCTAAAGGTGATTTGGAAGCTCACCAAATGCAAACTTCCTGTGTCCCCGCCTTCTACCACACCTGGTAGACACTCTGAATAATTTGTGTTTGAAGTACTTCGGAGTAAGATGCCTTTCACTAGTTATTAATATAACTCAGCAGAGTTAGTCTAGTTTGCATTTTATAGGCATTAATAAGTGGGACATATTTTCAAACGACTGCACCTCATTACCTTGCATAAGAGCATGCTCCTGCTACTTTGAAGGAAGCTATTCACAGCCTCCTTGCCGTGGGAATTAATAACTGTGTTTACCTTATGTGGATCATCATTGCTATCTCATCATCATAAAAGCTTTTAAGCTCTTGACTTTTCTTCAAAACAGTTTATTTTTGAAAATAAATAAATAAATGAGGACGATAATTTCCTGTCATGTTTACTTTCTTGATTTTGCTCAGAGAGCTCAGAGTTCTGCTGGAAGATAGTCATTTTGCATGGAAGTTTCATAGCCAGGGCTCAAAGAGACACAGCTGCGTTTCCTTCCTTCCCAGAGGAACGGTGAGGTTGAGAGATGGTCGTTACCTCGGCTTCCTTGTGGCAGGAAAGCTGTGGTTTGCATATTCTGTGTAGTATGAGTGATGTGCATTTCTCATAATGACTTCCCTCTCTGTGGTTTGTATATTAGTCTGTGGGTTCAAATTTCTCTTATAGATCTATAGAAGCTTAGAAATGTTTGTCTCTTCTCTGATGACACGCCAGCATATGAAGCCCAAATTTATCAAGTGTATTAAAAAGATTAATCTTTTTACTGTCAAGGGTAATGTGAACATACTCCATGGGCTTTATCAATCTGTCCCTCCATGATTTTCTTATTATACTACAAAGATCCAAAGAAAGAATGAAAACATGTCTTCCCTCTACTGCCAAATGAAGTTTATAGCAAACATGATGCTATTAAAACAAAATATATGCTTGTATATGGTGTGAGTGAATGTGTGTGCAGTGTGTGTGTGTGTGTGTATGCGTGTGTGTGTATGTGAACATAAATGAGCAGCAGTGCATATTCTTGAGGAAGACCCTGCGTGTTTTCTACTGTCATTGCACACCTTACTGTTTGAGGACTCTTAATTAGGGTTCTTCAGCAGACCAGTGAGCTCTTAAGATGCCCCTGTGTCCTCCCACCCCAGCTTTTCACTGAGGGTTACAAACATTTTCACTCAGGTCTTGATGCTTGTAAAGCAAGCATTCTTCCTTATTGAACCATGTCTCCAGCTCTTCAAATGTGCACTTCTGATTTTGATTTTGAAAGTTATACATTTTTGTGCGTCCTTATAAAATTTCACCATGATAATGTCTGTCCGCTTCAGAATCAGTATCTCCTTACCCAGGAATGTAGATTGGTGGCTTTTCAGTTCATATTTTCAAATTGTCGTCAATGATCACATCAGCTTGATTTTCAATCAAATCTTTGTTAAAACTGCGTTTGTCTTAGATGCTTTCCAGCCTGTAAATTTGAATGTGGTGAATGAGCGCCCTCTTAACCCACTAATTTGGCGATGTCAGAATGCTGTGAAGTCTGAGAATCTCTGTTCTTTTCTCTCAACTCCAGGAAACATAGAAGAGGAAGGTGATGGTACTGAGAGGAAGGCGATGGTCTGAGTGAGGGCCAGAGAAAAGTTAGGATCTTGATTGCAGCAGACCAGAGAAGCAGTCAGAACGAAATGACCCAGCAGTTTCTATTTCGAACATCTTCATGATAGTCACTAAATAGATGCACCGACATCCAGAGAACGACCCAAAAATATCTTCCCTCCACTGAAGTTTACAGCGAAGATAATGACATTAAAAGAAAATGTATTCTCATATGTATTTTTTATTTCATTAAACTTTTGAAATTTACTTATGACAGAGAAGAAAAATGCAGAGAGAGGGAGAGAGAGAGAGAAAGAGAAAGAGAGAGAGAGAGAGAGAGAGAGATAAAGACTACATATATAAATGCCATGATATATGGTGACAGTTAGAGGAAAACTTTCAGAATTCAGTTCTCTCCTTCTACCATGGAGACTTTCCAGAGATCAAATTCAGGTGCCAGGTTTGTGAGCCCACCCTTTCTACTCAGATATCTCAACAGTCTGCTGTTTCTTTTTTATTTTTTTTTACTTTATTGCACTTTTAATTACATTTTTTGCCTAATTATACAAGCTCAATAGGTACGCCCCTTCTCCTTCCCCCCACCTCTCAAACCTGTTACTTCCTTCCTCCATGCTTTCTCCCTCCCATCCTCCAGAGCATTTGTTTATGTGGGCACTGAATTTTCCTCTGAGTTGTCTACACTAGTGAGGGTTCGGGACTCAGTGGCATAGCTTGGGGCTCCTTCTGTGGCTTCCCATCAGTATGGAACTCTATCATGTCTGTTTAACCCCTTGCCTCTGAGGATCCTAATGCCTGAAACCTTCTCCCTTGTGATCTGTGCTAGACTTTGGAGGTTGTTGACATGTCAGCCATTGTACAGGTCAGGCAATGTCCAATCAGATTGTGGCAATATTCTGGCTGCTGCAGCCCTAACTTTTGTGGATTATCTTGCACATCATTTGTCCTCCCCATGTTAAAATATTGCTGCCCCTTCTTCTGCAAGTTTCCCTGAGCTTTAGGATGGACAGAGATTTGGCTGTTCTGGTTCTGGGAGAATATTGTACGTTCTTCAGTGTTCTGAATTATGGTTTGTTGTCGTTTTTACTTTTGCTGTTCCTGCACTTCTCATGACTACATCCTGATTTGTTTTCAAGGTCATCTCCTAACCAAAGATAAAAGACTGTTTAAAGGAAGATCTTAATATAAGGAGACCAACATGTGATTTCTTAATTAGTTGACTATTTATTTTTTGGTATTCCACTTCCATGAAATGATATAAACCCCCCGCAGACATGACATGAAAATCAATCTTGGGCCAATGCTTTTTCACTGTGGGAACCCACACATTTCTATAAAAAGTCAGAGACATATACCTGCCGTTCATTACATACCCGAGGACCCAATTTCAACATCCTAACACTAAATTGGAAGGAAACAGAGAGTAATGATTGTTCTAGCATGAAACAAATATCAATGTGCTCCCCTCCTCCAAACATGCAGTATGGTATAAAGTCATGCAAATGATCACATGGGGGCAGGTAGAGAGCTGCCTTTGCTGAACGTGGGATGGATGCTCAGACTTCCACAAGTTGTTTCTGCAGGATTTGGACAAGTTCATTTCCCATTGCACTGGCAGGAATCTAGGAAAAGCTTAAGGACAGAGCAGAAGGTGTCAAGTCACCTTGAGTGAATCACATGGATTGAGGTCCTCACAGAAACTGACATCCAGAAAGAGAGACAATAAAACTGACTCCAATTTCAGCAACTATTTGCACATGGGAGATGCAAAGTCAATGAAGCCCCATGACAGGTAGTCAGAGTTACCCACAGTCATGAGAAGAGGTTTCTAGAGGCTTCTAAATCAGAAAACTGTGAAACAATGTTTTATTACTGGGAGAATAACTGTGTTCAAAGAATTACTCTAAAAGAATATCCCTCAAACAGTTTTGCAAAGAGGCAAGAGAACTTGGCTGTGAATTTTACCATTTGTTTTTAGATATTTCAAAAATGAGTTCTTATATTTTAGGTATTATAAAATTATTCATTAAATTTTGTTTTTACTTGTGTGGTTAGGAATAGTACCCTTAGTCTTACGCATGCTAAGTAAGTATAGGATGTATCACAGATGTGCACTACAGCCTAGTGCATATTTCAGAAGTGCAAATAAAGGTTTTGAAAATTTCTATGTCAGATAACAAATCATTAGGTTCTGTGGGTATATATACATATACATATATATATACATATACATATGTATATATCATAGATTTGACCTGCAATTTTAAGCCATCATAAAATATTCTTTTAATTTCCAAACATTTAAAAGTCCAAGCATTTTTCTTAATTTCATGCACCATGTAAAAATAGGCAGCAGAATAGATTTATTTTTCAACCCTCACAAGAACTGAAAAGTCCTCTCCTAAAAACATTTGTCAGAGAGAGACACCTTAGCATTATAGGATTCTATATAATGAAGAATGAGGGATATTCAAATGTCAAGCAAAACTCCCTGATGCGAAGGTCCACGCCTGTAACTCTAGCAATCAGGAAGCAAAGACAGGAGAATTGCCATGAACTTGGGCCAGTCTGTCCTAACTAAAGAGCTTCAGGTCAACCTGCAGTAATCAGTAATGGAGGGAGGCACACTCTTGAATGGACAGGGCAAGGCAAAAAAAGAGAGAAATATCTGCGATTACAGAAGAATGATCTTTGTGTGTCTCTTTGTGGCCAATTCATTAGTGTTACAGCTGTCTCCACTCCACTGTTGACGTACACACAGCTTGACAAGAAATGAAAAGCATGTCAGATTATGGCTTTGCAATGTGGATTTGCTTCCAATAACCATGTGTGGAAAACATCCTTACTTAATTTGTAACAAAGATGGCTGCAGAGTGCAGAAAAACTGTCAAAGGAAGATGACATATTACCACATATGCAGTCAACTGCCATAAACTCAAAGAATATTTAGAATGTCTTTTCAAACCTCTGAATGAAGAAGAGCATTATGAAAATGCCATTTTTGCTGAAAGAAAAGCATTTACTTGTATCTGTTGACACTTTGTGCTTGATACAAAAAAATTCAAAAGCCCCTACTGATAAGGAAATTACCATATCATCTGCTGCTATTATAGGTCATAAAAAAAGGGGTGGTGGTTGAAATTCAAAAACTTTCTTCTGAAAGAGAGTTTTCAGAAGAATTCCTGTAATTACTAATGATCAGCTATGTTGGCTTATTTTTCGGCTTCAGGGCAGCCAAAGTTTGCAACTGAGTTAGAGGAAACAACACATGGTGTTTCTGTCAGGTTCACTGTTAGGCAAAGTAAGTATGCACCAATTATTGCCTTGTCAGCCTTTGAAAGGTCCCATAACAGAGCAAGATCTTGAAATGTATGAGTTTCTTCATACAGAAAAGCTTGAAAGATAATGTTGGTGATCTTCAGTCTCTGCAGGAACCATGATGGGAAATGCCTAAAAATGAAACATGATGGCAGTTGCTATGTCACATATAGCATCTTCATTGATCACCAGGGTATTAGCCTCTGCCCAACCAAGACTACAGGGAGGAAGTATCACTATAGTTAAACAATAAACTTCTTAAAATAAAAACCAAAAAGCACAATAGGCTTCTTAATACCATTCAAATACTTAACTTCATTAACTCTCTCTTGGATCTACCACAATGATATCTGCATATCGATGTGCACTGCTCTGCAATTCACAGTTGCTGGGAACAAAATCATTCTAGATGGCCATTAAGAGATGGCTTTTTGAAGAACTAATGTCCACTTTCTTTGTCTACACTAATATTTCTAGTAAAAGTTTGTCTTCTTCTCATGAATACGGGATAGAACACTTCCATCCTTGAATCAGCAAGTTAAAAGCCCTGAACAAGCCTGATTTTGGGATGACTTGGATGAACCGATAATGGAAATAATATACATGTGTAATTTCTTTCAACCAAGAATGAAAATGAACATGAATGTGGTAAGAATGTGAGTGGAACTGAAAATTACCTTAATTATCAAAGATTCAGAAAGATAAACAGTGAAATTTTTCCTTCTTACACATCCCAGATTTTAATCTATATATGTATTATGGGGGTTTGGATACAGATCATGAAACTAGAAAGAGAGAGTTAGAAAAGAATCTTTATGAAAATTTGGGTGCAGGGAATGCAGGGGATAAAACATAGGAGCCATCAACAGGAAAAGGGGGATAGGAGGGATGGGGAGCCGTGGGAAGGGAACAGGAGTGAGGGAGGGAAGTGGGAATAGGATCATTAAAAATAATATATGAAGGGACTTATGGTAAAACCCATTAATCGGTATATTATAAACACATGAATCTACTAAAGATAAATGTACTAGTTCAGTTTCCAATTTGCTATGATGTGCACTGTCATCACATACAATGTTACTTGTGCAGGCAGGGGAGTCTCAAGAAAGTAAAGTGCAACACATTCAAAAAACTGGAAGATGAAGTGTTTATATTTTTGAAAAAGTAGGAATGCCATTTTATTAACTCTTTGGAATGACAGCTTTTGTATCAGTGGCATTTGTTGATTCAAGGATGAAAATGGAACCTATTCATGAAAAAAAGACAAACTTTTACTGAAAATGTTAACATGGTCAAATAGGGTGAAAATTGGTTTTTCAGAAATGTAGACAGTTAGATGATTTTATAAGTGAAAAATAACTTCCAAAAGATTTATTCACAAGCGTCGTAAGTGATCATGAGAAGTGTCTAAATTACAGTCTCAGAAATATTTTCCAACAAATTTTGATTTAAAAAAAAAACTCTGTTAGCTTCAGGAACCATATTTGATTAAATCAAAAGTGACAGTTGTTTATATTTGAATCTCAAGTGGAATTCATCAAAGTATCAATAAACACTGGATTAAAACTTGAATTTTATGTTAAATTGCCTAAGGAATTTTTACTCTGAATGAATAGAGGCTTCGAAATAATTTTTTTTAAAAAAGGCCCTAAACATAGTCTGCCATTTTTATGCAAAGCAATATTCCTAGACTAATTACAGTGAGGTGAGAATGTTGACCAACTCTGAACAACAATAAAAGTACCTCAGGACTCACAGCACCAAACAGACAACCACAGTTTTAATTATTTCTGGAAGCAGACAAGCATTTCCACCTTATTGGCATGCAAGTTGACATTCATATTTAACTAATTACAAAATTACGTATATGAAAAATATTTTGAAATATGTTTCTTTACAGTTTTTCGCTAAGCATATTTGACTTATACTCATTTTATATGCTTATTATCATCATTCGTTGCAAAAGCCAAGTTTATAATTGAAGGATGAGCCTTCATGCATATCTGTGATGAATTAGGAGTTAATGCAATCCCTAGGCAGGTCTGTGGGAGACTAATTAATTCATGTGTGTAGACTCAGCTTATAGTGGATGAGAGTATTGCTAGGACAGTAAGTGCGATGGAGAGAGCTGTCTCAGTACATTGGCATACAAGGTGGCAAGTGATAAAATCTCTCTCCGTGTGTGCACGTGGGTTGACCCCTGATGTGTGTGAAAACTCTTACCCTGCCAATGAAGTTGTACAAAGAATCCTAAACAAGAGGAAAAGCCCTTGTTCCCTTAAATTATTTTGGTCATGTAGACATATCAGGAGTATGAAGAGAAACTTCAAGGCCTATGCAGATGAAACTGCAAAACTTTTTCAGGTGAATATGAGTCACCAGTGGAAAAGTTCATAGAAGCCTTGACATACTCCTGACAGATGTGGCTGTATGACACACGTATAAATAATACATAGGCGTGTGGATAATTTTTGAGATAACTTGTCTCTGTGTAATAGAGACTGACCTTAAACACTCCATTAATGTTTATCTGCTTCTAAAGTGAAATGATTACTAATATATATTACCACGTCTTACCAAATTTCATATTTTCTTTTAATCATACTTTATTTATTGTTAGATCTTAGTCTCCAAACATACCAGGGAAAAAGAAAGGTGGCGAAAGGAAGTCCTCATTCTGTCAATCTTTAAGAGTACTGCAGCAACATTTAATTCTCAGAACATTTGTTTGTCGATGCAAAAGCTTGTTTCCAATTGGCCAAATAGAGCCCAGTCATTCCCAGAAAGAGTTAGATACAGGCACTAGGTTCCTTCCACGGTCTTCATCAAAGAGAAAATGTTAAGCTTGCATACTTCTAACAGGGATATCAAATATCTCAATTGAGAATACACACTTCTTTTTTTTTTTTTTAATTTTTTTTTTATTATTATTATTTATTCAACTGTGTGTATGTGCGCGCGCGTGTCTGTGTGTGTGTGCATGTGTGTGTAGAACCACGGACGAATTCGCGAACCACCATGGACGCCTCCACCTCCTTCTGCCCCGGGATTCACAGGCTCCGCCCTACCAGGACCAGAAGCGCAGGCCGCCCCCGCTTCCGTCTGGCGTCTATACGTGGGATCTGGGATCCGAACTCGGGACCTTCCGCCTGCAAGGCGGAGGCTTAACCCCTGAGCCACCTCTCCAGCCCCACACTTCTTTTTAATCAATATTCAGCCTGGGATGTGATGCTTAGAGGCCATGTTAATCATCTGTGTCTCAGTAGTGGCCTATTACGTTTTGCATCCATTGAATCACCTGATAAAGTTATTACACTGGTTATTGCAAGATGAGAATCAATTCTAATGAGCAGAAAATGACTGTGTGGAAGGTGCACCTCATTTTATAAAGGATCAGATGCTGAAATGATACCTATGTAATGAACATAGGTGTCAAAATACAAGGCAGAGGCATTATTTTAAGATTCTTCAATGTGTAGTGCACATTCTTAGATGTGTAGTGCACATCTACAATCCAAGGATGTGCAGGTAGAGGCAGGTTTCCTTTTTTTTTTTTCCACGTCTAGCCTAGAGTGCATAGTGATAGTTTCAAAAGAAAACAAACAAACATTTTAGAAGCCAGAAAAGGAGAAAGAGAAAGAGAGAGAGAGAAAGAGAGAGAGGGAGAGAGAAGGGAGAGAGGGAGGGATGGGAGGAAAAATGAAATCGCATTCAACAGATACATTGAGGTTTTAAATCCTGTATTTCCACAGTAAGCGTGACATTGCTCTGTTCTGGGGGCACCAGGGTGAGGAAAAGAAGCACACACAGTAGGACGCTGGGATCAGTTAGTCTGCCAGCTCAGATGGAGGCTGTGGAATACCAGCAGTATCTTGACCCAGCGTGTTTATTTTATAGATAAACTAATAAATGTAAAGCCCTATCTTCAGGTTTATACGGGCTTGTTGACAAGGAGGTGTGACTTTCTTGCAGCATACAATGTTGTCTGTGGGAAAGATCAAATGAGTAGAAACAACTCTAACCTGAATAAAGTCTTCTGGGATTTCACTCTTTTTTTTATATAAACTTTATTTAGTCATTCATTTAGTGTGTGTGTGTGTGTGTGTGTGTGTGTATGTGTGAGTGTGTGTGTGTATGTGTGTGTGTGAGTGTGTGTGTATGTGTGTATATGTGTGTATGTGTGAGTGTGCGTGTGTGTGTATGTGTGAGTGTGTGTGTGTGAGTGTGTGTGTGTGTATGTGTGTGTATGTGTGTGTGTGTATGTGTGAGTGTGTATGTGTGAGTGTGTGTGTGTATGTGTGTGTGTGTGTGTGTATGTGTGTGTGTGTGTGTGAGTGTGTATGTGTGAGTGTGTGTGTGTATGTGTGAGTGTGTGTGTGAGTGTGTGTGTGTGTGTGTGTGTATCAGAGGGCACATGTGTCCCTGTGGTGGTCCAAGGGTGGCTTTGGGAATCAGCCTGGATTGCTTCTACCTCCTTCTTGCTTTGCTCTGGGATTTCCTATTTCCTAGGGTCCACCAACCAGGGCCAAAAGTGCAGGCCACCACTGTTTCTGCCTGGCGTTTTTACTTGGGACCTAGGATCTGAACTCAGGACTTTGTGCTCTCGAGGCAGAGTCTTAAGCCTGAGCCATCTCTCCAGTACTTTCTTGGGAAAACTCAAGCATTGCTCCCGCTCATGTAACCGGCCACCAACATTCTCCAGCCATCACTAGGAATACAAAGTCAATATAACAACAACAAGTGAGTCCTGAGAATTTTTCTACAGGAGATATACTGACGATAATTATGAGGACACACCATTAGCTTTATCTACACAGAATATACGTGTATATGTGTTGAAAGAATAAAGAGGAATGGATCAATATCTGGTTGTATTATGTGCAAGTAGTTACACATCTTTGTGATGTGAATAATATTTATTATATTTTTACAACTTTTAATCTGTACATGTGACATAATTTGAGCATATTCCCCTTTGAATACATTCATGTCTAGTAAAAGTTGGAAGAATTACCAATATGTAAATTCATAGCTGGATCTTTCTTTGTTATACAAATCTAAATACTTTGGTTACTAACTATCCATGTGGTAACTTCATAAATATTAATGAAATGTTCTGTGATGTTCCATTTATTGACCATGAATAGTCTTGAAAGATAGTAAAGTAACTTGATTGAAAATAAGCCTTAAACTTCTATAATAAAGATACACTTCATTGGAATTTCCCTTATAATGGTTTGGTTTTATCTTTTGTTATTCTTTTTCATCAGAAATGTAGAGAATTACAATCAGGGTGACTGAGAGATAAAGGTTGCAGAATCACAAGCATAGCAAAATATATTGCTTCTGTGAGGTTTAATGAACCTTGCCTTCATTAACCCTTTGTTTCGCAGGTAGTGCATTACCAGAGTCAACCAGAATATGGCAAAAATATTTAAATTTTTACCATAATAACACATTTCCACTGGTAACATTTGTAGTTATTGAGAGAAGAGTAAATCATATACATATAGGCTTATAAAATCTGGAAAAAATCGAGTGCCATGATAGGAGGTTTAGGATAGTAAGAATCAGCGTTTGGAAGGAAATGTTTTTTAGAATAAAATGTAATTACACCCTTTGGTCCTAACTTTTTAAAATTCGTTCTCTGCACTAAATTTCAGTAATGCTTATGAACATGGTGAGTGGTTCACGTATCAGTCTAACCAGCATCGTTTTGAGATTGGTTCTGTAGTCTAGACAGGATTACATTCACTTCGAAGAATGTCTTGGCTTCAAACTCCCACCAGTTTGCAGTACTGGGATTATAAGTGTTAACTACCATAGCACCCACATAACATTATAGTTTCCAATTTCAGTCTGGTGTGGAGACCATGCATCTGAAGTTCTTCACTTTATTTTTTAAGACAGGAGGATCTCCTACCTAATGCCAGAGACCCTGTCTCAAAAATAAAATGAAATACATTAATGAAATTATTAAGTAAAATACCGAATATTAGCACTTGCTATTACTGATGTCTCATATACAACCCAGTGGACTATAGATTGACAAAGATGTGAAATTAGGAAAGAGACTGGCTGGAAAGGAGACAATATAGAACTGGAAGGAGAGAAGGGGAATGAGATTAAGTACTAAAGGATGAAAAATATAAACTACATGTACACATGAAAGTATAAAAGAATAATAAATATGAAATATAGAAGATTGGATGTTTTAGATGTAACATAGAGCCAGTAATCCCTGTCAATATAAAGCAGGGACATTTAAGTAAAGATCTATGCATGCGCACTGTTATGTTTGTTAATGATTATAAGCCTGGTCATTTCTTGTTAATCATGGATGCATTAGTTTCCACTTGTGCCACATTGTGAAAAGCACAAGTCCCAGAAGAAACATAAATTAATCAATCACAAACACATTGTGGACAAAAGATACCTTCTTCAATAAATGCTCTTAGGGAGACTGGTTTTCTACAAAAGAAGAATGAAACTAAGTCTTTACGCCTCATCCTGAACAAAAAACCAATTTGAAATGTATTAAACCTCCTAATGAAAGATATGGAAAGTCCTAGAAGAAAACAAAGTGATGTTCTTCAAGCTATACACCTGAGGAATGAGTCTCTGGAAAGAACTCATGCCAAGAATTGACGAATGAGGTTGCATCAAATTAAACATCATCTTCGCAGCAGCGGACACCTTCTCTAACACAAAGACAGACTATACAGAATTAACACTCAGAGAGGTGGTTACGAATCAGAGAGCTGGTTAATATCCAGAATATATAGTACCATGGAAACACTGCAAAAATAATCCAATTAGTACATGGAATATCATCAACTGCTTTCAAAAGAAGAAATACAGATGACTACTGAATACTCGAAATATTCCACACCTTTAGTCAACAGTGAAGAAAACGAAGAATAATAAACACTAACAGGATTTGGAAGAAGAAGAATCGCTGTGTGTCCAAGGTGGGCATGTCGCATGGTACAGCCAATATGGAAAACAATGTAGTGGTTTCCAGGAAACCGGAAATAAAACTATCATGACACTCCTGCATATATTGCTATCATGGTTTGAGTATGCGTTGCCTCCACATACCCATTAGCTGGAGAAAATGTTTAGGAAGATTGTGGGTGTGGAACATTTAAGAGGTTGAGCCTTGCTGGAGGAAGGAAGGCGACAGAGGTTGGGCTTAAGGCTTGGCAGTTAAGTCTTGCATCTTCTCTCTCTCTCTCTTTCTGTTTTCCCGGTGTCAGTTGTAAACTCTACTGGCCTCCTGCCTATTCTTCCAGCCATGCCTTCTGTTGTGAACTATATCCCTTCTGGAATTATGAGTCAAATAAATTCACCCTTTCTCCCCTAACTGCTTGAGCTGAGTCCTGACACACGGCTGAAGAAAAGGAGCTGAAAATCATAACCAAAGGACTGGCTCCACACTCCTCCTCACAATTCTGTGGGGCATTCCACAGAGGCGCTTGTGCCGCTCTATTCACAATTCCCACATCCCAGATTCATCCAGAAGAGTGTGTAGGAAAAATATGGTGCCTGTGCACAGTGGAATTTTACTCATGTGGAAAGCAAAGTAAAGGCACGGCACATTCAGGAAACCGAATGCAACTGGGTTTCATTATATTAATTGTAATAAACCAGATTTTCATTTATTTCACGTGCACACTCATGTCCCTTTGTGAGAGAGAATATTAAAGTGGAAAGAAGTCCAAGAGAGGAAAGGATGGATTATTTTTATTTACTTTCTAGAGTTGCAAACGTGATTTGAGTGAATTTATGACACTTCCACCCTCCAATCTCCAGTGCCAACCCCTCTCTTTCCCCTTATATATATGGAATTTACTGATGTAATTCCCCTTCTGTGGCAAGATGGTGAGGACAGTTTCCATGCAGTTCTTGTGCAAATATATATATGTGTGTGTGTGTGTGTGTGTGTGTGTGTGTGTGTGTGTTTGTGTGTGTATATATACACACATATGTATATGTATATATATGTATTAATATATATATACTCCATGAAATCATGTATATGTAGTCATTTTTATTCCTGACCACTTCAGGCTCTTAAAATCTTACTGAACCCTCTTCTTCAGTGTTCCCTGAACATTGGGGTTGAGTAGTTTAGATGTCTTGATTAGGGTCAAGCAGTCTACTGTCACTTATTTTCAGAGAAGCTCAGAGAAAGGAAGATAGGAAAAGTCAAATAATGTCCTAGCTGCACCATCTAGAAACCAGTGAACACTAGAAGTAGCAGCAGGGTGACTTCCTGGTAAGTTGTTGATTAGAGAGGTCTCAATCCCCCTTCTTACCCCAACTCCTCACCACATCCTGCAAACTGTATAAGCCTTTGTCGTAGCTCCTGGTTGCCCTCAAGAAACTGACTGTAAGACCCTATTATTGAAGAGACAATGCATGTGGATTTTAGGACATGGACAAAAAATACTGGGTGGAACTGGTCTGGAAGCTTCCTCCTTGCTGGATAGATTACATAGTACTAGAGAGTACTATGGAAGCTACCAGGTAGAAAAGCAATGCAAAGTCTGCAAAAGGTGCAACTTGGAATGACAATCACTGTGACAACAGATGAACATCTATGTAGTATGACATGAACATTAAAGAGTCAATCAAGAGTTTACGGATCAAGTTTAAGTCCTGTTGTCAGAAGGAAACACATTCTTGCTATGAAGAACAAGAACAAGAACTTCACAAGAACTCGTGAAGCAGAAAAACCTGAGTTCGCATCCCAGAATCCATGTAAAAGCTCCAGGCAGAAATAGCAACAACAGTCTGTGATTCTTGCCTTGGAAGGTGGAGCCTGGAGAACCCCAGAGCAAAGCTAAAAGGAAGGAGAGAATATGGCCACTGTCACCCTTGGACCCGCACACCCACAACAAACAAGCAAACAAACAAATGACAAATTTGGTGAAATAAATAGAATCCTAAAGAAGGCAGGAGGGGACAGAAAAAGAGCGTTACACAAGACATGCAACTTAAACACGTATGGGAGGGCTTTGGGGACCGACAACCCTTGAGTAAGGAGGTCCAGTGGGCAGTGGAGAATAGCGATGAATAAGGACTGAAATTATGTACAGAAAACTCAAAATGAAGCCCAAACATTTTTTTTTGATAACTTAACAAAATTGATGAAAAACAATTTAAAAATAACAACAACAAAACAGAATTAGAATAAAGAATCCAATATAGTCTCTAATTTTTGTCTGTTTTCTGCAAGGAGATTTCAGTAGGGCATGGATTCCAAGTATATTTGCATTTCACTACAGTACTATTTTAATTGAATTTGTTTTAAGTTGCCTGGGTAGAAGGACTCTATTGTCTTGGTAGATGGACTCAATACTGAGCATCATTTCTTCATCTGGACTGAATGCACCTGTGCTGTGATATAGAAGAGAAAACTTTGAACAAAATTATTTATTTATTTCTTCCACTCATACAAAGTTGATAAGCACCCCATTCCCCTTCTCCCTCCACCCCTCCCTGGATCCCCTTGCTTCCTCCCCCCTTTTCTTTCCTCCCCTCCTCTCTAAAATTGTGTTTGCTCTACAGCCATAACTAAGGATTGACAAATGAATCAGCTTCATAGGAATTCTTACCCAGTCTCCTCAGACTTTTTTCTTTAAGTGTTTTCATTGTATTAAGAGAATTTGTCAGCCACACAACCTTTAAAAATTCATCAGTCCTTTAATCTGGAAAGAACAGGAACATAAGCTCTTGTCACTGATAAATGTCACCTGTGCAAATCTCCAATTATTATAGAAGCTTCAACCTCATTATTTTGCTTTATTCTTAAATGTTTTTTAAAACTTGCCTCTCTGGTATGTTACGAAGGGAGAATTGTACCCTTATTAAACTTATAATTAAGCACAAATCATTCAGGTTGATAAGGTACACTTACTAACAATACATTCTGATGTGAAATAAATCCTACATTTATAGAAATAAAGCACAAATAAGCTATTTACTTAGAACATGTTATCATCAGCAAAAATTCTGAAACTCCTGAACTCTCAATTATGGCCATTGTTCTTTGAAGTCAGTTTTTCTAATTTATACCTCTACAGAGAAATGTGGTGCTATAAATATTCAATTAAAGTTAGAAATTCAAATTTTGAGAAGTAAAATGGTTGGGTCTACAAATTTTCAGTGATTATTAACATTCAGATTGCTTGTCAAACAGATGTACCTTCATTTACTCTAATAAATGCTAAAATATTTATTAGTAGGGATTAATTCTAATGAGTGATATCAAAAATGAATATAGAAACAAAGGCAGTGTGGCACTTTCTAGTTTAAATTTATGGCTGTGATGTAAACCTCTATTGCATTACATGATGGTGTGCTAACTGTTGAGTGCTCACGGTTTAGTCCTTAATATTTTAAGATTGACCATGTATACATAATAGCTAGACAAACTGAATTTCCTAGAATGATATGAAAAGCAAAAATAATGTGCAGCGAAATTGAATTAACAGTATTTCTTTGTCTTCATCAATATTAGAAAATAAAATGCAAAATTCATGAATTATCACATAGAGAAATTAAACAAGAATACGCTAGTGAAGAGGTCTCAATGTTGTAAAGGGGTTTTCCATGTGAACATAGAGATCTGAGTTAGTTCCACATGATAGAAGGAGAGAATACGTGAAATTTATCCTCTGACCTTGGCAATGTGGCACATATATAGCCCTCAATCAGACATAGGCAAGCAGGCAGAGAGACAGACAGACAGAAAGATAGATAGATAGATAGAAAGATAGATAGATAGATAGATAGATAGATAGATAGATAGATAGATAGATAGATAGATAGGCAGAGACACAGACACACAGTTCGATAGAAAGGATAGATATATGGATAAAGAGAAAGTAAATGAGAAAATCCAGGATTGCCCTGCACTTGCTTAATACAGACCCAGAGCTGTGATACTCATTTTATACTCTATATTTTCAGATATGTTCACACAACAATGTTGGGTCTACACAGTGCAAGAATAAAGCTACTAGATGAAAAAGACATAATGATGCTCATGTTGACAGACATGCCAGAATCTTCCAATGTGATAGCAGTTCCCAAGAAGAAAGGAACTCTGTGGTCCTAGGAACATCACAAGCGGCCACCGAAGAAGAAGCTGTGTGTGGTGACTTCTGTCTCTAATCCAAGCACTGGGAGGAGGAGGATAGATAAATCTCTGAGGCTTGCTGGGTAACCAGTATGGCCAAACAGAAACTGAGACTTTCAGACTTCAGAGAAAGACCTAGTCTCAAACACTAACATAGAGAAAAATTGAGGAAATCACCCAATATTGAACACAGACACACACACACACACACACACACACACACACACACACACACACATATCATGGTAAAATTTTATAATCACAATTTTATGCATTTATAATATTTGCAATTCTTCCAGAAATATATCAACTTTACATTGGTCCTAGGACTACATAACAAATACTTGTGCATATATATATAATTGATATCTGATATTTGTACGTATGTAAATATAAACAGTATACATATTTAATGGTTGATACATACTTTGTGTCTATGCAAAAATGCATACTTAATATATTATAAAGAACTTAGCCTCAATGTCCAGCAATGTTTCATTAGGGCATAAATCTTGTGGAAATAATAGGCAATCAGAAAATGATTGAAAGACAATGGTTGGGAGATACATACACACATTTTCATTAAATGTCTTAGTTGCAAATTTCATCCTTAAATACTGTTTTCCTTCATCCAATGTTGTTTTTGATGAATGTGTGTGATATCTGAATATATAATTTTCTGCAAGTTTAAATGTCTTTTATCAACAATTTGACAATTTAATCACTGATACCAAGAATAAATCTGAGTTAACAAAGGGCGTAGGATTCTTCTTTAGATGTAATTTTCTGGCTGTAGCATTGTATTAAAAGAGATCATAAAAATGTCTTAGTGAAGTGAACAGGCTGTTATGCTCATTAAGGGTTCTTAATTAATTTGCTTTCTTCAGGTCCTTCCTTGCACATTGATGTAGGACGCTGCGCAGATAACGAAGATGCCCCTGCAAGGTCATTCCATTGACCACCCAACCAAACAAAGCACAATGTGAAGCATTTAATTGGATGTGTTGCTTAGACAACTTCCTTTTTTTATTTTTTTTACCTTTTCCTCTTTACACCTGCCACAGAGGTGACTTTCCTCCTTTTATGAATATTTTAGTGACATGTAGAAGAAGAAACTTTAAAGAACCATGTTCCAGTTATTTTTCTGCTACAGTGAGAACATACTCTAACCCGAGCAGATTCAGGGAGAAAGAGCTATTTATGAGGAATATGGTTCCGGAGGGGACTGAATTCATTATGCAGGGAAATGCACAGCCCTTAGCAGACAGTGGAAGGCTGGTAAAGGGGTCACAACAAGCCATCACGATGGAAGGAGGGAAGAAGGGAGGGAGAGAGGGAGGGGAAGAGAAGAGAGAAGAGAGAGAGAGAGAGAGAGAGAGAGAGAGAGAGAGAGAGAATCATCACTGGGCTACCAATTTGAAGGCCCATTCCAACTGGCATGCCTCTTCTAGCAAGACTCCATTTCTTAAAGGTCCCATCGCCTTCCCAAACAACACTATCAGATAATATTTAAACACAGGAGCCTGTTCAGGAAACTTACATTTAAACCACCCTAAACAGTTCTCTCTGTAACTTACATTCCCTTTCCTCAGACGTTCTCAGACTGTCAGGAATTCCACTGTGTTCGTGTTGTGCTATTTACTGCTTCACCCTTACGTTTCACTCTCAACATTTCCCCACAGAAGGGGGAAGATCTCATGGGATACTCTATCTTCCAGACAGACCACTGAAAATTAATAAAAGACAGGAGAAGAGTAGCTTACTTTATGATTACCCACTGAAAAGTCACCTATGTCCCAACAAGGACTTAGGTACTTGCTTGCCAGTGGAACCCAATGGGCCACACATGAATGAAGAAGTGAAGGTAAGAGGGAGACAGTTGGAAAAGAGGAAGTGTGAGATGTTACAGGAAGGAGGGGAGAACAGGTGGTAAGGGATGAAAATGACATAAACTCACTGTGTAAATATATGAAAGTATCAAATAATAAAAATATATTAATAGACTAAGACCTCCAAAGATGATAGCTGGCCGGAAGGGTGTTGTGAGACAGCAATGGGTGATTTAAAGGACAGTTCACCCACAGGGAATGCGTTGAGTTCATTCTCATATTTGCTTGCAGGGAAGAATCCAATAATCAAGAGGGTGATTCTTTTAAACCAATGGATTAGCCAATAGGCGATGTAACAACTGATTTTCTTCCTATAGAATGATCTTTATATCTAAGATAAATTAAAATTTGGGTGCCTTTAATAGAGACCAACTTTTAACACCAACACTCTTTCATTGGATATGATTTCAGGCATCACAAGTGTCAGAGGACACATAAAGTTTACATGTTTGCAACGTCATCCTTCGTTTCCAAGATGTGCAAACAAATGCATGTGCTTGAGAGTATAAGATAACAGAGCTTTGAGGAGGGAGAAACACCCCCTTCTTTTAGATCACGATTCATTTTGTCTTCACTCTGTCTTATTATCCAATTAGAAACTTAGCTCTTCCAGGTTTATTTGCCCAGGTACACTACATATTTTCTTTTGACCTGGCTTGAGTTAATGAAGTTTTCCTTCTATTCATATCTGTTTCATGAATAAACAAATAACTGCAGGTTATTGAGTATGAGATAGAAGGTTGATACTTCCTCTCCTTTATTCACTACAGAAATGATAGTTATCCTCTAAGGAGGAGAGAATACACCAGCGGATAAAATATATTCCCTGGTCTAATACCTCTTGCAGTATAATGTGCATGTCAAGATGTAGATATAATGAAATTGATAGAATCTAATTTATATTAGCATGGCAGAGAAAATAAAGCAGTTAGTATGCAGAATTTAGAAAAAAACAGGGTGTTATTCTAGATAAGAGTTCTAGCATCTGGGGAAATCTAACCAAAAGCAACTATGTTTTCAAGCACTTTTTTCTGGTTCTTTCCATGAGTATCTTGTTCTTTTATTTCGCATTGTTTTCATTTTTCTCTTTTATGGTTTGTCATTGCTATGGTTATATTGTGTTTTAGGTTTTTTTGGGGGGAGGGGAATATCTCAGCACAGCTGTGTCCCCTGTCTGCCAGCTCTTACACTATTTCTACCTTCTCCCCGAACGTAAGTTCTTGAGGCTCTAGGGATAGAATATATGCCATGTTGGGGACTGAATCCTTGACCTTCATTAATTGTCGTCATCTGGAATAACCATGGTTCTCTAGACTCACTTCTGGTCATTGTAGCAAGAAGTTTTTCTGGTTAAAGCTCAACATAGTCTTTGTACTCTTTCTGTTCCCTCTTCTGAGGAACAAGGACTTTTAAAAATAGTTACAAAAATCATTGAGATCAATCCAGACACTATTATTTTGTAAAAGCTCATTGATTCATTTCAGACTGAGATGGAGCTAGAGAGATAGTGAGCAGACATTTGCGTAACAGAGTACATGTGTGGAGGACGGAAGATAATTTCAGCAGTTGACTCTTTCCACATTGTGAGTGGTGGAGACTGATTCCGGGTTATCGAATTTGCTGAAAAGTGTCTTTAACAACTGAGGCAACCTGCTGGCTCAGACCAAATAGTAGAGAAACACCAATTTCAGAAAACAGAGAGGTAGAAGCAACGATGCCTGACAACAGTTGGAGACATTGGTGTTGGAGGCATAGAATTCTGAGCCATGTGGCAAGTTTGGAAACAAAAATGCTGATCTGACTGTAGCAAATTAACTTCTTGGCTCAAATTTTAGTAATGATTATTGATTAGCCAACAATCATTATATGGAGGAACGTAGCAATGAAATAAATTCTGCCAAAACGGCATTTGAGAGCATGACTTTAATCTGAATATGAATATACTCCCACTTCTGTAAAAAAAAAAAAAAAAAAAAAAAAGCAAACGTTCCTTGCTCTTTTAAGGTGTTGTCAAGATTGCTAGTAAAATAATGATCAACATTTACATAAAGGCTGAACTATGGGCACATTTGTGAAGAATTAGTAGTTAAGGCAAGCCCTGAGAAAGCCTGCAAATTTTCTGATACCTGTGGGAAGACCCAGAGCATAGTGGATAGGACTAGTCTCTGGGTAATTAGATAAGATGGACTAGACTGATTCAGTAAATTGTCGTTCTTCAGCATACTTTGGTAGTTTTGGTATCTGGTAAAGGAGGTTTGCCCCATCTTAGGAATACTGTCGATATGGTGAGACCAGTTCCTTTGGCTTCTGGTGATGTAATGAATATTCTTATCATGCTGAACCAGGAATTGTAAACTAACAAGAAAGAGTAAAACCCTTTTATCAACCAAACTCTTTGCTGAGAAATTTTTAGCAACATGAAAATTAGCAGCAAGCAAAATGAAACAGAATTTGGTATTAGAAAAATGAGATATTGCTGATAAATTTGTCTCTGGCTTTTTAAACAATAGATTGTGCATGGTTTTGTTGAAGAACTATAGAAAGGCTGAAAGATATTGGAACTGTAGATTACAATACATTGGTCACTTGGAAAGCAGTAATGCTGAGGGAAATATGTATTGCTTGGACCCAACTTGTAATGACGATGACTAGGATTTCAGCAAAGTTGAACTTAAAGAGTGTGGACTGGTTTTCTTGGTAAAGGAGAGCTGTGTGAAATTTTGAATTACAAAAACACAGCACAGAAATTGTGGCTATTAGAGAAATTAGTATCATTGAAGAAAAACCTTGTGCTTTGCTTTAGAACAGTGGGAGGCATGAATGCCACCTTGTCGATATTTTATACTGAAATAAGCTATACTTGTTTAGTGGAAGAAAACCTTAGCTAAGGCAGTTTTTTACCCTGTGAAAATCTGGCTTCCTAAAGCTAAGTGGGCTTAGCTACATTTCAACCTCATAGTAGAATTTGGTAGCATTGTCCAGGGTGGTACTAGTTTTATTTATTATTAATACATTTTTTATTATTATTTCAGCTCATACAAACTTAATAGGTACATCAGTTCCCTCCCTCCCTCCTCCTCCCCCCAAACCCCCTGCTCCCCCTCCCCACTGCGCCCCAGTGCCTCCCGCCCCAATTCCCAGAGAGTCCTTTCTTGTGCATGCCTGAGTTTCCTCTGGGCCCTCCTCTCCGATGCAGTACAAGGACCAGTGGCCTTTCCCTGAACCCTTTCCCATGGTCCCCTTAGGTATAGGAACACTACTGTGGCTGCCAATCCTTTGCCTCCAAGGATCTTGGTGCCTTTAGCAGATGCTAGACTTTGTGAGGTCAATAGTGTGTTGGACAATGCACAGGGCATGCAAAGTCCAATTATGATTGCTTCAGCCCTAACTAGTATCAAGGAGAGAAGGGACCATGTTACAGCAGGGAAAATAGGCCTCCATCAAGGACCCAAATAAGTAATGAGACATGTGATTAAGTTCACAGACTTTTTGTTCCTGATCATTTACTACTGAGGGGGTGTGATCTCACCAGAAGAGGAGGGCATATAGTCTGGCAGGTAAAAAGTAACCATTTTGCAAATGGGTGATAAACCCCTCCCTCACTATGGTTTCCCACTTTTATTACATCTACCTTTGAATGTGCTTTTATCACAAGACTCTAGTTTAACAGCTTTTTGTCTCTGGCCAGGGGGTAACATACAGTGCCCACCAGGATGGAGTGAAGGGCATTGCAGGAGCAGCCAAACTGCAAAAGAAACTCAACAAACCACAATCCAGAACTTCAGAGACTCTATATCAACCACCTAGAACTAGCCCAGCTTAATCTCTCCCCATCTTGAAGCTCAGGGAAATTTGCGGAAGAGGGGAAGATAAGAGTGTAAGAGCACAAGGATGGGAGGAACAATGACATGTAAGGTACTAGTTTTTGTGCAAGATCGAGGGGTTCATGGAGAATGTTTGGGCTCATGCAGAAACTCAGGAGTTTCTGCAAAGCAGGGTGAAACTTAGATTCAAAGAAGAGAATCCAGAATGTTGGAAATGACAGACCCATTGGACATGTACTAAAGGCAGCTGAGAGTACACACGTGGTCCAGAGACACACAGTTTATGCATCTTTGGGTTGTAAACAGGGACTGGGTTTGTCCAGAATTTTTGAGCTGATCTGAATTCATGCGGTCATGCACTGTCATGTACCCGAGTGTTTGGTGGGCATGAATGACTTACCAGTGGGTAGATCTTTGAGGAATTAGGATTTTTTTGGCATTAGTTTTTCATAGTTTGTCAGGGAGTTGTAGTGTCGCTTGAGATCTTCTCTCATCCATAGTGATATCAAACATGATTTTTATTAGATCTTATTAATACAGAATTTAAGGGTTCATGCATATTTACCCTGCCAATATAGACATCTCAGATGAAACTCAATGGGTCACACAAATAGAAAGTCCTCAAAGCAGGTAGTGACCGGAGGGAATGGAGAAAGTAGGAAGTGGAACAAGGGAGAAACATAGGATTGTGTAGTAAGGGGTAATACCATAAGTTCATTGTATGAAAGTGTCAAAAACCAAAAAAAAATAAAAGCATGTGTTTGACATGTGAATTCTGATGTAAATATGAGCAAATTCTACGTCTGTATGTTCTAAATCATCTAATTCAAAACCTTTCTTTCCATGGTATTTAAATTATTCATCTTGTCTGTGAAGTGTTAAGCAGCAATGTAGAAAAATGTGAACATACCTTCCAATGTATGAAACCTTGCTATTTAAAATCAGTTCCAGTTGATAAATAACCTAAACACTAAATAGGAAAGCGTGCCGTCATAGATTCAGATGTCAATAGACTATAAGAGGAAGTTGTCAGGGTGTTTCTGAGTGGCATTAGCACTATGGATACTGAGTAAGTTTCTAAACCCCTGTTCCATAGAGCTGTAATGAAATTTCATCAAATGAAGTTACCTTGTCATCAAGAAGGTCTGCCCTCCCCAAGCTTCCACGAGATTTGCAGACTCAGTAAAGTCATTTGAAAGTTAGAAGGGATAACACAGAAAGACATGCATACCTGTGAAACACTGAAAGGCTAAAAGAACATGTGCTCACTTAAGAGGCAGCACACCTGCTCATAGTAGGCCTGCACTTAAGTGAGAAAAGACTAGAAACAATTGGGTAGAAGCTAGTGGACTCTACCCAGGGAGGTGATGGGAACTCTGAGAGATGGTATCCATGTTAGAGATTGTTCTCTTTAAGCAGAAGAGCAGAAAACAAAAAAAATGCTGTCTTAGAAATAAACATCACTCAGGTTGTGGATGAAGGGGAGACAGAGAGAGAGAAAGAGAGAGAGGGAGAGAAATTATGAATATTCAGGTACATTGATAATGATAAATATTGCCAAATGTACTTATAGAAACTAATGAGTGACAATCATGGATTCCAAATTCAACTTTCTGAAATGAGTATCATCTTCCAGCTATATTCAAAGAAATTCTGCTTTAACATCCATCAGAGAGTTGAGTCTTTCTCAACACTGGGAACACAGACACGTGGCAGAAGTTGCCCAGCAGGAGTTAGAAGGTCACTGGGAGAAAAGCCAAGCTGAACCCACAAAGAGGCATGAGATAGTTTGCTTCTAGCACAAACAAAAACACAAACATTTTACAAACAAATACTTATTTTGACAGCTGAAATATTTAAAATATTGTAATGGAAAAAGCTTAAGTTAAATTACATGGTAGATAAACAAAGCCGAATTATCCCTGAAGCACAGATATATTAACATTGCTTTTCTATTTTGGCATGTAGGTTGGCAAAATAAAGTAAAATCATACGGAATTTTCAATTATCTTATGCATGTGTGTGGAAGACACATGTGTAATTAATTATCTCTCATGTGCACTTGTGTTGAATAACTTGGCTGATCAATGATGTTTTTGATTAATTGCCTAACATGTGTAATTGTTTTTGAATAAGTTGGTCATTCAGTGTGGTTTTTAATTAATTGTCTAACACGCATAATTGTATTGAATAGCTTGGTTATTCAATGTGGTTTGTAATTAGTTGTCTAACATGTGTAATTGTGCTCTTTAGCTTGCTCATTCAAAGTGATTTTCAACCTTTTTTTTCTTTATTCTGAAACGTTGTGTTTCCTGCACTGATGTGTGCACGCACTCATGTGTCATCTCCTCATATTTTTGCCATTTCTAGCAGAAGATTTGTCATCTCTAGCTTTCGACCATCCCTATGTTTTTCAGAAGATAATTCACTCAGAAAAAGCAAATGGCTAAAATTTTGGTCGTTTCATCTGCTCGATCCCAACTTGTTTTGTGGTATGTGTGAGTGGCTTCCTAATGTTTCTTATATTTACAAATTGCTGCACCGATGTTATACTTTTTATAAGTTTTCCAGAAAGTAAGAAAATTTCACGGTATGGCACCATCTTCAGTCTGGATGTTTAAGTTTCACAAATTAAACTATTGACACAGTATTTCAGATTTGAAAATTACCTTTATTAAATTCAAACACAATAAAATTGCTTCAATCATGGTCTCTCGCAAAAGTTAGAGAAGTCTCTCTGAATAATGCTTGTTCACTTGACATCAATTTTATGCCATAATGAATGATGAAGAGTTTGTGAAAGTTTGAGACTTGAATAAAATATGCACTTTATACCCAGTTTTCTGCAATCTTCTCTCTCATCATTTCCAAACAGAAACGTATATGCATATTCCTTGGCATGAATATTTTCATAGCTATTTAATCTTAATAATCATTAATATAATAATGTAATTATAAATATTTTAATGAATATCTACATTATTATAAAGTACTTTATAAGTTATATCTGAATGTTTTATTATAAGATCTTTCTTTTAAGTTCCAAAATATTTGTTTCAGAATGTCTTCCCATATTTCATATATTTTAAACATCAGAACTTTAACTTCCACATATGTCCTTTCAGGCTTCTTACTTCATAGTTCTGGCTTCACTATTCTTTTCTGCAAATACCTTTTATGCTCAATACCTCATAAAGGTATTTGCAGTTTTTTTTCTCAGTTGAAATTGTGTGATTTGATTAAAACATGTGGCTGAATATAGAGCTTTTGATGACAATAATTATTGCTCCATGTGTTGAAGAAATTATTTCATTGTCTTCTTCCATCTAGAAATGCTTGCTCTGCATTTTCCCTGATTTTCTATAATTAGTACAATTTCCTTGCTTCTCTACTGTCTCTGTATCTTTCATTTAGTTTTAATAATTTAACATTGATATTCTCTGCTTCACTCCTCATGTCTAAATATGGGTTATTTCTATTAATCTAAGGTTACCATAAACAATCCGTCTATGGATTCCCTGGAGAAGTTTTAGTTACTGTAGGTCTGAGGGTCTCCTCTATCATTACCTGTATCTTCCTTTTTTGCTGAATGTTTGTTCGAACACATGTTGGCATTTCATTCATCAGTCTTCATGTCTTTTAAATCTGTCAGTATGTCATTGATTTTTCTATGATTTTTGCTGTTGTTATTGGAGGCTAAATCCTTGTTTGTCCTGTCTAGTATGTTTGCCTTGACTTTGACCAAGTTAAATCTATGTTTTCAAGCACTCTCAAGCTCTCACACTATTTTTTAACATGCCTATGACATTTCAAAATGTGTCCAGAAATTGAAAAACCATGAAAGTAGAAAGGAGACTGGCAAGGGAAATGAAGGTTTCAACGATGCTTCTTTCATGAAACGTGGAGTCTAATCTGCCTCCCTTTAAAAATCCAGCAGACTGAATGACTCACTTAGAACCAGGAACACATGAAGGGGTGTTCCTCGTGGCTTGCGAGGCCAGGCTATGAACAGCGATGAATTTCTTACCTGTGTTTAAAATTTAATTTAGCTTTTGCATCTTATTTTATGTCATTTTCTTACCTCAGTGTCCCATGTGCTGGAATTCCAGGCATCCACTTTACTGCTGACTTTCTTTCATTCATTTGTTGTCATTCGCTTTTCTTATTTTCCTTTCTTCTTCTTCTCTGGCTGGCTAAGCGCTTGAGCTCTCAGGATCCAAGTCACCATGCACCATAAGTGAAAACCACCTTCTAGGAAAGACCATCTACAAACCAAAGAAACCAGCTGCTCTGGGCTCTACTGTATGTCCTCGTAGCTCAGACACATGTCCAAGCCTTCAGTTAGTTCACACACTTATTCATTCCCAGCTGTGCATCATCAGGCTACACTGGGAGTCTTATTCAGTTACCCAGTTCACAGCATTTATAAAATTAAGCTTCATTTTTTTTAATTTACTTCTGATTATTGAGTCATTTGTTCTGGAGTCATAGTAACTGGCTAGAAAGAAACAAATAATTCCCTGGAGTTCAGTGACCAGTTGATCAAGACAAAGAAGTAAACTTCAGGCTCAGCGAGAATTACCATTTCAAAAAACAAGTAGAAGGAGCCAAAGTGAATACCATGGCTTCTTTATGCTGAGAAAGACTTAGTTTCAACTCACATAAGCAATTTTCAGTTTACCTGTGGACATAACCAGATAGACAGGACCCAAATAGAATAAACTCTTAAGCTAAATGTCTTGACAATGCATCTCGCATCATAGCTACAACTTTATTTATTTAATATGTATTTATTTTGTCATTCTTATGCATATTTGCTGCATCTTCTCAGGAATCCCAAGGAATCTATTCACATCCAGGATCTGGCAGTTAGGTGATGGATGCCTGAATGATTGTTTCCATGCAGGAAGAACAAGGACTACAAAACATGAAGTGGTACTTACAGAGCTGCGGAACATGAGCAGATGCATTGTCACGACATAGATGGTCATGGTTATGAAAAGAGATGAAAAAAGAAAGCAGAACACCAAAGATAAAGACCCCATGTTACGAGGAGACCTGTTTCTAAATAGAAAATAAAACAGTCACAGTAGATTCAAATTTAGTTATTTTTGATTTTGGACACAAGATGACATCATGACCTACATTGCGCCCATGTGCCTGAGTAGGATAGAGGTAATGTTCACCAGGATGACACATTCTATACCAAAATGTTCGCTTGTGGATCCTCAAAGATACTCAGTTCTCCAGAAAGAAGACAGCGTTAAAAATGCCGTGTTTGCTAATTAGACAAATCAGTCACTGAAGTTGAGAGATATATGCTTTGGTCAGGTGTGGTATATAAAAAGACAACACATTAGGACTGCTATTCATCAAAAGTAAATGTTATTAATAGTTCACATTATTGTGTGAATATCATAAATTCAGATGTTTTTAGGATTTTCATATGCATTAACTCAAAGTTGTCCGAACTATGTAAAGCAATAGAAGAACATCTTTTGTTTCTTGAGTCTATTAGTCAAATATCGACCTGTATATCTCTTTGTGAGAAAAGTAAAAAAATGCAATAATGATTATGAACTAAAATGAAATGTTAGGAGAATGGACTTTTATATATTTCTCAAATTGGCTTTTAATTATTTTCCTCTGGTTAAATATAATTCTCATGTAGAGAAGCACAGTTTCAACAGGCAAAATTAATATAGTTTATACAAGTATTATTGCTTATGAGTCAGGACATTACTTTTTTAATTTTTTCTACTCATACAAAGTTGATAAGTAGCCCATTCCCCTTCCTCCCCTCCCTGGACTCCTTTGCTCCCTCCCTCCTTTCCCCCCTCCTTTCCCTCCTCCCTCCACTTCTCCCAGTGCACCCCCCCCCATTGCTGGAGCATCCTTTAGTGTGTCTGTCAAACTTCTCTCAGGTCCTCCTCTCTGATGAGGTGTAAGGATTCAGTAGCACTGCCTTGAGCTCTTTTTTGTGTGTGTTCCCCTCTAGTATAGGAACACTCCTGTGGCTGTTAATCCCTTGCCTCTAAGGATCCTAGTGCCTGTGATTCATACTAGACTTTGGGGGATCAATGATATGTTGGTCATTGCGCAGTTCATGCAAAGTCCTATTTTGATTACTTCAGCCCTAACCTGTATGGAGTATCTTGCATATCGTTGCTCCTCCCCGTCTTTAGGCTCTTACATTCTTACCGCCCCCTCTTCCGCAAATTTCCCTGAGCTTTAGGATAGGGAGAGATTAGGGTGGCCTGGTTCCAGGTGGTTGATGTAGAGTTTCTGATTTTCTGAATTATGGCTTGTTGATTTTTTTTCAGTCTTGCTGCTACGACATTACATTTTTGACAGATAGTTTATTTTTTTTTTTAATCACACCTTTGCTTTTAGGAAAGTTCCCTCTACTGAAGTTTTGAACATTTGTAAAAATAAAATTCACTGGTGCCCTTAAGATTCTTTCCCAATAGTCTAGGGTTCTTAGTGGTTGTTACTTATTTACTATGATCGAATCATTAGTAGTGGTCCTTGATTTAGAAAGGGAAAGATTTAATGGGGTCCTTATAAACCTATTGAAATTGGGATGATATTTCCCTAATGTTTCAGAGGATTACCCCCCTAGTGTATCAAATGTGACTTTCTAGTCTTGATGGTTAATTTGAAGAGCTTCTACCATCATCCTCATTGTCATGATTTTGCTAGAAAATAACTTTACTTGACTGTTTAGCAATTTCTTCAAAACTTGTCTATTAATGAGACAGTACTTGAAACATCGCCATCTTGTGGTTAGTGTGAGTACCGCAGTCATTTAGCTGCTTTTTAAATACTATTTGAGGCCCATATTCAGGTCCTATCACCCCATGATATTAATATTTCTTGACTTTAGGAATCATCTGTACTGTCTTCTGGCTTTCATTTCTTTTGCGTCCTAACACTCGCTCCAATCATGTTTCCTATCCTCTTCTCCGTTTGCTTCCTAAATCAAACCTCAGCTTCCTAAATCAAACCTCATAGACGCTAATACAAAACTATGTTATGAAAACATGTTGTATGCGTGAACCGTGAAGGTGAAAGGGGTCGATGACAAAGGTAGAAAGATGAGTGGGGATGATAATGGAACACATGGGTTAGGGGAAGGGAGTCTAGGACCACAAGGGTTTAAGTAGAAATGGGAAGCAAGAGAGACAGAGAACCAGAACTGATGTATGGTGCGTCACCTATCTCCAGAACTAAAGTTATAGGAAAAATACACCTCTGTAAGCTGATTTAAAAAGTTAAATCAATCGTAATTAATTCAAAATAAGAAAAAAAATTCAACCATATCTCTTCCATGGAGAGAATGTGAAGTTAATCTGTTAAAAAGTATTGTTTTTATTTATCATTATCCCTTTAAGATTGGGGAGCATGTCAGACGCCAGGTAAGAAGGGTCCTTTTGCAATGGAAGATGCTTAATGCAGAGAACCGCAACTGGGGCGAAATGCAGAGAATAAGAAACTATGGAGTGCTCAGTTGTAAGAGGGGCATCAAAATCATTCTGCCTTTCCCAAAGCTCAGAGAACCTTGTGGAAGAGGCAGCAGCGAGAATGAAAGAGTCTGAGGGTGGGAAAGGGGTGCTGCCTAACGGGACCTCTGGTCATGACAGAGCAGCTGCACCCTAGAAATCACTGCAAGGAAGTCCACTTCCAGAAGCTCCGCCCATCCTGCACACACTGCACATTCCTGAGAGACTATTGCAGGATAATGCTAACCAGAAGGGTAGCTTTTTTTAACTATACGTTTTACCCATTGATAAGCCGTCCATTTCCCAGCAAGTACTCAGGAACTTGCCAGGACAGACATCCCAGATGAAAACCAGTGGGCCGTGTGTGCAAAAAAAAAAAAGAGCCATGGAATTAGGAAGTAGGAGGGAAACTGGCTGGAAAGGAGAAAGTACCAAAAGGAGAAAGCATGAAATGGGGCAGAAGTGGGGGGTGGGATTGGGGAGAAAGTGGTGAAAACATGTAAATTCATTGTATTTATGTGTATGAAAGCATCAAAGCACAGAATGAAAAAATAAAAAGGAAAAGCAAACGAAAATAAATAAAAGTATATACATTTTTTTAAATCAAGTGAACAGCCCAGGGAATGTAGAACCCAGCTCTCCTGCCCCTCCTGTCCTCACTACAGAGCTGCAAGCATTGTTGTTTGTTAAATGACTTTTTTTCCTGTTGTATAACTGCCTTGCCCGCAGTTCTTACAGCCTGACACCATCCCCAACATTTTTGCTGTCTCTTTACTTCCAACAAGACATCTTTTCATTACCTCAGGCTTAACACAGGTAAAGACAGACTTCTATTTTAAGTTGTCTGCCTCGCCTGGCTTCCCTCCAGTTTGATTCATAGAAACACATCACATGTTTTCTGCTCCTATGAGCTACTTACAAAAATAATTATTAGACATATTCATTCTGTATATTATAAACTGAAGCTCGCAAGGCCAAGACTGGGTGGAAGATTCCACAAGCCAATGGATGGATTAGAACTCTGTGCTTGGGTAGCGTTGATATGCGGCAAGTGGAGAGCCACGTCATCTGTTATCATTAACAGCCTTGTTAGATATTCACTATGTATCTCTATGTCTGATGTAACACCCTTTTGGTTGTCAGTTAGCTAAAACGCTTTGGTCTGTGTTTTTAGCATAACAAAAACTCAAGACTGTCATTGGCCAGCATCTGAAATTCACGGAAGAACTTCCCCAGCTTTGTCGCCTCGGATACCATGATCTATGACTTCCTTTGGGTATATGAAATTGAAAGTACCAGGAGATAACTTCTGCATTGGGATAGTTCGCTCAGAGCAACCTACTTTGCTGTTCCTAGGGCATAACCACTTATATCTGACTCAGAAAATGAACCTATATCTAGTTGATAGCTGTGTTTTATGTTCATCAAAACCTGAAATGTTGTAGGGTTTTTTTTTTTTTCCATTTATAGGATTCATTTGCAAACACCTTGGCATGTGAAATTCCAGAGCTTATCCGATTTAAAGAGAATTGACTAGGTAGTCATTTTGTGTTAGAAAGCAGTGCGTAAAATGACATATTGGTAGTGAATACATATGATATACGAATATAAATAAATGTATTAAATTATTATATATAAATATTATACGTGTAATACATGTGATTGTTAGCTTCATTTGTCGACTACATAATATATATCATTATATTTTACTATATATAGTATATTGCACCATATATTACACTTATAAAGCATATCAACTGTGTAGCTTATTTGTCTCAGTGCCAACTATACAATATTATATATAAATATAAATAAATGTAAATATTATATACAAAGATATGTAATACTTATTAATGTTAGCTTTGTCAACTTGACACTTCAGGGCTGAGCCTTTGGGCATATCTATAAGGAAAATTCAGTAAGGGAAGACTGCATGAGATTGTCTAATGCATAATTTATTATGAGACACTCAGCCCATAGTGGGTAGACACATTCCCTGGAAAAAGGGAGAGAGAACTAACCTGCCAGCTGGCATATTAACCAGCTTATAACATTGTCTGCGTCTTTCACTTGACTCGTGACTGTAGATACAATGTGGTCCATTCGCTCTGCTCCTTAGACTTGTATCGCTGTGTTGGCTCATGGACTATAATCTGAAATACTACCTGGAATGTTCAATTGAGCAGTAAATCTTTCTAATTATTTCATGAAGATTAGTTTTGTAATGTCAAACATGTTTCATGTGATGAGCATCCCCTGCCATGTGGATCCTTGAATTTCTCCAAAAATGTGTACTCTAGAAATTGCTGCTGATATTTGCTTAGTCAAAGGTTCTTAATTATCAGCCATCGAGATTCGAAAGCTCAGTCACAGACCTCCATAATACAGAGGGGCCAACTCGTGTCTCCTAACCACAAGTCAGCTGCATTCATGATCTGCCCAGGGAGGGAATGTTAGGCTCTTCAGTCTTGTTAACTAAACAGAGAAAAACAAACAAACAGAAAAGACAACCAAGGCACACTGCAAAGTCTTCCGGAACCACCAAGTGTGACTGCATGCCTGCGTAGGCGCCTGCCCAGCTGCATATGCATCTGCTAGTATTTTTTTTGGCCTCATACTAGATATCCCAATAGAATTTCTCCAAAATAGCAATGTGTCAATGCAAATGTTTACAAAGCACTGTTTTCTGGAAGACAAGTCTTTTTCTCTCTTACTCCCCCCCTTCTCAGTAGAGAAAATAAACCATTTACACAAATGTCATTTTTCTTAAAAATTACAAAAATATTTCTAACTAGACAATAAATCTTGATGAACTACAACATCCCTTCTCAGTCCTAGTGGAATTACATGTATTTTAAAATCTTTTCACTATATTCATTTCCAATTTTCTAAGTATAAAAATGTAGCAATGATAGTTGAGTTTCCCTGAATTCTTACTTAATTTCACTTAATGTTCATTATATCAGAGGTAACTCTGACTACGAGTTCTTAGTGTTTACTCATTTTGCTAAAAAGCTTCATAAATACTACCTATTATTTTATAGGCCCATTTAGTTATACAGATCCACACACTTTCACATGTGTATATTCTTCCATGTTCTTTGAGAACTTTACATAATTTTAAAATGGGCACTTACAATGGAAACCCTTGGGTCTAAAGCTGGATGAGTGAGGGGAAATGGGGTGGCCTGAAGAGAGGTAACTCGATATGCCACGGAGGACTGAGCACACACAGGAGTGGACAAACCAAAGCGAACCCTGACAGGTGGAAGAGTGGGAGAGAGTGGGAAACAATGATGAAGGTAAGAGAGGCGATGGAGAGGAGGGGGGAGAAAGGGAAGCAGGGATGAACACCTAATATGCTTGCAAAAGAAAAATAAATAAATAGAAAGAAACAAAAAAGTCTTTACAACTAAAAATATTTCACAATATTAAAAAATCAAAATCAAAATAAAATGTGGGTATGCATAAAAATATACTTTCGCTTTTTCCCCTCAAAAAACCGTGGTGGATCCTTGTTTTCCACATCATTCCAGAACATTCTACTGTCACTCTTATCAAGTCGCCTATTGAGATTCAACGGATACAAATGGATGACAGTTGTAACAATCACACATTGTTCTCAGAGAATTAGCAAAGTTGAAAATTTAAAGTTAGTGGGTCTTTTTTGAAATTTTCTTTGGCTTCTCTTCATTAAGTTTGTCTTTTTAGACTTGGGTGTTTCTGCAGATGATCAAAAACCTACAGAGAAAGACAGTTGCTGAAGTAGCCGCTTTTGTTCCTGACATTGAAGGGAATGTCACGGAGACAAACAATGAAGTTTAACATTTAATATTGCTTTTCTTAACACTCTTTTCATACAGTTAAGTACGTTCTCTTCGATGTTCTCTTTTCTGCGCTTCTTTTCTTCAAGAATGAATACTAAGACTTGGTATTTCCATTGCTTCCCCTTCACAGGGAAGATGACTTTATTGTGTTATTCTTGACAATCAAGACAAGCTTTTAACATCTTTGAGATGCGAATCTTTGTAATTAGGTGTGCCAGTAATTTACAAGAAATTTTATTCCATTTCTGGGGAGATCCTGGTAATGTTTTCTCCTTGCAATTTACTTAACTAAGGAAGGTTTTTTTTTTTAATACATTTTTATCATTATTTCAGCTCATACAAACTTAATAGGTATACCAGTTCCCTCACTCCCTCCTCCTCCCCCCGAACCCTCCCCTCCCCCTCCCCTCACCCCTCCCTCCCCATCCCCCGTGCCTCCCGCCCCAATTCCCAGAGTCCTTTCTTGTGCATGTCTGAGTCTCCTCTGGGCCCTCCTCTCTGATGACGTACAAGGACCCAGTGGCATTTCCCTGAACCCTTTCCCATGTTCCCTTTAAGCATAGGAACACTACGGTAGCTGCCAATCCCTTGCCTCCAAGGATCTTGGTGCCTTTAGCAGATGCTAGACTTTGTGAGGTCAATACTGTGTTGGACATTGAGCCGGGCATGCAATGTCCAATTATGATTGCTTCGGCCCTAACTTGTGTGGAGTATCTCGCAAACCATTGCTCCTCCCATCCTTTTGCTCTTACACTCTTACCGCCCCCTCTTCTGCAAATGTCCCTGAGCTTCAGGATAGGGAGCGATTAGTCTGGCCTAGTTCTAGGTGGTTGATATAGAGTCTCTGAAGTTCTGGATAGTGGTTTGTTGTTTTTGTTTTGCAGTTTTGTTGCTCCTGCAATGCCCTTCACTCCATCGTGATGGGCACTGTATGTCACCCCCTGGCCAGAGACAGAAAGCTGTTAAATTGGAGTCTTATTATAAGAGCACATTCAAGGGTAGATGTAATACTTATACCCAAAAGTGGAATCGCAGGGTCATATGGCATTTGGCAATGGGAGGGGTCGATCACCCATTTCCAAAATGGTTACTTTTTAATCTGCCGGACTATGTGCCCTCCCCTTCTGGTGAGTTCATACCCCCTTAGTTGTAAGTGATCAGGAACGAATGTCTGTGAACTTAACTAGGTGTCACATTACTTTCTTGCAGTCCTTGATGGAGGCCTATTTTCTCTACTGTAACATGGTCACTTCTCTTCTTGTTTCTGGTGTGGCCCTCCAACCCCATCCCTCCTGTTCATAATCCTTGCAATTACTGTAGGTAATGCATAGATTTACCTATGAGTATCTCAAGATGGGCTGGGTGGGTTTGGTATTAGGAGCCACCTATTAGGGAGTACATACAGCGCTTAATTTTCTGGGTCTGGGATACTTCACTTAATATAATTGTTTCTAATGACATCCATTTCCTGGCAAATTCCAGTAATTCATCATTTTTGATGGCTGAGTAGTACTCCATTGTATAGATGTACCACAGTTTCCTTATCCACTTGACAACTGTTGGACATTTGGGTTGATTCCATGTCTTTGCTATTGTAAACAGTGCTGCTATGGACATGGTCGTGCTTGTGCTATCGAGGTGAACCTCTGCTGTATGGGGGTTTATACCCAAAAGTGGGATCGCAGGGTCATATGGCATTTCAATCTTTAATTTCTTTACGAATCTCCAGACAGCTCGCCAGAGTGGCTGTATGAGCCTGCACTCCCACCAGCAATGTAGGAGAGTTCACCTCTCTCCACATCCTTTCCAGCATTAGTTGTTGTTTGTATTGTGGATTTTTGCCATCCTGACCAGGGTGAGATGATATCTCCGGGAAGTTTTGATTTGCATTTCCCTGATGGCTAATGAAGTGGAGCATTTTTTTAAGATATTTGTTAGACATTTTAATTTCATCCCTGGTAAAATTTCTTTTAAGTTCCAGGGCCCATTTTTTAATTGGGCCATTGATTTCCTTGGTGTTTAGTTTTCTAAGTTCTTTATGCACTCTGGACAGTAGAGCTCTATCAGATATGTGGTTAGTGAAGATTTTCTCCCATTCTGTGGGTTGCCTTTGAGCTCATGTTACAATCTCTTTACCTGAACAGAAGCTCTTTAATTTCACAAGATTCCAACTGTTGAGAGTTGGTAGCAGTGACTGTGCCATTGGATGTCTGTTTAGGAAATGTTGGCCTAGCCCAATCAGTCGAGGGAGTTCCCTATTCTTTCAACTATGGTTTTTATAATCTCTGGCCTTATATCAAGATTCTTAATCCATTTGGAATTAAGTCTTGTACATGGTGACAAGTACGGGTCCAGCTTTAATCTTCTGCATGTGGAGATCCAGTTTTGCCAGCACCATTTGTTGAAGACGCTATTCTTTTTCCATTGGATTCTTTGGGCCCCTTTGTCAAAGACCAAATGGCTGTAATTTTGTGGGCTTATATCTGGGTCTTCAATCCTTATCCATTGATCTGTGTGTCTATTTTGGAGCCAGTACCATGCTGTTTTTATAACTATGGATTTGTAATATAGACTAAGGTTCGGTATGGTAATACCTCCAGCCATGTGTTTTTGTTATTCAGGATTGTTTTTGCTATCCTGGGTCTTTTGTGCCTCCATATGAACTTTGAGATTGTTTGGTCAACTTCTTTAAAGAATTGCTATGGGATTTTAATTGGTATAGCATTGAATTTGTATATTGCGTTTGGTAGAATGGTCATTTTTACTATGTTGATTCTGCCAATCCAGGAACATGGGAGGTCTTTCCACCTTCTGGGGTCTTCTTCAATTTCTTTCTTTAGGGTTTTAAAGTTTTCATTGTAAAGGTCTTTTACCTCCTTGGTTAGGTTTATACCAAGGTATTTCATTTTTTTAGGGGCTATAGTAAATGTGACTGTTTCTCTCAAGGCTCTTTCACTTCTTTCATTCTGGGCATATAGGAAGGCCTCTGATTTTTGCACATTTATTTTGTATCCTGCCACCCTGCTGAACTTCTCAAGTAGTTCCAGGAGCTTCCTGGTGGAGTTTTTCGGATCACTTAGGTATAAGATCATGTCATCTGCAAATAGGGATAGCTTGACTTCTTCCTTGCCGATTTGAATCCCTCTTATGTCCCTTTCTTGTCTTATGGCTTCAGCTAACACTTCAAGTACAATATTGAATAGAAGTGGTGAGAGTGGACAGCCTTGTCTAGTTCCTGATCGAAGTGGGAATGCTTCCAATTGTTCCCCATTTAGCATAATCTTTGTTGTGGGCTTGTTGTATACAACTTTTATTATATTGATAAAAGTTCCTTCCATTCATATGTCTCTAGCGTTTTGATCATAAAAGGCTGTTGGATCTTGTCAAAAGCTTTTTCTGCATCTATCGAGAGTATCATGTGGTATTGGACTTTGGACTGGTTTACATGATGAATTACATTTATTGATTTTCGTATGTTGAACCAACCTAGTGTGCCAGGGATGAAGCCTACTTGGTCCCCGTGAATAATCTTTTTAACATGTTTTTGAATCCGATTTGCTAAAACTTTTTTGAGAATCTTTGCATCTGTGTTCATCAGAGGGATCGGCCTATAGTTTTCTTTTTTAAGTGAGTCTTTATTAGGTTTTGGGATTAAAACGATATTAGCTTCATAGAAGGAATTTGGTAGTGTTCCTTCCTTTGCTATTTGATGGAACAGTTTAAGGAGTATTGGTATTATTAACTCCTTAAATGTCTGGTGGAACTCTGTGCTGAATCCATCTGGTCCAGGACATTTTTTGGTGGGAAGATTCAAGATTACTTCCTCAATTTCCTTATATGTTATAGGACTATTTAAGTAACTCACAACTACCTGATTCAATTTAGGTAAGTTGTGTTTACTTAGAAATTCATCCATCTCTTTCGTGTTGTCAAACTTCACAGAGTATAAGTTTTTGAAATATGATGTTATAATTCTCTGGATTTCTTGGGTATCAGTAGTGATAACTCCATGTTCATTTCTAATTTTGTTAATTTGGGTTTTCTCTCTCTTGCTTTCGGTTAATTTAGGTAGGGGTGTATCAATCTTATTGATTTTTTCAAAGAACCAGCTTTTTGACTGGTTGATTTTTTTCTATCGTTTTCTTAATCTCGATTTCAGATATTTCTCCCCTTATTTTGATAACCTCCTCTCTTCTACTACTTTTGGGATCAGATTGCTCTAGTTTCTCTAAAGCTTTGAGCTGCATTGTTAAGTTATTTATTTCTGATGTTTCCATTTTTTTGATGTAGGCTTTAAGAGCTATGAACTTACCTCTTAGAACAGCTTTCTTTGTGTCCCAGAGATTTTGGTAAGTTGTATTTTCGTTATCATTCACTTTCAGGAAATCTTGAATTTCCTTTTTAATTTCTTCTTGAATCCAGTTCTCATTCAGCATCATACTGTTATGTTTCCAGGAGTTAGTATATTTTCTCTTGTTTGATGTGTTGTGGATGTCCAGCTTTAGGCTGTGGTGGTCTGATAGGGCACAGGTTAGAATTTCAACTTTTTTGTATATGTGTAGATTCATTTTGTGGCCCAATATGTGATCTATTTTGGAGAAAGTTCCGTGTGCTGCTGAGAAAAATGTGTATTCTTTGGTGCATGGATGAAAAGTTTGATAGAGATCTGTAAGGTCCATTTCTTTAAGGGTTTGATTAAGTTCCAAAGTGTCTCTGTCTACTTTTGACCTGTTGATCTATGCCATGTTGAGATGGCGATGTTGAAGTCCCCAAGAATTATCGTTTTGGGGTTGATTTCTTGCTTTAGAAGCTGTAGGGTTTTCTTAATGAATGTGGAGGGGCCCGTATTGGGTGCATATATGTTCAGTATTGTGAAGTCTTCCTGGTGAATTGTACCTGTGACTAAAATGTAGTATACATCCGTGTCTCTTATAATTTTCTTTGGTTTGAAGTCCACTTTGTCTGATATCTTGGTGGCTGCCCCTGCCTGTTTTCTGCTTCTATTAGCTTGTAGAATTGTTGACCAGCCTTTTATTTTAGAGCCTGCCTATCTTTTGTGGTGAGATGGGTTTCCTGCAGGCAGCAGATTGATGGATTGTGATTTTTAATCCATGTTTGTAATCTGTATCTCTTGATCGGTGAATTAATTCCATTAACATTTAGTGTTATAATGGAGAAACTATTGTTAATTCCAGACATTTATTATGTTTAGTAGTTTTTATAAGTATATTGCTTCGCTTTTAATGGTGTTATACTTGCCTTCAGTTCTCCTGGATATGCCGTTTTTTTTCTTCACGCTTGAGTATCATTTCTAGCATTTTTTGAAGGCCTGGTTTTGGTGGACATGTATCCCTTCAAGTTGTCTTTGTGCTGGAAGATTTTTCTTTCTCCCTGGATCATGACGGATAGTTTTGCAGGGTAAATCAGCCTGGGTTGACATTTTTGCTCATTCAATACTTGAAGTATGTCTCTCCAAGCTCTTCATGCTTTTACTGTTTCGACTGAGAAGTCATTTGTTATTTTTGATAGGTTTACCTTTAAAAGTGACTTGTTTTTCTCCCTTGAAGCTCTCAGCACCAGTTCTTTATCTTGAATGTGGAGTGTTTTAACTATTATTTGCCGTGACGTGCTTCTGTATTGGTTGTATCTTTTTTTTTGGTGCGGAATGCCTCTTGTATATCGATGGGCCTCTCTTTTTTTAGATGAGGAAAGTTTTCCTTTATGATCGTTTGAAAAATTTCCTTAGGGGTGGTATTTTGAGATTCTCGCTCTGGTATTCCATGAATACGCATGTTAGGCTTCTTCAGGGTGTCCCATATCTCTTGGATATTTCTCTCAAGTATCTTTTTGGCTTTAACAACCTCTTCCATTGAGCTGGTTAGTACTCCCACTTTATCTTCAAAGTCTGAAATTCTGTTTTCTGCTTCCTTAGTTCTGTTGATAAGACTCTCTGTGGAGTTCTGGGTTAAAGATAACTTGTCTTATAGCTCAGTTTTAAACTCTGCTTGAGTGTGTTTTAACTGCTCTATGCCCGTTTTTGTTTCTTACACTGTTTTTCTTAACTCCTCCAAATGTCTGTTGTGTTCCTCTTCAAAGCGATTGATTCCATTATGTAATTCCTCCCGGATTTCCTCTTTCATAGTATTGAACATGGTAATGATCATAATTTGAAAGTCGTTATCCTGGGTCAGGCTTTCTTGGCCTTTTTCCGTGGGTTTGTTCTGGTTGGAGTCTAACATTATGGGATTAATTTCTTCAGTGGGAAATTTGTCTACTTGAGTGTTGCTTCTCATGGATTTGCACTTTGACTTTGGCATTGTCGGTTTAACTCTTAAGATCTTTCAATTTCACTAAACGGAATTATTTGGCCTGGGGTTCTTGGGGTGGGCAGGGACGGAGTTTACCTAGGTCGCGGATGAGGCCAGGCTGGACCGCGTGGGCGAATCCCGGCAGGCGGAGCCGGGTGGGGAAGGGAGGATGGGGGCGTCAGTGTGAAGCTCTTTAACCCGAGGGCAGCTGGGGCGGGGCCGGGCGCAGGGGGAAGTCCTCCTTGTCCCTCGGCCCTGCCCGCGGCTCTGGCTGGATGGTGGGGTAGGAGCTGGGTCCCTTGGGCTGACCTGGGGTCCTGGTTGGAAGGTTTTAATTAAAGTTTCAGTGTTCTCTGGAGAGTAAAGCTATCCCTTTTTTATATTTTCTTGAACATTTTTCAAACTTTTTAAAAAATTATATACATGTTGATACAGGATTGTATGGAAAATTCGGTAATGGTATTATAGTACCTGCCTAATATTTGAAGGTTCCACTATGTTAACATAAAAAAAATATGTAATGACTACCTATATATACAAGAACACATGATTACCTTTTTTTTTCTAAATTGAGTAAAAGTTCTTATTAACTGTGACATGTGAATGATTGTGAGTATGTAGATTAGAGGAAATTTGTTACACCAGAAATAGACTAAAGATCAAGAGAGTAAAACTCCTTCTGACCAGCATTCCATCACAGGAATTCATGACTTAAGGATTGGATATGGAAGCCAGAACTCTTCTCTTTGCTCCATTGATTCTAATATGCCCAGAATGAAAGAAGTGAAAAAGCCTTGAGAGAAACAATCACATTTACTATAGCCCCTAAAAAAATGAAATACTTTGGTATAAAGCTAACCAAGGAGGTAAAAGACCTTTACAATGAAAACTTTAAAACCCTAAAGAAAGAAATAGCAGAAGACACCAGAAGGTGGAAAGACCTCCATGTTCTTGGATTGGCAGAATAAACATTGTAAAAATGACCATCCTACCAAAGGCAATATACAAATTCAATGCTATACCAATTAAAATCCCAAAGCAATTCTTCAAAGAAGTTGACCAAACAGTCTCAAAATTGATATGGAGGCACAAAAGACCCAGGATAGCAAAGACAATCCTGAGTAACAAAAACACTGCTGGAGGTATTACCGTACCAAACCTTAGTCTATACTACAAGTCCATAGTTATAAAGACAGCCTGGTACTGGCTCCAAAATAGACACACAGATCAATGGATAAGGATTGAAGACCCAGATATAAGCCTACAAAATTACAGCCATTTGGTCTTTGACAAAGGGGCCCAAAGAATCCAATGGAAAAAGAACAACATCTTCAACAAATGGTGCTGGCAAAACTGGATCTCCACATGCAGAAGATTAAAGCTGGACCTGTACTTGTCACCATGTACAAGACTTAATTCCAAATGGATCAAGGACCTTGATATAAGGCCAGAGACGATAAAAACCATAGTTGAAAGAATAGGGAACTCCCTCGAGCTGATTGGGCTAGGCCAACATTTCCTAAACAGACATCCAATGGCACAGTCACTGCTACCAACTCTCAACAGTTGGGATCTTGTGAAATTAAAGAACTTCTGTTCAGATAAAGAGATTGTAACATGAGCTCAAAGGCAACCCACAGAATGGGAGAAAATCTTCCTAACCACATATCTGATAGAGCTCTACTGTCCAGAGTGCATAAAGAACTTAGAAAACTAAACTCCAAGGAAAACAATGGCCCAGTTAAAAAATGGGCCCTGGAACTTAAAAGAAACTTTACCAGGGATGAAATTAAAATGTCTAACAAATATCTTAAAACATGCTCTACTTCTTTAGCCATCAGGGAAATGCAAATCAAAACTTCCCTGAGATATCATCTCACCCCTGATCAGGATGGCAAAAATCCACAATACAAACAACACCAAATGCTGGAGATTGTGTCGAGAGAGGGGAACTCTCCTACATTGCTGGTGGGAGTGCAGGCTCATACAGTCACTCTGGTAAGCTGTCTGGAGATTCGTAAAGAAATTAAAGATTGAAATGCCATATGACCTTGCGATCCCACTTTTGGGAATAACCTCCCATACAGCAGAGGTTCACCTCAATAGCACAAGCACGACCATGTTCATAGCAGCACTGTTTAAAATAGCAAAGTCATGGAATCAACCCAAATGTCCAACAGTTGATGAGAGGATAAGGAAACTGTGGTACATCTATACAATGGAGTACTACTCAGCCATCAAAAATGATGAATTACTGGAATTTGACAGGAAATGGATGTCATTAGAAACAATTATATTAAGTGAAGTATCCCAGACCCAGAAAATTAAGCGCCATATGTACTCCCTAATAGGTGGCTCCTAGTACCAAACCCACCCAGCCCACCTTGAGACACTCATAGGTAAATCTACGTACAGTAATTGCAAGGATTTATGAACAGGAGTGATGGGGTTAGAGGGGCCACACCAGAAACAAGGAGAGAAGTGACCATGTTACAGTAGAGATAATAGGCCTCCATCAAGGACTGCAAGAAAGTAATGTGACACCTGGTTAAGTTCACAGACATTCGTTCCTGATCATTTACAACTAAGGGGGTATGATCTCACCAGAAGGGGAGGGACATATAGTCTGGCAGATAAAAAGTAACCATTTTACAAATAGATGATTGACCCCTACCTCACTGAGGTTTCCTACTTTTATTACATCTACCCTTGAATGTGCCATTATAATAATACTCCAGTTTAACAGCTTTTTGTCTCTGGCCAGGGAGTAACATACAGTGCCCAGCAGGATGGAGTGAAGGGCATTGCATGAGCAGCACAACTACAAAAGAAAATCAACAAACCACAATCCAGAATTTCAGAGACTCTATATCAATCACCTAGAACTAGGCCATCCTAATCTCTCCCCATCCTGAAGCTCAGGGACATTTGCAGAAGAGGGGGCAGGTAAGAGTGTAAGAGCAAAAGTATGGGAGGAGCAATGATTTGCAAGATACTCCACACAAGTTAGGGCCGAATAAATCATAATTGGACTTTGCTTGCCCTGCCCAATGTCCAACACACTATTGACCTCACAAAGTCTAGCATCTGCTAAAGGCACCAAGATCCTTGGAGGCAAGGAATTGGCAGCCACAGTAGTGTTCCTATGCTTAAGGGGAACACGGGAAAGGATTCAGGGAAATGCCACTGGGTCCTTGTTCGTCATCGGAGAGGAGGGCCTAGAAGAAAGTCAGGGATGCACATTAAAGGACTCTCTGGGAATTGGAGTGGGAGGCACTGGGGGATGAGGAGGGAGCGGTGAGGGGAGGGGGAGCAGAGCATTCGGGGGGAGGAGGAGGAAGGGAGCGAACCGGTGTACCTATTAATTTTGTATGAGCAGAAATAATAATAAAAATATTAAAAAAAGAAATTGATACATGACAAAAAAAAGATTCTAATATAAGAAACCATCACTAATTTCAAAGAACTGGAAGACCTAGAAATTCATGGGTGTTTGAAAGAGATGCTCCAATGATTTTTTTCATGACATTGTAATCATTGAAGGAAAGTGTAGTCATTAATTGCAGACACACATAGTAGTGTTGGATGGAATAAATAACACACTAGGTGACAGTCAAGACAGGGAAAATAGAAGACTAAGAACTGTTTTTTTTTTTTTTTTAACTCTCTGCACAAGCAACTTTGAGATTTCAGTTCCTTCAAAAACTGTCCTCATTGAATATCCCTTTCTCACATAGACCAGAAATGTCACAAAGATACAGACCAAACCAAGGGAAGTCTAGAAGTGCTAACATTTTAAAGATATGTGTCTAAAACATTAAAAGCTTTAAATTATAAACTACATATTGAGAAGTGAGCATTATGCCTAAAATAATTAACAATGATGTAACAAAAGATCTAATGTGTAAAGAAAACTTCTTTGGGGGATCTCTGAAAACCTTGGTGGGAAATGGGAGATGAGAGAAAGCATCTCATTGGCTAGAGGCTAAGGGAAATTCGAATAGCACTAAATTGGAGGCAGAAGTATCCTCATACTGGGTGTGTTATCTCTAAACATCCCTTTGCCATTTAATAAAAGTTTGAAGCACATGACTAGCTATGGCTGTGTGAATGAAAAATACCTATCATAGGTTCCTGTTTGGTCCTCGGAGGCTGGACAGTTTGGTAAGATTGGAGAACCTAGGAGATGAGACTTCTCTGGATTAAGTAAAAGGTGGGAGAACTCAAGATTATCTTTTTTTCTGTTTGCTATGTTAGTAGGTTTAGTCTCTTTGGGAGACTTAACTACCATTGTCTTCGAAACATTTTAATCGACATTAACAAAGGTATTGTTTTATATATATCTACATATTCACTAAAATCTCGTTAATTTTTTCAAAGGTGTAGTTTATTTGAAACTTTGCTTATGAATGTTCTAAATTTGGGTCAAAATTATTTTTGAGATTTCATCTTATCTTCTACAACAAGCAATTGTATGAGTGTATTGAAATCTTTTCAGGTACTGTTTTTTTTGGATGTTCTGTGCTGGTTTTCTAAACTTTTGGTATTTAAGAGAGTAGTGATCCCTATTTTGTCTTAGAAAATAAAGTTATTGTGAATTTAAGAATTTAAGGGAGGGAGGGAACTGGTCTACCTATTAAGTTTGTATGAGCAGAAATAATAAAAAATGTATGAAAAACAATTTAAATCTCATGAACATTGTAATCATTAATCTTTCATATGAAATCCTCTTCAAGTCTCACAGTTAAACATTTACTTTTTAGGGTGTATGTGTGTGTTTGCGCATGCCCATGTGGGATGCACATGTTTTCATGAGTATGAATGTGGATGTGCATATGCCAAGGTGGATATCTCAGCACATGTCAAGTTGCACATCAGTTGGATATCCCAGGACAGCCTCAACCATCAGTACTCACATTCTATTTTGCATAAAAGAGGGTATCACTTTGTTGTTCACTGATGTATATTAGTATGTGCACTTCTGAAACTTCCTTAAAAACTCCTACTTAGCCTTCTGTCTTACTAAGGAGCGGTGGTATTACAGACACATGTCCCAGGTTGGGCTTTGATTTGGGTTCTAGGGATTCTAGTTGAAATCTTCCCACTTACATAGGAAGTGCTTTATCCACTCAGACATCTCGTAAACCTCAGTTTTAACGGTTTATTTTTTTAGATAAAGCATACTTTGATAAATTCCAGAACATATTTATTGTGACATTATGTCAACTTCTGCTCTCAACAATTTCTTATACTTTAATCTTTCCCTCTGCGTTTAACTTTTCTGCATAGGATTTTTCTCCGGCAGCTCCTGTGGGTGGTCACATCACCCGTTATTCCTTGTCTATAGTTGAAAAACATTTTTATTGTGCTCACTTTTGAAAAAAATATTATGCTTGGATATAAAATTATATGTTAGAGTTATTTTCTTTCAGCAGTGTGAAGATATTACTCCATTCACTTTTGGCATCTATTGTGGGACTGACGCATGTACTGTCAGCTGGTCATTCCTTTATTGTTAAGCTGTCTCATTTGCCTAGCAGTTCTCCTGACTGGTGTTATCCATTATGTAGAACATTTCCGTTATGTAGCATCTACATATAGCTTTACTTCTGCTTATTATTAAAAATGCAACCTTCGTTTGAAATACTTGATTCTTTTCATTTTGCAATCTTCAGAACTGTTCATGCCAATGCAGCCTGTCTTCTGTTTTCTTTTTAACTTTTGGAGGAGAGTCAGGAAGTTTCATTGCTCACCTACCGCTATTAAGAATTTTTCACACTGTGTGGCTTAATCTTTCCACGTGGCTGGATTCCTCTTCCTATCTTGAACAGATCTTTTTTCTTTTTGTCTATATCCAGGGTAGAGATTTACAGAGACAATTTTTAAAGGATACACTTTATCAGTAAGAGGTATGTTATTGTCAAACTTGCTAATTTTTTCATATTCATAGCACAACATTTGCATTGACTTTATGCTAAATTCTGTACTTGAAATCCATCAGTGTAGTTTTTAAACTATTTTTGGTAGTACTGTCATATCATTTTCCCCAATGAAGACTAAATCCCAACTATGAATTTCTTTCAATTTTTACTGATCTTTTTCACAATCAAGGACAAGGTGATTTCAGACTCATTGGCTGATACTGACTTTCCTCCATTCAATTTAAAAATCTAGTTTTCTATGTTTCCATGTTTCATATTTTTAAATGAAAAAAATTTTGCATCATTTACTGTAACAGAAATGCCAGAGTTCTTACATTTTCAGTAGTAGACATCATGGAGATCAATATTTTGTTTAAAATTTTAGAGGATACTGAATGTATTAAAACAAACAATCCCCATATATCTAAGCTAGAATTTAAGAAGATCCAGGATATTAATCCTTCTAATTTTAATGCTTGGGCATTTCTTGTCTTTGGAAAACTATAATTATCCATCAGGTTTAGTTACTTATGGTCATAAAAATACTAGTTTCATAAAACAGATAATTGCATTTTATATACATAGTCAATGTAGCATCACAAACCACCAGACATTTTCTCAATAGAAAATAAAAATTTTATTCTATGTTATTTTCTTATGAATCTTGCCAGTAACAGAAAGAAAAAAATAAATTGGTAAGCTTTCTGGAACTAAGTCCCTTATAGTTGAACTTGATTTTTTTTAGAATTCACTGATAGATCAAGAGATTATTAGTTGACCAGGTGTCAATTAATGTTAGATGTTTCTGGGATTATCCATGAGGATCTTAGGAACTAGACTTGCATCTGTATCAGAGAAAACAGTAAAGCAAATGTGTAGCCTCTGTGTAGATAGGAGAGGTGCACAAATTCAATCCATTGAAAACTTAGGCAACACTAACCTAAGCAATAAAGTCAGATTTCTCTTTTTTACCCTGAATTCTTGAACTGTGGCACAGACAGGTAACACCTTTGAATCTACATCTTATATCTTATCCCTTGGCTCCTGCCCTTCAAACAGCACCATAGATTTCTTGGACTATTCAGCTTCTTTTATCACATGCTACAATTCTTCATCATGTACAGAGAGCTAGTATTCATATTTTGTTATTAGTGAACATATACATACATTTTATATGCTTGTATATATGGGCCGGTGTATGTTTGTGTGTATTTGTAATATTTTATTTAGTTAAACTCGATAACTGAGATAGTGTATTGACTTAATGCAAAATTGTATTTAACCACAAGAAATGTTACTAATGACATTTTAGATTTAAAAAGTCTTTTAAAGCGGGGGAGGAGGTTCGGTGGTTCAAATTTTTGACACATATACAAAGGGACCTAAGTTTGGATCCCAGATACCGCATAAAAATCCCAGGCATATCTGTAATTCTTCCCCTGTCAGGCAGAACCTGGAAATCCTAAGAGCATACTGGCTACCCAGACTAGTTCTCCTGGTTGCTGTAGGTTTCATTAGAGACCCAGATTCACAGCAATTAAGTGGGGGAGTGATCAAGGATGATTCTTGATATGATCCTTCAATCTCCATAGCATAACTACACACACTCAAATGCACTCATGTACATAATACACCTACACACACATGTATTCTCATCCACTTATGCTCACACGCGCACACACACACACACACACACACACACACACACACATACACATCCATAGAACTGTATACACATACATGAAGGAAAAAACATCTCTTCAACTTTAAAGCACAATTATGCCATTAGTCTTTCTGTAATATACATTCATCTTGTTTATAGGACATCATGCTGACTGCATATGCATATTTGTGCTTTATAAAGGAAGCATCCTTCTATTAGAGCACACGAATTACTTAAATATTAAGCAGTCTAACATAGATATGAAGTACAAGTTGCCTAATTTTTTATAACGTTTCTGTCAGTAGACATATTCTTATTTGATTTCTTATTTTTATTTTAAATTTTATTTTATGTTTTACAAACATAATGAGTGGTTGTCCCTGTCCTCCCTTCCACCTCCTTCCTCCTTCCGCCTTCTACGTCCTCCCTTCCAACCTTCCTCCCCCTCCTTTCCCTCCATCTTCTCCCTTCACCAATCCTTTCCTCTCTCTCCCATCCTCCTACTTGTCTGCTTATGTGGGCCCCAGGGATCCCTTCAGGTTGCCTGCTTAGTAGGGCCTCAGGCCTCTGAGGCAGATGAACTGGCTCTTCCTTGGGTAGACCCACTGAGAAGGGGCACTCCCCTTCACCGGTCTATAGCCCCTAAGACTCCCTCTCCATGCAATTTTTTCTCCTGAGATCCTCCTAGTCTGGGGATGAATGTTGATACGTCAGTCATAGTGCAGGTCTGGTGAGGATAAGGCTCACTGCAGTCCATTCCAGATGCAGCAGTCCTCTCTTGAGTGTCAGTCATGGCTTCAGTGGACCTCAGTGGACCTCCCCACCTTTAGGCTCTTAGAGTCTTATTGTCCCTCCTCTGAAAGGTATCCTGAGCCTTAGGATGGGGACATACTCGCCTGGTCTGATTCCAGTTGAGTGTCTCAGGGTCTCCAGTACTCTACACTTTGTTTGGATGCTGTTGTCTATTTCATTGCTCATTCATTACAATGGACTGCATCTTGTTTGAGTGGTGAGATCTTTCCTTGTCTGGAGATAAAATGAGAGTTGTTTTGATGGAGGTTTACTACCAGGTGCTCATGGTTAGTATTGAAGCTTCTGATCCTGTGTACTGCCAGTTTCTCCCTGTCCACTGTTGTTTAGACTGTTTTACATTGCTGGGCATGTTCCCTGTCATTAGGGGGACGGGTTTAGTAAGCAAGTGGTTAAATTTCCACTGTGTCCTATTCCTTTCTTCCCTCCCATTTATGACTTTCTTATACAAAGAACTATTTAACTCTGCTTTTTGGTTGCCATTCCTGCTCTTCTAGGGTCTTCTTCCACTGATGCCCTCCTTGTGTTCCTTTGCGTTTGTGGATTCTGTAAGGGAAAACATGTAGCGTCTGTCCTTCAGTGTTTGGGATATGATTTCTTTATTATTATTATTATTATTATTATTATTATTTCCATTCATACAAACTTAACAGGACAGGTTTTTATTTCTGGCCAGGGGGTGAATTCCAGTACCCATCGGGACATGATTTCTTCACGTAAAACGTGACTCTGTTGTAGGGCGCAGTGTCTTGGGAGATATTCCCAGGAGTGGTATAGCTGGATCAGCTAGGTTGTATAGAATTTCAATTTTTAGCTTTTTTTAGGGGCCTCCAAGTTGATCTCCAAAAGGGGTTTATGAATTGAAAAATCCCCCCAGTGATGTATGAGGATCCCTTTCTCCCAGCATGCACATCAACATTGACAGTTAGTGTTTTGGATCTTAGCTCTTCTGACTGCAGTGTGATGATATCTCAAGGTGGTTTTAATTTGCATTTCCCTTATGACTAGAGAGACAAGAGTGTGCCTAATCTTAGACATTTCACCTTACATTGGTCAGAACTCAACTTACACACATTACTGGTAGAGTTTTGTTTAAAGCTGCACAATGCAGAAAGACATTATTGCTGCATTGTTTTGGAAAGTGAGGAATTTTCCTATCTGAAATGTATTTTTTAACTTCATCATTCTTGCCACTGCAATTATGTATTGTCTATACTTTGCCCTGGGGGAAAACAGCACATTTATCCTTTCTGTTTATGTAGATCCCCCCAACTTCTGTTTTGCATTTTTATTCACACATAATATATTTAAGGCTTAATTGATTACACTATAACCATATTTCAATGTGATTACAATTAATTCCTGATGGGTAGAGTATTCATGTGTGTTTTTAGTAAAAATTTATTCAGCAATGGTTGCACCTTCATAGAAAAGTTGTGAAAATAACGTAAAGAATATACACTGGAACATGCACCCAGCTTTCTCTTACAACTGCATAACTTACTCGTAATGAAGAAATCATGATTGATAATAGAGATAATATCTTGAATGAAATCCCTATGTTCTTGTGTTCCATCTGCTCTACTTCATTCTCCTCCTACGGCAGATGCTACCAGATGTCCAAGTCGTTACGATCCATGGAATTCTTGGATGTTCTTTGTTGGTGATGACAGTGTTGAGGTTAGGGGTTTTGAAGGATGTCTCTCAACTGAGATTCATCTGATGTGTTCCTGCAGTTAGACTCAGACTTTGTGGAATGTCCATAAAATCACAGTTCATCAAAGTATTAAGCTATCTCTATTGTTGATTGTTGTTGACATTTCTTGCAGTGAGGGAGCAAATGTAATACTGGAAGGTTTTCTTTATTTTAAAGTAAATCTTCTCTACTTAGGTTATTCTGTGGAAGAATCTTCTCTACTTAGGTTATTCTGTGGAAGAAACTCCCTCTGCACATTCTACTCATCATAAGACAGCACCGTGTTCCATTTCTTTGAAGGTAGAAAAGCTATTTACAATTCTTCAGATGTGGGGATGTGTCTCCTATGTTCATGCATTAATTTATTCTACCAAATCATTCCCTTTCCCAAATGGTCTCCTGAATATTCCACACTCTTTTCATTCCTTTCTCCTAATAACGAGAATGGATTAGGATCCACAAATCACTCATGCTGCTGCTAAAGCTACTGCTGGTTTCACTAAGAAGCTGTCTCCAGAGTTTCTGCCCTGGTCCATATAGAGTCTAGAAAAAAGCCAAAAGAAATCCTGACACTTGATTTAAAAATTTTTTCTCTGAGCTGATGCAGGCTCGAGCTGTGTTCTCAAATCTCCCTCCCTTCCAACAGGCAATCCCTCCCCAATTTCTCCTAATTTCCTCCCCACAGCAGGCCTGGTTTGTAAAAGAAAGAGTGGGAAAACCCGATAATGCCCGTTTATTAGTTTGTAATGAGAAACACAACTGTCAAATGGATCTGGACCTGTATGCTTGATTTGGAGAAATACTATTTGTGAAATTAATTATAATATAAGGGCAAACTTGTTATTTTGAGAGGAAGAGAACTTCCAAATCAAATAGGCAACTTTCCCAGGCAGCTTTTTTTCTCTCCCTGGGGGATATGATTTGGAAAGCAAAATTAGAATCAAGATCTCGTGGTGATTATTTCCTAAAAGGCATGTGGTTCAAGTTTTAACTGGCACTTCTTGACAATAAAGTCTAGGGGCAATGCACTTGGTTCTATCGAACCTATTTAGGCTTTCTACTTGAATATGTTCACTCACTTCTACAGAACATCCTGGAATTGCATTTGTGTTCTTCATCCCTACACATTAAAAAATGAGATTATATAGAATAGATGTTAGGTTAGTGGGTAGAGGCAGATAAAGTCACAAGTCAGAATGATGTGAAACAAAATGAAGGGAACAGAGGAAGTTTAATACACAAAACACTAAACAAGAATATCCTGCATTGGCAGAACATGAATTCAGGTAAAGCGTGCAGCACACTGCAGTAGGTTATTGAAATAAGTTTGTTTTTGTATCGGTCTCACAGAGCAATTTTTAAAAACTTATGCTTTCTGAGGTGATGGCATCGTTTAGGGAGATAAAGGACTTAAGTGTATCAATGATAAATAAAGTCACTGTGGCCCACCAAACACACTTTATATCAAGACTTGTAGAAGGGTTTTTATCTCAACAGCTGAGGATGGATGATTCCATGTGAGTTGCCAGCTAGGCTGGGTTTAATCACACCACACAGTGTGACCAAGCTGGTTGACAAACAGATGGAGGCATTAATCCGAGGACTTTGTTTAAGGTCACTGACCATCAAAAATGGCAAACACTTGTGTTTATGAAAAGGATAATAAGACAGAAAATTTAGGAAGCTGTTGCCTCCCCCAGCCATCCTCAGTAGTACCTCTATTGTAGGAAGACATGTGAAGTGGCCAAATAAAACCCAAGGAACACACTAAAAATAGCCTCTTCCAAGGAGCTTTACTAATAAATGTACAGATTCCACCAAAGTGAAATATGCCTCGGGGATGTCAGTCATTTATTTTGTTTTCCAATCATCAAAATATCTCAAACTTGTGGCTTCACCTTGATATGACATACCTAAATAAAATCTCACAGTTAACTCATGATTCTCAAGCAACTAGAAGTCTTGCTGCTATTTGACTATTTGGAATGGTCCAGAAAGACAGTGCAGTGGATAAAGTGTTGGCTCACAAATCTGGAAAACTAAGTGCAATTGACGAATTCTATATGGTGGAGAGAGAGAATTGACCTTTGAAACTTTTCCTTGGACCTCCACCCATGAATCATGATATGCATATATTCTCTCTCTTGCTCTCTTCTCTCTCTTCTCTCTCTCTTCTCTCTCTCTCCCCCCTCTCACAAAGAAAATTTTTTGAAAATGTGCACCAGTAATTTAATTATGAAAGCAAATTCTAATCCCACAGCATACAGGAGAGATCTTGGTTTGTGGATCAGTAAGTAAAATAAATGGTTTATGTGTTTGCTTTCTGATTAAATTACACAGTGACATTTACAAGAGTGTGAGAGACAGGGTGAGCATTACTTAAGCAACATTCTAGCTCATCTGTGATGAAGAGCTATTGAGGCAATGTATTTTACTTTATATACATAGTTGAGTTATTAAACTTCTAACAAGGAACAGTCTTGGAAAGCTTTGAGGAAATAAGAGAAAAATTTATGTTGCATTGTGGTAGTCTGGCTCCTACAACTTGAGCTTGCTATCAGGTACTTACTTGTAGTACAAAGGTGGCATCTTGGGGGAAACATTTATGGAGTTAGGTGTTTAGCTTTGATTACTCCTGAAGAGAGGCACCATGTTGAAGGTTGAAGAAAAGAGCATTCTATAGTCCTTGAGCTGGGTAGGAGAAGTACAGAAGTTTTATCCTATAATCCATTGCTTAATTCTCACTGAGAGAAAATGCATTCTCTCCCAACTCCCTAGTTCTGCAGATAATTGCCACTTGCAGGGCAACGGCTTAGAATTTAGTCCTTTCTTAAGTTCCTAATGACTGAGATGGATTGAAGCCAACAAGGCTAATCTGATTTGTAAAACTAATTGAGGTCGCCGCCTTCAGACTAGAGAGTGGAAGACTTACTATTAAACACAAATGAAATTATAATCTTCTCTATCAGAGTGATAAGCTTAGAGAAAGTCAGCAAAAAAAAAAAAAAAACCCAAGCAGCATTTAGCCCATATAATTATAAGAATTTCAAGATGAAATGGTCGCATTATAATGTCTACCTGACATTTCATGGTAGATGGCACAGAAGGGAAAAGCATCATTATAGTGTAAAATAACCTATCATACCTCAATTACTTCTCTGCAAACGTAATTAAAATCTCCTTAATAATTTAATTGTACACCAGCATGCTCCATGCAAAAAAAAAATAAACATATTCCCTAGCAAAATATCATCCACGTCTCCTTTGACAATGAGTTCATGGTCAGAAACTTACTGAGTAAAAGAAGTAGAAACAGTGGAAATGAGATCCTTCTCAAGGTGCATACAGAATTATAAAAGAATATGCAATACAGGCAATGAAAGTAATTGTTGTTGCATGCAGCCACACAAGACATCAAGTCAGCCAGCCACTACTCCACTCATTTCTCTTTCCATTTAACACTATTTTTTGGATATTTTGATATAGTGAGAATGGATGCTGGTATAACATAGGGGACTATATTTATTTTGTAAATGAACACATAGGACAATGTTGTTTTGAAGCATTCTGTACAATGATCATCTACATACACAAAATTAAGAGGTGAAAGGCTGGAAGGATGCTATGTTTCACTGCAAGAAATTTTAGAAAACCGAATTAAAACCACAGGAAGGTTATTTTCACATTCATATTTCTAAACATAGGAAGTTCATGTGAAAGACAACAGGGCTAAACACTGTGCTGTGTTTCTCTGGGCCCAGCTCTTTAGATAACATCCCACGAAAACCTTCACTGTCACAAGACATGAACAAAAGGACAGAGCTCAGAAAGTGACGAAGACTATTACAACTTTATAAATGCCATTTTCACTTTTGTTTTATATATAGATAAATTATATTTCTATAAGACCTTTCCAATCAGTTTCTTTATTTTTATTCAGATCCAGTAGATATTTAGCTGGAATTGCATTAACTGCAAGCAGTTATATATAAAGTACCTTATCTGTACTGAGTCTTTGGAATCAGGATTGAATAATATATTTCCATTTAATTTCGTGTCTTTATTTGTCTTAATAATGTTTCATAGTTTTCCATAGACAGGTTTGCAACACACTGGCAAGATGTTTAATTTTTTCATTTATTTGCTAATTCTGTGTGGACGGGTATCCGTATATATGCCATGGAGGTCAGATAATAAATTGAGGGAGAAGTTTCTCTCCTCTCTCCATATTCACTCTGGAGATCAAACTCAGGAGTCAGGCTTGGTGCCTGACTTTGACCCTACCATTGACTCTGCTAGATTTTTTTCTTAAAGTAATTCTTTTCAATACTATTATAAATTGTACCTTCATCTTTTAGTTCCTTTGGTGCAGGAAATAGAAATATGAATATATTCTTACATTGTTTTCCAACTCAGGAGCTCACTGAATTCAACTAATATTTGTGGGACATGTCAGTTAATTATGTTCTACTTAAAGATAAAAACAAAGCTTTACTCCACATATGCTTAATTTGTTTTAGACTCACCATTAAGAACCTCCATTCAAATGTGACTGGAGCTGAAAATGGACATTCTTACTTATTTCAGAGAGAAATGGACATTTTTCTTGTTTCAGAGAGAAAATTTATACCTTTCCAACATTAAACATGACTATTATTTGCATTTTACATATCTGAGAATTTCTGTCAATGATGGTTCTTGTTTTGGTGAAATGTTTTTCTGTTTCTATTTCAGCAATTGCATGTTTTACTTCCTAGTTCACTATGACCAGTTATACCCATAGAGGTTGGATTATAATGCAGTATAAATACTGATGGTGGTATAGCTACCATTGTTTGCAAATTTGTGTAAACGGTTTTGAGAACTTTCCATATACATTTATAATGGTCATTAGTGTCTGGTCTTTTCTTTTCCAAAAATTGTGATTTAGATGATTTTATTGTGAAATTATATTTTTGCTGTATAGAAGAAATTAAAGAAAGCTTCCTTCCTGGTTTAAAAAAATGGATTTATTTATTTGGAATAAGTAATTTTTCAGTGGTTTAGAACAAGTTTGTATGATTCAACTTCATTTACCAACTGCTAGTTAAATTGTATTAATAGATGTAGCTATTTGAATTCCATTTTTTCCCTTATGTGAGCTCTGACAGTTTCCTTCTAAAATAAAAAGTATCCATTATATTTAACTTATCACATTTGCTAGCTAAGGTTTTCTTAAAATAAAGCACCGCAATCCTGTTGACTTCTGTCGCTCTGACTTTGGAATATGTATGTTTCTCATTTATAACCATCAGGCAGATTATGGAATCAGCATTTCCTGTTGCCAAGAAAACCTGTAATATACTTCTCATTCCTCCTCAGCTTTCCTTTTTCTTCTTCCTTTCCTTCCTTTCCTTTCTCTGTCATTCTAGGCTAGAGGGATTGAACCCAGACTCCTGGGCATGCAGACAAAACTCTGCCATTGAAATACCAACCAACATTGAAAATGTTACCTTAGCCTCTATCTCCTTTGTTTCTACTGATTTGTTTATTGTTTCCTTCACTTCTTTCTATGGGTTTAATATGTGACGCCTTCTTCTCATTTTCATATAGAGCTAAGTTAGTGATTGAGATTTCGCCTGTCTTCTACTATAAACTCTTGGCAATCTAAATTTCCGTTTACTTGCTACATCCATTAAATTCCACATATTTTATATGCTGCATTTTATTTTTGTTTACATCAAAGACCATTTTCTATTTCCATTTAAATGTATTCTTTGATCTCATATCTTCCCTCTTTTGGAGACTTCCCCCCTAATGTATATTCCTTTCTTCTTTACAACTGTAATTGAAATTTTTCTTTAAATGTGCCAATCTCTAGGTTCGATACCAGCATCTTGATATAAGAAGAAAAAGTGTGATGCTTGTCTCTCTGTCTGGTATACCTCATTCAGAATTCTGTCTTCTAATTCCATGTACATATCTCACGATTTTCATTATTTCCTATTTTTCTTGACAGCTGAATAGTATTCTATTGCATATATATATATTATATATATCATATTTCTGTTATCTGTTAATCCACTGTTGGATTTTTTTAAGCAGATTCATTTCCTTTGGTATGGTAAACAGAGCTGTAATGAACATGGATGTACAAGTATCTCTGCAACATGATACAGAGTTCCTTGTGAATGTTCCCACATGTTTTAGGGAACTGGAAACTGGAAACAGTCCTCTGAATTTGGTCAACTGGTTGCATGAATTTAGTCTTTATTAATCTAAGATAAAAATTCCCATATTCATGCCAACGTGTGTTGGAGGTTATTCACAGTTTGCAATGAGCACATCCCACTTGCAGTAACAAATCAGCCATAGTAAACTGAGACCAGAAAAATAAACATATCTGCTCTTCTGCTTTGCCTTTAAGTTTAACTTTTCTTTAGTTTCCCCATGAGGAAAGATTCCCTGAGATTTTACCTGTAAAGCTCTTGTGTGATGGGATTAGCACTTCTTCTGTTTAACCTTCAGTTGATCAGCTGAAAGTCAACTAGAAAAGGTCTAAATTCCATGTAATGTGTCATTTTCCCAAGACACATCACATAATGTGGTCATATTATCTCATTACAGATTTAGAGAACTGAGGTGGAAGAGTCAGTTTTAGCCTTTCATTCTTCTGTGACTTTTGCCCATTAAACAAGTCATACTACTTTAGAACTTGGTCATTATCCCTTTTTTTAAATATGTGTGTGCATGCATGCGTGTGTGTGTGTGTGTGTGTGTGTGTGTGTGTGTGTGTGTGTGTGTCCCTATGGAGGACCAAGGTTGACTTTGGGAAGCAGCCTGGATTGTTTCTACCTCCTTCCTGCTTTGCTCTGGAATTTCCCAGATTCCAACCATCAGGATCAGAAGTACAGGCCTCCACCATTTCTGCCTGGTGTTATGTGGGACACGGAATCTGAATGCAGGACCTCCTGCTTATGAGACAGAGTCTTAGCTCCTGAGCCATCTCTCCAGCCCCACTATCCATTTTGAAGTGTTCATATTCCATATGTCCATTTTATATTATAAGCTCTTCTTTGACCATTTGTATCTTTCAGTAGAAAAACGTAATCATCTATAAGCTGAGGGAGAGAGATCCCGGTAACCCCTGGGAATATCGTATTGCTTGACACTGGGTCAATCAAAATGTCTTCATTCTTGGGTCATATGACACTTTCTTGAACTGAGCATTGTAATATGATTTGGCCATGTAGTACAAAAAAGTGATGGAAATCCAATTGTGTACTTAGTTTCTCATGGTTCTTTCTTTCTTTCTTCTTGGATTTGGCTTTCTGCATGCAAATTACATGATATTTTTCCCTCTTCTTAAAACTTTGAACTACTTATACTTTTCCTATAATAATGTACATATTTTGGTAGCATTTTCATGAGTTTGCCATTTCAATTCAATTTAATATTCCCTGCATTCCATTAGAATCATCAAACTCTTTCCAGGTGATCATTATCAGTTCTCTTGTGTTCATAGTTTTAATATTTTTCCTGAAATGTTATTTTTGTGCATTTTTCCCTTGAGTATGTTTTATTAAAGAGTTATTTTGTGTGGTTCCTTTTTATCTCCTGTCCTGGAGTTCATGGCATACTGTATAGTTTTAATTTATCATATGCAATTTGTATCTTTATAACATTGTATCCATATCATAAAACCATAAATTAGCTGAGGATGGTGGCTCATGTCTGTAAAGTCAGTTTTTTTGGAGCTTGAATCAAGAGGGTTAGGAGTTTGAGGCCAGTCAAACAATGTAATGATACAGTTTCAAAACAAGCAGACAAACCTTAAAATAATAGGTTTGGAGTTTTCCTTATGAAAAACTTATGCAAAACTGACATATATTTAACAAGAGATGAATGCATCATTAAATCAGGAAATAATAATAATAATAATGCAATAATAACAAAACAAGTTACATCTTTGTTCATGAAATTCTTAGTTCCATGTCCCCCTGACATTATTTTAATCATAATATCATTTGGTCTGAGTGGTCCTTTGTGTGAAAGATGTGATTTCTTCTCTGCTTTCAGTTTAATTTGAATAGTTTTCTTATTATTTAGTAAAACTGAACAGCTTTTCCCCTTTTCTATTTTTGCTGTGTCTCATGGAAAATTAAGTCAATTTTATGTCTTCTAAATAACTTTCAATGTTCCAATTTATTGAATATATGGAACACAGTTGTAAAGAATTTGAATATTTTAACTGCTAAATCTAAAATTGGTGGGACTTCGGGGTTTTTTTTTTTTAGTATAATGATTACCTAATGCAAGTCTGTAGCTGGTGAATACCTGGGCACTTTGCATTTGAAAAAGTTTATATTTTGCATTATGTACAAAAAGTAGTTTTTGCAAGGCAAAGAACCCTGTGTGAGGGTCTCCCTTCTTCCTTTAGCATCTTGAAGATATTCTTCTGCTGTGCTGGATTTACACTTCACTATGGGTAGTCTGCTTATTTGTATATCATAGCCCACCTTTGCTCTATCTTCTTTCCATATTTTTCCTGTGGTACTGATTTCCATATCATGAAATTTGGTTCTTCCTAACACTTGCAATGTGTTGACTTTGTCAATATGATCTGTGCTTTAAATGTTTGGAAAGTTTCAGACTTTAATTTTTCAGAAGTTTGTTTGCTCATTCCCTCTCCCCCCTCTCTTCCTTGCTTTCTGCCTTAGGCAAGTTATTTCCACATGCATTAGAGTTTCAATATTCTTTCTAGCTCACCAGTGGTTGTTTTGTTCTTTAAGTCAACTTACTTCTTCCAGTTTAATTTTAGTAGCTTTCCTATTATTTATTGAAAAGTTTTTTCTTTTTCATTTTTGCTGTGTCTCATGGAAAATTAAGTAAATTTAAGATATTCTAAATTTGGGGCTGGAAAGATGGCTCAGGGGTTAAGCCTCTGCCTTGCAGGCAGAAGGTCCTGAGTTCGGAGCCTTGACCCCATGTACAGAAGCCAGGTGGAAGCAGAAGCGGGGACGGCCTGCGTTTCTGGTCCTGGTAGGGCAGAGCCTGTGAATCCTCAGGCAGAGTGAACAAGGAGGAGGTGGAGTCAGTCCATGGTGGTTCCCGAATTTGCCCGTGGTTCTACACACACACACACACAATTGAATAATAATAAAAAAGATATTCTAAATTATTTTCAGTGTTCTGATTTATTGATACAGAGTCATTTATTGATATCTGAGTCATAGCAGAACTGAGATGATTAAGCAGGTGTTTCCATGACGGATTCAATTGATCAGCAAAATCTACACTTAAATATGCTCAGTTAGATTCATTAAGGAAAGCACATTTTTTCTTATTTGCCAGCACATTCCTTAGTATATACTGAACATTATGTGTAATGCAAGATAGAAATGGTGAAATTAGATTTTGCCTAATCTTGAAGGCCGTCAACATTTGTTCCTAGTGCCTTCTCATGGAGAACTAAGAGATGCTCAGTATCCACCTTAGCTGTAATGACACAGCCGAAGCTCATGGGAGGAACATGAACTTGAGTTTCTAATGCAAATTTCTGTCCATGAGTAGTTCTCTCAACTTCATGCTATATAAGTCTGAATATATCCATTCATAAACACAGAACATTTTAAGGAATGGAATTGTATGATGTATGTAGAAGATTTAATTGAGGCACCATGAACTACGTTACATACTAATATCTTTCTTTCTGAGAGAGAGAGAGAGAGAGAGAGAGAGAGAGAGAGAGAGAGAGAGAGAGAGAGAGAACTGTGTGTCACTGTTAAAACCCAAGAGTGACTTCAGGAAATCATCCTGCATCACTTCTGCTTCTTTTTGCTTTGCTTTGGGATTTCTCATGCTGCATCTTCTAGTGCCAGAAGTGCTGGCTACCTTCTGGCTAGCAATTTTGCATGAGATCTGTTATCTGAACTCAGGTCCTTAACTTCAAGGCAGAGTCTTATCCCATGATCTCTCCAACCGTAAAACTGCTTTTCCTTTTTTTTCACTCTCTTCATTTTTAATCACTTTTTCTTAACCACAGTTTGTTAGTTCATTGAACATCTGATCCTAAAAAAAAATACAAAAGTTTCACTATGTGTTTGGCATTGAACTTGAATTATTTTTGTCCTGCTACCATTTGTAAAATGTAGAATAAATAATTAGTAAGCTATATTAAGCAACATGTATATTTTCTTTTCCAAATTAGTCATTGAGACTGAGTTTCAGAAGCAATTCAAGCAAAACAAGGTAGTGATGGAAATGGAGAAAAGAGAGACAGAAAAAAAAAAAGACGTGCAAAGGACCTACACAGAACTCCTCACAAACACTGTAAGAACAATTAGCATCTTAATATTTCTCTTCTTCTGAATTCTTGATGTGAGTTAAGGCAGAGATTTTTTATATTTTTACTTTATTTTTTAAAATTTAATTAAGAGGGAATGCATATGTTTTCATTACCCACTAACTGTCCGAATATCACACCATCTCCCCTCCATACTGCTTTTCTCCCTCAACTACAACTCCCAGACCATGTGATCAATTGGATCCCATCTAGGATTCCTGAACTAAATATTTGCTGAGAACTCACCAGGGAGTGAATGGTCCACTGCTGAGTAAACCGTATAGGTACTTACCGCATCTCTTCCAATGCTGCCAAGAAAAATGAAATTATGGATTTTGCTGGTAAATGGGTAGAACTAGAAGATATAATATTGAATGAAGTGTGCCAAACACAGGAAAACAAATGCTGTCTGCCTTCCTCATATGCAGGTTCTAACGTTAAAACTCCAGAATGACACTTTTAAGAAGATATTCCTAAAATACTTACAAACCAGAGACTTTTAAAAATATATATATATATATATATTATTTATTCTTTTTAGAGTTTCATGCATAAATAGGATGAATTGTTACCATTTTCACCTCTTATTACCAAATCCTATCTGCTTTCCTTTCCTACTTCAAATCTTTCCAATCATGCTCATATTCATATTATTTTCATGTCTTTTTCCATGCGCGGCCAACTGAGTTTCTTTGGGATTTTTGTGTTGGCATGTATCTAGGCACTCACAGAAATTTGTCTGGTATAAAATCTTCTGAGTGTATCCTCTTACAGCAATTCGCATATATCCAAGTGGAACTGAGTTATTTCATTGCTGCCTTGGAAAAAAGATACTGAAAACACATTTTATAATATGATGTTTCTGAAGAAATTGCTTATGATGTTGCACACAAACTCTCCTGAAATGACCTGATCTCATTGGAGATACGCACTTATTCATTCAATAACCGCAAAGACACATTTTAAAAGAAATTGCCACTTTGTATGATTTTTGGGCGCTTGAAACATAAATGATGGTTATATTGTGGAGAATTTTGATGATTGTTTTTCTGGGTTTTATACAATAGAAATGTATTTTCTTCAAATATATGACAACCGGGGATGGTTCTTGATGAATAATAAGGCAAAAGTGTATTGCATTAGAGGAGAGATGAGCTAAAGATACAGACAAAAACTGAGGCCTAATTATGGTAGCCAGAGAGCAATCTCTGGGTAATGTGAGTCAGCAAGTAGAGAATCCTCTATTAAGGTCAATTGGGAATTAAAATGCCCTTGGAATAGTTCAGTTAATTCAGGTTGGTTCCATGAATAATGTTTTATGTCGATGCCAGACCTCATTTACTTAGTCTATTTTGAGTAGACAAATGTGTTTTTGTATTGAGCAACAAGCAGGAAAGTGAATTGTTATTCATCATATATTAAATTATCTTCAAATTAAGATTGATCTTTCCAGTGGTTGGGCACGTGGTTTATCTATAGAACAACAATCACTTTGCCCACATTATAACTACCTGAAATGATTTCGTAATTTTAAAGATGGCCGTGTTCCTTATTTAACATCATATGATTTTTTTACTTAAATTCTTTATAAAATTGTATTTATCACTATGCATATGATAAGGAGAAAGGAGAAGAGAGAGAGAGGGAGAGAGAGAGAGAGAGATCATACACATGTCACAGTACATATGGAGAAATCAGATGTCTTTTTTTGTTGTTGTTTTGTTTTGTTTTGATTTTTGGAAATTGCTTGTCTCCTTCTACTATGCAAGTCCTGTGGATTGAAACTAGACCTCCAGTTTTCAGCCAAATACCTTTACCTGCTGAGCTATCCATCTTGTATGCTCTCATCTAAGTTAGTACTACTCCTGTGAGTATTTGCATTCATATCAGACCTATGGGCCATGAGCCAAGGATTTCAGCTCTTGTCCCGTTTCACTGCTACCTCCTGTCTCCTCTCTTTCTCCAACAGATCATCACCTGTCACTCTGTCCAGCTGATAAGAAAACTGAGGAAAGATAAAGGATTAGCCTATGTTCCATGTAATACCCAGTGATGCCTGAGCCTGAGATCCTTTAAAGTGTCACTGGACTAAAGACAATGTGTCATTGAATAGCAAACAGGAAACCATATAGAAAGGATGAGAGATGGTAACAGTGGGAAGGGTTTTGTGTTGACTGTGCTAAAGGGACCACGTTTTCATTTTGCACAATGCACACCAAAGTATGAGGTTAACCCTCTGCTTAAGTCGGACTATCATAAAATAGTTTACAGAGCTCATGGGATATTTGTATTTGATCAGAGAGGTAAGAGTTGGAACTGGGAAGATTAGCTCTATTACCAAATCAAAGAGAAAGAGGCATGATGTGTGCCTCTTAAGTAAAACGCTACATTATGCTCTAAATCAGGTTTTATTTGCACAATCCCCACCAAATTTTATACTTCACAAGAAAATTATTTTAAAAAAGCAGAAATTTTCATAGTGAAAGAGGAGGCGCGATAAGCCACGTGGTCCCAAGGAAACAACATACAGTGGTAAAGGAAGTCCTAAGCTGGTTTCTTCAGGTGCGCAGTGAATTAATACTTGTGATAGTTAATGCTGGGTATCAATTGCACCATATCTGACATTAACAAAGATCAGCTGTCAGACTACCTGAAAAGATGATCCAGATCAATACATTACAATACAAAGACCAGCCCTAGATTTGATTGGAACCTCCCAGTAGCAGACCAGATAAAAGGAACCATAGAACAGAAGACTTTGAAGAGAGACTCTCTGAAGTTGTGCTAAAAAACCGTTTTCCCTCCTGCTGCCCAGCTTCTTCACCTCTTTGACTCTCCAGGAATTCTCCAGCCTTCAGCTGTCACCCACTGGCCTATTGGACTGAGCAGCTCTGAGCCTCCAGGATGTTTGCAGTGACTTAGCTGCCTCTAGCTTTAGCCACCAGCCATGTCGTCTCTGCCACGAAAGACTGTTTCTCCCCTCTGGAACCATAAGCTGAATAAATCTCCCTTTATCTCTTAAGTTTCTTGACTTTGAGTACTCTCTCCCAGCCAACAGTTAAGAGAAACTATTACAATACTCAAATAGAATATTTACATGCTGATCAGCGTGTTTTCTGTTCATGAGAATCAGGAAAGTTGATATCTTAAAGAATAGGAGTTTGCGTAAGTTTCCTTTTCCCACTGCTGAATGAATATAGGACCCCCAAAACATAGGGAACACATGGTTTATTTCAGCTTATAATTTTCAGTTATTTTCATCAGTGTGGTATGAGAGCTTATACTCACATCAGGAACCTGAGTGAAGTGGGCATACCATTCCACAGGAGGGAACACTTTTATTTATGCAAGTGGCAAAGATTCTGACCCAGCTCTTTTCATGTTAACCACTAGTCCAGCGAAAGGAATGGGTCTTCCCACAGGAAGTAGACAATCTCAGAGTCTTGTTCAGGATTCATCTTGAACTAAATAATTCTTCTTGGATTCCCCTAACTCAACCTTCAATTGTCAAGCTGACATCCATAACTAAATGCTACAACTATGATAACCTAGACTGAAAGAAGAAAGTGTTATAAGGGAAATTAATATAACAAATGTCAATGAGTACTTATTAGGATTTAAGGAGATTCTATTTTTCTGACATAGATCATTATAAAATAATTACCTATATGGACAACTGGGGAAAGTAATATGTGTAAATTGAAGTCAATTGAGCAGTTGAGAACATACACAGCAAAAAAACTTAGCATTTATATATGCTATGCATTAATATTCTCATGATAAATAAGCGTAATAAGATGAATAAGGAATACACATTGCAGAGCATTTTGTTAGCATGGTGATTCACTTAAGTTCAGGATGGCATATAGACCATTACTTCAGAAGTAAAATTTTTGTATTGACAATGTAGTCATGAGAAGAAGGAACGACTTGAAATGAATACAAAAAGGGATATTCTTGAAGCAGTTGATCAAAGGGAGACAGTTTGGGGAATGCATTATGCCTTAAATAAGGGAAACACCAGCACGGCTGAAGAATGTTGAACAGATGGATGAGCTGTGTAACAGGCTGTGTGAGATGGACAAATGGGGCAGGTAAGTAGCCAGCCAGGTGTTCTCTCTGTCCTATCATCAGAGTTCTTTGTGTTCTGCTACAGAGTCCTTGTGAGCTAGAGTTTGCATCCGATGATTTTTACTAACTTGTTCTGTTCTCAAGAAATCACATTTCTACAAAAGGCAAAGAATGTATATAGGCCAAAAGAAAATGAGTTCTACATAATTGCACAATTTTATTTTAAGATGCTTGCTGTAATTTATGTTTTTAGTTTGATGATACTCATGCATTGTGTGTGTGTGTGTGTGCATTTGCAAAAAAATGGAATCATCTATTTTTTCCTGTTGATTCCTACACACATATATGTATGTGTATATATATATGTATGTATATTCATAAACAATTTCACATATAAATGCAATGAATTTATGTGTTTTCAGCCTTTGCCATCCAATCCTGCCCCTCACTCTTGTCTCTCTTTATCCATTTGCTACATGACATGGCCCTTATTTCCAAGTTTTGAAGATTACAAACATTTGTGTGTAGCCTGTCTTGTGCAAGCAAATTTTCACATCCTTAAGGAAAATTCTCAGTATAAATTTTGTGTTGTGCATGGTGACGTTTAGTTTTCAGTGAAAATGAGGACACGTGCCCCCAGGCAACTGTACCATGCTGTTCCCAACAGTACAATGAGTGTTCTGCTCACTCATGTCCTCTCAAGTATCAGTGCTTTCCTACATGTATGTCAACATCGGGCTTTCTATTTCTCATAAAATGTCAATGGGCATTTTAGTGAAATTTTATACACACACACATACATATGATATAAAATTTGATGATGACTTTCCATTTTGCAAAGACACAGTGTAGTTATTTGGCACATTTATGTCCTCAGATATTTAGCTACCAGATTTTCTTTTGTGCATGTGGGCTGAGAACGCTTGAGACATATTAAATTTCAGTGTCATACTAAATATTATTAAATATAAGTACATTGTTTCAAATTAGATGGCTGACACTATTCATCTTGCATTATTGAAATTATGAGCCCTTTAACCATCTTGTTTTACTTTCCACACAAAAGCACACTATTAAAAGGATTCCTATGTCATAAGCCAGATAATAAGATAATTTTCAAATGTAGAAGAAAAAGTTGCAATCCCTAGTATATAAAGTTCCAACCCAAAGTACATAATGTTAAAATTACAGCAGAATTACAGTAATCATGTTAATAATAATAATAATAATGTGAATAAATTTGAATGAAAACCTTGGATGTGTTATTTCCAAAGAAGATACATAAATGTCCAACAGGTAGATTAAAAACATGTTCTAACATGAATAATAGCTAGGGAAATAGAACTATAAGTCACTCCAATCTTTCGGAGTAGTTGGATGGCTTTTATAACAAAAGTAGAAGATGTCACGTGTTGGCGAGGTTGAGAAGAAACTGGAACCCATACACAACGTCGGTGGGAATGCTGAACGGACAGCTGCTATGGAGACAGTGTGGAACTTCACCAAGAATTAAAAATAGCACTACCATATGGTGCAGTCATCCCACATCCTGGTTTTTATCCAAAGGATTTTAAATCAAGATTTTGAAAAGGTATCAGAACTCAACATTCATGTGGCATTATGAACAAATCCCAAGATGCAAAAACAACGTAAAGTTCTATCAGTAGAACAATGTGCAAGTCATACTTGGTTATATATGCAAGAATCTAGCTTCTCTAGAAAGACAGAACTGCGACACATAAAACTCACATGTGTGTGTGTCTGTGTGCGTGCTTGTAAATTTGGAGCTGCTTCCCACAGTTCTTGAGGCCCATGAGTCCTTCAATCTGTCTTCTTCTGGCTGTCAAATCAGCAAAACTGGGAGTGTGATTCATTCTGAATACGAATATATAGAAAACAGAGCAGGTGCTAGGATAAATCCAAGTACAAAAGCCTATGCGTTCTGATGTCCAAGGCAAGATAAATGGATATTGCAGCTCAAGATTTGATTTTCTTTCACTCTTAGGGGCCTTAGGGAGATTGGCCAGCTCTATTCTCAATCCTAGAGTTGCTCTTCTTCACTCATTTGGCCATGTGGAAGCCTCTGTACTCCATCACACACTATAGTCATCTGCCTGGGATCCTTCTGTTCTGTCCAACTGCACATAAACTAAATCATCAGCACACACCACCATGTATTACCACCATTTGCAAAGTAAGAAAGCATGCGGTATGCGACAGTATTGGTAAACTTTGCAGTCTGCTAATATGAGGAGAGTAGTATTGTGAAGTTTAAGGTAGAGAACTGTGGGAGGCGCTGATGAGATCAATGACATTGAACTCACAGGTTTATTTTCTCTGACAAAGCAGTACTCCTTGGTGATCTTCTTTCCAGATGCATCAAGAGACAAGACGATGTATGCTTGTCTCAACCCTGAAATTTTTTTCCCTGTGATTCTCAGGGCCAGGAGGCATTGCAACATTCAGGGTTTTATTCTGCCTTAAAAATCCTGGTTATAGTTCCTTGTTCAGCAAGGTAAAAGAACTCATACCAATACCAGAGACGGAGGAAACGGCATCTCTCCATAATGGCGGAGAGAGGAACAATCCTTACTTGCCAGATCGAAAAGTCTGGCCATGTATACAGAAGGATGCCAACTTTCTCAACCAGTTCCCTCCATTGCATTCACTTGCACAGGTTGCCCTCCCCATCATTGTCTGGATCTCCCCCACCGACCCAGATTTAAGTTGCTATTTAAAGAACTGATTATGAAACACCTATGGATTCACAGAGGAAAATCACCCAGGTAAAGAGATTGATCTATTAGGATCAGGGGTTTGCATCTCTGGATCAAAAAAACTAGAAAAACAGAGAAGGTAACACAAAATGAAAATAAATGAAATGAAAAAAATGTTAAACAAAGAAGTGTGCATGTGTATGAATATGTGTGTGTGTGAGAGAGAAAGAGAGAGAAAAAGAGAGAGAGAAAAAGAGAGAAAAAGAGAGAGAGAAAAAGAGAGAATAATGCCTAGGTAATTGCCTGTGTGGAGTAGAAGTGTCATTCTGTGAGTGTGAATGTTTGTGAGTATATATATGGTGTGTGCGTGTGTGCGCATGCACGCACAAGCAAATGGAAGCATAGCAAATGATACCAAATAGCCAGGAGTGTTAATCATTACATTTTAAAATTCCCTCCATACTGACAAAATCAGGTGCAATTCTGTGCTGATTTTACATACATACCAAGACTTTGGGAATACTGTCTCAGAACACAGTTCCAGCAAAGCCTTAAATCACTGCGACAGTCACTATTGTCTTCTGCTGTGAAACAACACTGAGGCTCAAACAACTTAAAGGGGAGAAAAGGGAGATGCATTGGCTCACAGTTCTAGAGGGGAGATGCAGTCCATGTTTGGGGAAAACATGGCTGCTGGCAGAAGGTGGAGGCAGTTTAAATCATGTCCATCATGAAGACTGACAGAGCTCACGGCAAACTGCAAATGGCCAAAAGCTGACTAACTGAAGCAGGGTGGGGCTAAACAACCTCAAGGCCCACTCTCTGTGACTACCTTCCTCCAGCAAATCTCCATTTTTCCAAACAATTGAAGATTCAAACTCATAAGCTTGTGGGGGACAACTCCCATTTCAAACCAAGAAAATCACCAAGCAAAAAAATAAAACTTGTGTGGATAACTAATAAACCAGAATTGTTAGCTTTTAAACATAAATCTGGAAAGCTGATAAATACAAATGAGGTGATATTTCCCCTAAATAATTATGTTCATATAGTATTTTGATAGCACGTACACACACATACATACACAATGAATGGTAACATCCAGTAGTAGAAAATACACCTTAAACTTGGAAGTGTTTTAAATAAGTCCCTTAAAATAGTCAAACTAAAACAATATAGGACCAAATATAATTCTGTAGTATAACATAATAAGGCTTCAGAAATATTCTTATGAGGTTGCAGTCTGAAAAGCATTAAAGTGAATGAGATTAGTATCAGAAATGTTAATTATATAAAATGTAAGAAAAGAAACAGAGTTTTGAAAGAAATGCCTTACCTAAGTCTTGTGTCTGTCCATGTCACCATTTATAAGAATGGAGTTATTTTTAGTCAGAGAGAATTTGAAATCATTTCATCTGTTCACATTGACTTAAGCAAAGTAACTCAATATAAAATAGCAAAGAAATTAGTGAAAGAAAATGTTCAAAAATAGAACAGTAATTTTCAGGTAAAACAGCACAAGAATGAAAATCAGGAAGAACTGAAAGCATAAAATTGTTGCTTTTTGTATGATTTGTGGAAATGTAATATGAAAGTAGATTTGATATTGTAGGAAGAAAAGCTGAAGCGCTTGGCCAAGAAGCAGAACTTATAAATAAAAATGGAACATGATTTAACATAATATTAGCTCCTGAGTAGTGTAAGGAAAAATATTCAATACATGTTACTTAGAATAGGAAAGGATCTAAATTATTATTTATGAAATGTAAAGCAGAATACAAATGACAAATATGAAATCTTCATGAAATGCAATGTGCCTAATCTTCAAAATTTCTGTTTGTAAAAAATAAACCTATCTTGATAATGGTGTTTCAATGCATATAAACTGTTGGTAATTTAATGATACTAAAATCTTAGGGAAAACATTTTAATATTTATTAAATTTAGAGCTTGTTATCAATATATAGATTTAGGAATGAAACAGACACTTCCATTCACTTGCTAACACTAGGCAGGGATGAAAGGTCTTGTCTTATATGCAACACATTAGCAATTAATTGCAAAGAATATTGTATGCCACCTATACGTGGTTAAGCAGTACTTGGTGTGATATAAATCACAGTCTTTAAAGGAATAATTTTGGGCTGATATGGAGATATGAGTAGGAATTAAATGAGAAATAAATGTGCCTCTTGCTCTCTGCTAATGAAACATTATAATTACATATAATAAATGAAGTATGGGGAAGGTAAGGAGGAAGAAAAGAAAGTAACTTTAAGTATTTTGTGAGGGCTGAGGAGGCACCTCAGGGCAAAGTGCTTGGCCTGCCCTGCTGTGACCCCTGAGTTCAACAAGCAAAGATAGGGGTGCAAGATCAGTGCAAGCAGTGACTAACCTTGAACAGTCGGCCCTGTGTCTTCAAAGACCTCAAGTCAGGCGTCCAACAGCTGTAACTTAGGACACATCTACGCACTTCTCACTGATAGTCTTTTGGGAAATCCAAATCACAACAGTGGAGGCCCTCAGGGCACTTTTCTAATTCTATAATTTTCCTGAGAGGAATTACTTCCCTACTTAGACAATGGCAGCCATGTCTGTGAGATCACCATTATAAACACTAACTCATAATTAGCAAGATGTGGATGATTTTTGTAGCACGAACAGATTGCTACAAAAGAAGCATGAAGAATAAAAGAAGGATGAGGTACTCATTTTTTCAAGAAAATGAACTCAATAAAGTGAAATGTATTTTAGGGCATTGAAAGTGAATTAAAAATATTGGTACCTTAAGATATTTTAATAAAACGAATCCACAAAAAGTTGACCATAGAAGTGCATTTGTTAATGCAGTGCTCCTTATCAGAGAATATTGAAGGAGTGTCAGATATACAGAATCAACTGGTAGGATCAAAGGACCTGAGTTTGTTCCTCAGTCTTGTCTGAATGGTGGAAACACCTGTCTGGGATTTTGTGGTGAATCCAAAAACATGGTTGGTCTCCTGTTCCCCAGGCACTTTGAGTCAACCAGTGTAGTATACTTGATGGGCATCATCCAGGAGAGTACTCAGTAGCTGGGTTTGAGACCGATTATTTTTGAACAGCAATTTTGGCCCACCTGTGAGCATTGTTATTACTCTATAAGATTTAAAAAACTGCCACATCTTCTCTGCCAGGTTTATGACAATTTTCAATGAAGCTATTCCCACAGTTACAATGCTACACTTCTCTGAATCCAGACTTAAAATTCCTGTAAGTGTGTGATGCTTAAAGTACATTAAAAAGGAGAAAATGTCTGTTTATCGCTGATTCAGCCTATTGCCCATGGGGGGATGTGCATTTTCAAAAATGTATCATTTATAATTTTCATATAATATATTGTGTTATCAATGCCCTTTGCTTAAAAATGTTAGTCATTTGTAATTTGCTTGGGTTTCATTTATTTTATAAATGCTTTGTGGTTCTTCCTCCCTGGAAAAGACATGACTTCAAGCCATAGCAGAAGGAAAGAGAATTCACAGTCACTGTGTTTTATAGTGTAGCGAAGCCCATTCAGCAAAATGATTGCCTTGTCCCATTCTATATTGTTGCACAGTATAGAACACATGAATTTTCTACCATTGAATAGAAAAAGTGTCTTTCCTCCCTTGTGTACCCCTGCATATCACATACCTTAGTATCCATATATCCATTTCTTAACATTCTTATGTGAATTGATTTAATTTTCTGCATTAAGCCATTCATATGTTCAGATACCACGCATCATTAACAGTGTAATTGAAATAGGGCATCCACAGGAGACCTTAAAATTTAAAAAATACACGGCAGGATATAGAGCTACCAAATGCGGGCTGAATATTTACTGTCCTCCTCACTCCATCTTCAAGTATCTGCTTGCAGAAAGTTAAATTTTATGTCTGTGTTCAAAGACATGAGGGTCCTTTTATTAATTATTTTATCTGTATCCTTAAAATTATGACACACTTAAAGAGACACACCAAAATGAATGTGGTCAGGGGCATTAATGTCTCTGAAACACAGCTTAGGCTTTGACACAAGTTTTCTGAGAATCTACAGTGCTTTCTGTTTCTCAAATGTGAAAATTGTGCTCAGTGATAGGATTCGAAGGGTTGAAAGATGAACAGATAAGCAAAGCAAAGTTTGAAAAGCACAGGATTTTATTTGTGTGTTAGAAGCAGTATTTCATACTATGTAACCCACAGCTGTCTCCTGGGATGTCAGCCACGTATCCCCACATCCAGTACCAAAGACCAATTTAAAATATTTTCATTTACATATATTTCTGGTAGGGGGTAGCACAAGTCAGGGTGTTTGTGTGGTGGTGGGAGGTAGGATTCATTTCTCTCTTTCCAATTGTGATGACTCAAGGACCCACCTCAGACAAGTGAAATTAGTAACAAGTAACCTTTACCAACTGAACATTTTTGCTGGCCCACAAAAAAATACTACTTTACATGCTTTCCAAGATTCAAAGTATAACAAGTATTGTCATAGAGGAGACCTGAGACACAACCTGTCAGTGTAACAGCTCTGGGAGGGCTCTGAATTAATCACTGCTTTTATGGTCACATGCCCTTTGTGTTTCAGCAACTCTCAGAGATTTCTTTTATTATTTATTTGTTTGTTCGTTTGTTTGTTTACTTATTTATTTATTTATTATTTTGTCTTAGTTCATGCTAGACTTTTAACTTGCAGTAATCCTCCTGCCCTGGTCTCTTAAGTGCTGGGATCACTGGAATGCTCTATCACATCCAATTTACAACTTGAATGCTTCCTTTCTCTGCACATCTCATCTTTTGGGATACCTTATAAACACAGGTACTGGGAGTCTTTAGTTCCTTGCCTTGTTTCCCATGTTGTCTCCTTAAAAAGAGTTTGGGGAAAGAGGGACCATGTCTCCTGATATAATGTCTCTCTGTAGACCAATGGTTAAATAAGGTTGTTTTTAGTTCTTGACGAAAGATTAGGGTTTTTTAAAGTGAATATTTCAGGGATTGGAGGCAATCTGATTGAGGATGAAGAACCAGCTGCTTCTCTTATTGAGGAAATAAACACATGTTTCTGAAATCTACTTAGTAGACACACTGCATTGAACAGGAAGAGTTTTCCTAGGGTTTGTTACACTATCTTTTTTTTTTTCCTAGGAAGGTGAACATGTGGAAAAAGTTCTTGTTAATGCACTAGGAAGAAAGATGGATTCTAGGAAGGAACCTGATTGTATTATTTCTCCCTGTAAAAATGTCCTATTAATATGTTTGCATTTACAAGTAGTATGTTCATTCCATGCTACTTCATCACAAAGCTAATAGTTTTCTGAAATTTTCCCAGCCTTGAACTATGTCATATTTGTAAATTGGCAGTGTTTGTAAAGAGGAGAATTTTAAGTCTATTATCATTCTTTTTTTAAAGCTACTATAAGTCCAAATACAATAAAAGTCTATTGATGATAATAAGTATTCCTGAATAATAAATTCAATGCATTGTTTTGAAAATGAGCCAATCAGTAAATGTATTGTTTGAAGGGAGAGACACAAGGTGATATAAAGCACCTTTTGGAACTTGGTAAGTGATAAAGCATTCATCTCGAAAAAATACAGTAATATTGGAAAACAATGACTGTTGTACGGACATTCATTCGTGAATGTGAAATTATCCTCCAAATGTTACTGAAGAAAAAATCAGGTAAATGTTAGTGTGAGAACTGGGAAATCAGTGGACCAAAGTGCATATCTCTTTCAGATACAAATCCATGATTTTTTGTATGTCTTCTAATAGAATAACATTAGTGAAATTGTTATGTAAGTAACAATTTCCAACAGCAATGAAACTTAGTACTTAATCAAATATTTCTTCTGAAATGTCATGTTTAGATTTTTATGTACTTTTTTTTTTCAAAATGGCAGGTTAAAAACTTAGATAAGTAAGTTTGAAGTGACCTTAAATAATATCTAGATATGAATATTCACTGTTTGTGTAGCAGTGCTCTCTTAGGCTTGTCAATGTCTTGGTCATAGTTTCTGAAATTTTTAAAGCAACAATAGGAAATCAATACAGAGGAATTCATTGAATATCATACTCTAAGGTCTAAATGTCTAACTCTTTGGCCAAACATTGTCCAACTTTTCTTGAGGAAATATGAACAAATGTGGATTCACTTCAGATAGGATATCTGAACACACCACTGAATCGGTTCCATACAAGTCTAGTTTAGGAAGCTGGAAAGTTTATTGTGGCTACTCATAGATTCTTGTACGTGTCTAATTTTCAAAGCCTTATGAGTTTTGTTTAGCTTCTGGTCTTTATGAGTTTCCTTAATTTCATGAGTGTAATAATTTGGAGTAAATGGCTTCACCACACTGAAATAAGAAGCCATTCTTGAATTCTTTGTCTGACATCTTCATGTAGGCATATACCAACAAAAAATTAAAATATTAAAGTCTAATTTTGCTTTCAGCAGTAAGACCCAGACAAACATATGACAATACACCGATAGTCACAAAAGATTTTTTTGAAAATAAATGTCATAGGTATTACTCTGATCCTTAAGCATATTAGGTTTTAATCTGTCTAAAAATGATATTGAATGGTTTTGTAATCCAATATAGAAATATTGTGGTGATACATCTTTGAGTGGAACAAGTAGAATGTTCTTCTGTCTCTTAGATTCTCTAATGAACAGAGGAATGTGCTGGCTTTTATGCCTATAACCCCAGGACTCTGAAGAGTCACAAAATTGACCATAAGTTCAAGGCCAACTTCAGCTACACAGTGAGTTTCTGTGTAGCCTGAGAAACTTAGAGTCAGAGACAAAAATGAATGAAAAAAAAATCTTCAATATTCTAAATGCAGTATCCTGATCCATGCACATATTTCCAGTTTTTTAGAAGGTGGGTTGGGGAAATACTTATGCAGCACTAGTGAAGAAATATTTTAAATATATTTACCCTTTCATGCTTTTAATGTCTCTCCACATTACTTTGATAACAGTCACAGGAACAAAAAGCAAGTATATTCAAGAGGGTTTTGGGTCTCATGGATATGAATGAGGTATGTGTGCACAGACTTAGTGTGATATGGGTTCCACTTCTTCCAATAAAGAACTTCCCATTTATATCATGATGTTAAAAATATTCCTCGTTCATTACTGGATATTTGAGGAAGCAACCATCTGGAAGGAAGAAGACTTAGAAAAAGTGTTACTTTACCAACTTTGTAAGTTGTATCAGACTTGTATGCTTAGCCTTCAGGTGGTTGAAGGAGGAGGAGGAGGAGGAGGAGGAGGTCACCATGAGGTCTTGGTTAACCTGGGCTACAGTGCAAGATATCATCTCTAGAAAACAAAAGTTTATTGTATGGAACAGATGTTTGATTATATGCATATTTCCTTCTTGGAAATAAACAACATTTGTAGAGTCTAGAGGGAGAATACCTTGCAGAGTTCCCCCAAACACTTGCATGTATGTAGATGAGATTTGGAGGCAAAAATCAGTCATGGCTCATAGGAGTAGCTGTGGATATGCACTGTAATATTCTACAGCACAGCTGGTGTCATGGTTAGGCACAAAAGTCAACTTGACAGTTGAGGGTTTGAGCCCTGGGCATATTTGTAGAGAATTTGTGGTTGGGTTGAGCCTAGAGAAGACCTGCAGGAGATGGTCTAGCTCATGGGGAAGGTCCAGTCCGTGGTGGGTGGATTAGGTCCTGGAATAAAATACAGACAGCTGGTTCAGACAGTTGGCATCCTTGTGTACACTTGGCTAGACATGCTGGTCAGACAAGTAAGGATAGTCCCTCTTTCAGCTGTTGTGTAGAGATGGTGTGGCCAGTTCCCTAAGCCCTGGTGTTGGTGGATGCTCTCCCATCAAACTGCACTGAGAACTGTAACCAGAAATCATAAGAGAAAGTTGCTTGATGATCATTTATCAGCAACTAGGCAGGCAAACTGTTACAGCTGGGTAGCTGGTAGAGCACTCATAGGTCACAAAGAAAGCACAATGGAGAAAGCAAGGAGGAAGAATGAAGATGGAAGACCATCCCACTTCATTTTCCCCCAAAGAGAAATTTCCTTATGCTACCATTGGCTTTTCTTCCCAATTACGGTGATTGCTCAACAAGCAGTATAAATTTACAACCATTAGATTCACAAATTATATTCAAAGACAACTTCTTGTAAAATGAAAGCAGGTATAGGGTATTGGGGTTTCTATCAGAATTGAAAGAAAGTCTACCCATTACTCATTTAACTAGTGACATAATGCAGAGAAACATCATAAATTCCATAAATTTTATTTTGAAGCATAAAAGAAAGAATAGAATATTTTATGAAACTAAATAATAAAATCAACAAAATTATAAATGTGCAGTCTTTAGACATAACAAAAATAATTGTTTAATCAGTAATATATTAGATATTGCATATTTAACCTTTCATGAAATGGATGAAGTGCTTGAAAGAATAACAATAGTGCAAATTAGAATTCTATGCAGCAGGCATTTTTGAAAAGAAATGTAAAATATGTGGATTTGAAAAGATGAATTAAAAATTCAAGAATCTGAAACAAAAAGAATAAAAAAATTAAAAATCCCAAAGCTGCTTCCTTGAAATTTTTTAAAATCAGCAATGAAATATAACCATAAATATCTTCTAGAAAGATTATTGAACAAAAGTAAGAAATACATGTGAAAAGTACCTGTAACAAAACATGGTCACATATATGTACAAGTGTCTATATATGGATGAGAAGGAAAAACCTTCTTTGAAATTTACAGCTTAAGGCTATTTAGTTGCTCTAGTAGAGAGTACATTCAAGTAGGATTTACTCATATATAAAAAATTTCTCACTCAAAATTATTTATTAATTGTTTCAACTTCTCTTCAATGCCTTTAACCACTGTATTGATTTTTTTTCCAACAGCAAAAGAAAGACTAGAAAAAAATTAATTGGAAGAATAGTGACAAATTAAATGTACAGAAATGCATTATAGACCTGTCCAAAAATTTAATGAACGGTGCTGAAAATTCTATTCGACTTAATAGCATATATTCTGAAGCAGATCTAGGACTTGACTTCAGTGTTAACACTACACTTGGAATGTTCTCCACATCTAATTCAAACTTTAAGATCAGTTATAAAGTATAAATGGCCCATTCTCATAATGACAACTTTTCTGAATGTTTTATTTATTTATTTGAGAAAGAGAGAGAGAGAGAGAGAGAGAGAGATGACCATGTTGGTTCTGGTAAATCAAGATTAGAGCAGCTGTGCTGGGATGGGTCTCTCAAGGTCTTTGAAGATCTTAGAATTCCTGAAGGTCATCTCCCCCCCCCCTGCTGGAATTTCCCCAAAGAAACAACCCTGCAGAGGAACTGATTCCAATCCTCCAAAATATAAAAGAGCCAACTTCCCTAAGAAAGGATTATGGAGATAAGCCCTCCATATACAACAAACACCTTCCTCTCTAGACCCACTTGGGCCCAGGAGCAACTGGGTTGGGCACCAATGGGAGTTAACCAATGAGACAAAGCCAGTTTCTTTGGGCTTGCCTAGGTGTAAAAAAGTGCCTAACCCTGACAGCCTTTGGCGCCGTAGGCCCTTGGAGCATTCAAAGTGCCAGGAATTAGTTTTCAGCTGTGAGCGTCTCATGGATTACATGCCTTGAGTCCATGAGTTCTCTGGCGCTCCAGCCCCTGGTGGCACTTGGAGTGCCACAAATTCTTTCTAACTGCCCGCTTCTCATGAGTTCTCCAGGGCTCCCTAGACCCTCATGGCACTCCACGTCTGGAGCACATGAGTTCCAGCCTTTCTCTCCTATAATAAACTCTACCTTAATCCTCTACACGTGTTCTGGTTTCAATCTTCGACTCTGGAACACAATTAGCCGCATCACTGGGAATCAAACTCAGGTCCCCAGGGTGGTAAGAAAGAAGGCACTTTACCTGCTGAGCTATATCACCAGGCCTTGTTAAGCTGTCTTAATGAGAGTTATTGAGACACACACACACACACACACACACACAAAACGACATGAAAACAGAAACGGGGCTATCTGGAAGGTGCTTAACTATACAATTCTAGGGGAAAAAAAAAAAAAAACCCTCAAACAATCCTGAATGAACACCATATATTTAAACACTGTGATAGACTTAGGAGGATACAGCTATCTTAAACTTGCTTACCTGCTTCTCAAAAATAAAATTTGAGATTATTGATTGGTTATGCAACTTTCCAGAACCCAGCCTGATTCAATTTCCCTCTTCCATTCAATGAATCATTGCCAGACACACAATGGTTAAGGAAAATATGGTACATAATAAAGAGAAATAAATTGACACAGTCCAGAACTTACACAGATGCTGCAAAGTGAAGGAACAGACTTTTCAATAATTAGTATGACTACATTCCATATGTTGGATCTCTTGGAAAGATAATTTGGCAGTTAAAAAATAAATCTATTATGTGATCCAGCCATTCACATCTAAGTCAATAAAAAGCATATGTTTATGTAAACATACAAATAAAAATATTTGTAAGTAAATGCACATGGTATCTTTAGTTTTAATGTCTTTAGTTTGAAAACATCTTAAGTATGCAGGTATCTGCTAAAAAATGAACAAATCATAATGTGCCCATTCAATGGAATGCCAGCTAATTAAATGATAAACTATTGATACAGAATCATAGCTTTGACAATATTAGGCTGAGTGAAAGAAGCCATGGAGTTTACATTGGGGTGATTAATTTATAAAAGGAAATTTAATCTACACTGTCTGAAGGCAATGCATTTGCCTCCAGAATTGTTATGTGAAAGACTGCTTATGACAAGGACAGACTGTGTATCAGTTTAAGAGGATTTTAGAGGATGAAGACATGGCTTTAGAGATTGTGAGTGTTGGTGCTAACATCTGTATGTATATATGCATTTTATGGATAAACTGTCAAATTTTATAATGTTAATGTTTGAATAAACACCAATAATACTTCAATATATAACAATCATCAGTAATTCAAAGTTCATCATAGCATTATTATCAAAAACATCAATAACGAACATTAGACTACATGAGAAAACAGTCCAAATACTCTCAGGTAAATGGATAAAAACTCTCGATTGTAAATTATTTTATATCTCAGAAAAGATGATTAAATATGACTAAGATACGTTCTTTACTCCAGGAAAATCAAATGACCAAGTTAATAATAATACCTGTATGGGTCAATGAGATGTGTGAGCAGATAAAGACCACAACTATCCATCATATCGACTTGAATTAAATTACCAAAATCCACATGGAAGGAGAAAATTGATTCCTGTAAGTTGCTCTTCCTTCTCCACATACGTCTGTGGCATGTGTATGCAGACACACACCACGCACAAACACACACACACACACACACACACACACACACACACACACACACACAAGTGCATTTGTATAATAATCATAAAAATGAAAAATATAACACTGTATGATATATTCTACATTAACTGTGCATCCGTACAGAAAATGAAGAATTTATTTCATGTATATTGTGTCATTATTCTTATTCTTTTAAAGTGTTCAAAAGACCTCAAGACAGCTTAACATTTAGAAATTCTAAATGAAAATAGTTTAAGCACACTTCACAACTAACTCCATTCAAATAAATGAGAAAAAGACAGTTCATTCTTTTATGGTAGTAGCTACTGTGCTTCTCTAAATTAACTATTAAAGGTTTAAATTAGCTGACAAATAAAATTGTAATGTGGAGGTACTAAAAATAAAGCATTGTTGTTTTCAAGTGATTGTGTCCCTCTACAAACTCATTAAAACACTTGTTAGCTCTATAAGAAAATGGGCCATAATTAAGACACCTGCATAATAAAATAAAAATATGCAAAAATCTGTTTCCTGTATTTCCTCAGTAGTATACCTTCAAATAAAATTATTATTAACTGTTCAATCATGACCAATATAAATATCAAGGATTAAATGTCACATATATGAGAGTCACAGGTGGTAACACTGAAATTGTTCTGATGGTCATATAAATAGCTACAAAAATTGAAAGGAAATATTTGATTATTTTCATTGTGACTCAGTTTCATAAAGATGTGAATTGTGTCTATTGCTTTATAATCTTAGAGAGAGCTGTTTAAATATGTATCATTTTCCTTTTAGCTCAGTTGTCAGGAGAACATGTTCTGAACGTTGGCATCTGCATTACTTTTAAAACAGTTATTCTTTACAGTGTATTGATTTTAAGTCATTAATTTATTGAATTGATTCTCTTTTTAAAGAAAAGAAAGTGAAGGCAAACAACTGTTTTTCTCCTTAGAAACATGTTCACTTACAAGTGCTACTTACAGACACACAACACCACCTAAGGATTCCTTTGGAGAAACAACATGTGGGATTTTTGTGTAGATTTTTCTTTAGGACATTTCATCATGTGCTAGGAAGTTTCTCATTTTAATTTTCTGTTTCAAGAGTCGAAGTCATTAGCTCTTTCAACATATCATTCCCTTCAGCTGTTGCATTAAACATTTTAGCGACTGTGTGTGCACTGCATATTCAGAGTTAAGTCAACCTGTGCATTTTATTTCCTGTCACTTGAACTCACATTGTAGATGAATAATTACTGCTTCTAATGCAGTTTATATTTCTAACCTCCTTGCTATGGATATCTTATCATGTATTTCTCTATAAACATGAAGTCTTCAAATGGAAAGGATTGCTATAAATGACTATTATTCATGCATCCTCCAACAGTATTCAAGCCATATGACTCCTGTCCTACAAGTACCGATACCAATACCAATACCAATGCTACAACTCGATGCTTTGTTCACATCACATGAAAATTGAAGGGAATAGAGGGGAGATGGACACCATTGAAAATTCAGAGCTTTCTGATCACTACATAGGAAGTTTTTTAGACCAGTGCAGAAGGAAGTTTTTTAGATCAGTGCAGAAGGAATTTTAAAGGTAGTAGGCTTGATTTTTTAATTTTTTTTCCACTCATACAAACTTGATAAGTACTCCCATTTCCCTCCCTCCTCCATCCCTCCCTGGTTCCCCTTGCTTCCTCTTCCCTTTTCCTCTTCCTTTCCCCCCTCCCTCCTTTTTTCCCAGTGCCCCCCCCATTCCTGGAGCATCCTTTAGTGTGGATGTCAAATTTCCTTCTGGGTCCTCCTCTCTGATGAGGTATAAGGACTCAGTAGCATTGTCTAGAGCTCTTTCTTGTGTTCCCCTTTAGTATACAAACATTATTGTGGCTGTTAATCCCTAGCTTCTAAGGATTCTACTGCCTATGATCCATGCTAGACTCTGGGGGTTCAATGATATGTTGGTCATTGTGCAGTATATACTATTTATTTTAAAGAGAGAGAGACACACACAGTGAAAGAGAGAGAGAGAGAGAGAGAAAGGCATACATGTACCATGTAGGCTTCCAGGATCAAACTCAGGTCTCCAGGTTTGCAAGCAAGAACTTTACCTGCTAAGCTACATCACAGCCCAAGGTAGTCATGTATTCTGAAGCAGAAATGTCTGCAATTAGACATGACTTGAGATTTATCTTCCCTTTGTGTTTGTGTGAGAAAGCAGAACTGTTCTCAGCCCCACCACTACTATATGAAATTCAAGCTATGTATGAATATCACCTTTGTACATTTCTATGCAATGAGGAAATCATAGCATATCAAAACAGAGATTATTGCATCTACAGTTATTTTATTACTTAGACCATACTCTCAGACTCAACCAACTTAGGGAAAAAAGGGAGATTTATGTGTCTTACAGTTCTCTTAAGGCAGGACTTATACAGCAGAAGATATGACAGTAGGCAGAAACAGGAGAATCTTCTCATTCACAACAGCCATTATGAAGCAGAAAGAGCAAGATTACACTGACAGGAAGCGGGACTAAGTTATCAAACCTCAAATCTCATCCCTGTGATGTGCATTCCTCCAGCAAGGACCTACCGCCAAAGATGCGACAACTTTGCCAAATGATAACAATAGAAAAGGTTCAAACTCATGAGTCAGTGGGGGAGGGTACTGCATTCAACCCATGATAGTGATGCTGTGAGATGGTATAAAGAAAAATGGAAAACAGGCTCCACACAATGGATGGCGTGCAACATATGTTCAGTAAATGTTACATCTTGTTCATGCCATTGTCATAATAGTTTCCGTATGAATTCTGTGGATAGGAGATTCATAACCTTATAGGAATATCAGCAGAACCCAGAAATCGTCAGCATGAGCTCCTATGATGAGCCCTGGAAGTTAACTTTGATTTGACTTCACAGTTCATCTAGAGAATAGCTATAGGGTGGTCACATGCGAAAAGAAGGTTGGGGATTTACACAATGCTAAAGTGGCAGGTGAACAAATGCATAATTCATTTGGCATGGAAACAAGTCACAGAAGTTAATTGAATGTGAAAGTGAATCATTGGGCCTATGTTCTAAGAAAATTAGTTGTGGATTTAGTGGAGAAAGAAGGAATAAAAAGGCCAACTTGAGAGTTGTGAGCATTGCTAGAGATGCAGCCCAGTAGTAATCATTGTCTAGCATGCTGGAAGCTGGGTTCTACAAATTTGTATTCAAATATTTCCCCTCATGATGTTATTGAGTTGCTATGAGAACTTTACTTTCACTCCTAGATTACCCCTTGGTATAAACCTATACTGTCAAAGTATTTAGGCTGTATTATCCACCTGCTTCTCATTAATTTTCTCTTTCTAGTGCTATTAGGAGGAGTGATTCCAGTTTCTCCCCAACTTGTGCCTCCTTTTTCCTTGCACATGCCATTGGCCCGAACCTCTTGACTTTTGTGTACCCATCCATACAGACCCTCCACAGTTCAACCAAAACTCAACCCTTACAGTCGCTCAAATGTGATCTGTTACTTGAAATTATGTTGCCACTCTCTTTTCCCAGTGGGGCACAATGCATAGAGTCTTCATCCACTGCTTTCACATAATTAATGAAAACGCTAGAATTTCAGAAATCCCTAACCACCTTAGAACAACAGGTGAAGGAGAGCTACTTGAGAAATTCCTAGACCGACAGACAGATGGATGGATAGACAGATGGATAGACAGACGGATAACCTTTGGAAAAGTATGAAGATGAAATTTCAAAACCCCCAAAATTCCATGGGATAAAAAAATGTCAGTAGCCTCCTGACCTGGTGCATGAAGAGATGGACTTGTGATACATCTGTGAAGAATCGTTTTAGTGAAGGCAGAACTTTGAACATGTCAGGGGAAGAATGGCTTAATCAATCACATAATGGGTGCGGGTAAACCCATTCCATAGAGGCTGGGACCATACTTTGGGGCTGTGAATAAGGTGGATTTGGAATTAGGCCAGCTGGCAAAAGGTAGAAGGTGGACATGATCATTATCTGATAACTGCTCTTGCTGTGGATAAGATAGGTCCAGTTACCTTGGTTCCTGATATTAATTCTTCTGCCATCAGGATCAACTGTAACATGTAAGTTGGAATAAATGTCCTAAATGGTTTAGGCTCTGTATTCCTCAAGGAAATAGGAACATGAAACTAAGACAGTCAAAGTGAAATTGTCAAAAATCATGTAAAACTTTTAGTTTTATTTATCCATTTTTAATAAATAATAATGGGAAAAATTCATAATGAGGTAGAAGAAAACTATGTAAAAAGTAGAATTTCTCTTTTCTTCTTTTAACTGGATAATATGGAAAAATGTTTAATATTAACCTAAATAACAATGTTAAATTAATGATCTTAAATGCTCTTCATTTTGTGTATGTTGTATATGCTCAACAAGGGACCATGATTGTACCAAGAAGCTAAGCCTGTTGTGACACTTGAAATAATAGTTATAAAGTATTTACATTAATAAACATTAATTATATTAGCTCCTCAGTTCTTCAGATTTTATTACTAACTATAAATGTTAAACCTAAATTTAAGCAAATCAGAATGTTTTTTCTTGACACCTTAAGTTCCTGATCTCAAATCTAAACAAGGGCTCTATATCCTGCTTGCTCGTTTCTATGTTGGCCAGGAACATGTTAACATTTAAAATCATCTCTTGTGATTGTTACATAGTAGTCTCATTCTTAGTGCTGGAGGCATACCTTTCATTTCCTTGAAAAAATGTCAATAGATTTCTTGTTTTATAATACTTATTTTTATTTTGGTGTATTCTGAATTGAAAGCTAATATGGTTGACCATAAAACTCAGTACCAACCTTTTCTCTGCAGGGCACCATCTATATTGTAGACACTATGAACTGAAGGGACAGTACCTCTGCACACGCATCTGCATAAAGATATACACACTCCACAGTACATGCTGCCCCCATTGGAGTAGTTTATGACTCTCAAATTCTTGTACCAACTTACACTCTAACCCTGAATTTCTTGACTCTTAAAAACATTCCTTCAGCCAAAATGCATTTTCTCAATTCATTCCTTGGTGTTATCAAACACTTTGCATGAATGTCATACAATAATAAATTGCTGTGCTATCTCTCCTGTGTATGAAGCTTTCCCTTTTGACTTTGGATGGCATGAAGCAATGTAATGATATCAGCAGGATCTGTTTATGTCACTCTACAGGGAAACATTTCTTAGCAGTTAGTTTCTTCTGTCAATGTGATACTGCGGAACTAGGGGGGCTTTTAGCACCTTTATGGGAAGTTACCTTGTAAAGGCAAGTCTATAGGAGATTGTCAACCACTTAATTAATGAGGGAAGAGATACGACTGGGTGAACATTTGGTAGAGGATGAAGAGGGTGGCACATTTGCAGATATGGAGTGGTTAGATATCTGAACAGTGGTGTTGATGTCATTCTTCTACCATTACGATCAACTGCAACTTTGAATCGTAATCATGAATAAGCACCATACTCTCCTACATTGTTTGTGTTGTGCATTTATCACAGATTCAGGTAGATTTTTTTTTCCAGGGTGGCCACATAGGATAGTGAGCATGTGGGAATTTAAGCCCTAAGCCTGGCCATTTCCTCTGCTCCAAACACCCTTTTCTTTACTTTTTAATTATTTTCTCCACAAAGATTTAAAGATTTGGTGCTGCAGCACACACTTACGTGTGTAGATTAGCATTTTTATTTTCTGTTTCTTCAAGGTGCTCAAATGCTCGCATTAAGTAAGAACTTTTTGGGTTGACTTTGCTTTGGATAATGCCAGGTAAGAGATGTAAGCTTCAATCACATAGGGTAATAGACGATCGGCTGAAGAGAGAAATTGATTTTGAAGTTGTAATTTACTTGAAGTGTTTTGATGATCTCATAAAATACAGGCACAAAATTGAAGTTATTTAGGAATTCACAGCTCTCTTAAAGCTAGAATTACTACTTCAACATTGAAGTCCCCAGGAAAGATCTCTGGGTTCCTGTGCTAAGACACATTTTTTTTTTTGCAGCATGGATCTGTTTTCTTTTTCCTCCATTCTTTCTCCCTAATCTCTCTCTTTCTCTCTTTCTCTCTCTCTCTTTTCCTGTGTGTGTGTCTTTCCTTTGATTTCTGTCTTTGTATGTGTGTCCTTTTGTCTATTTCTGCCTCCCAATTCTCTCTTTTCCTGTGTCTTATCTATGTATATGTGTGACTCTCTCTCTCTCTCTTTTAGTCCTGGAGACAAATCAATGTCTAGCTCTGAGCTTTATAAATCACTCAGCCAACTAAACCAAAATCTGTGACAGAGGAGGAAGTTTTGAACACCCTAGAATAATGAATACATAGGGTAATATGCAAATAGAAGGAGTGAAAGAACTTTCATTAGAAAGATGAGAACATCAGAAAGTGCTGCTTCTTCTTCCCTCACCTTCTTCCCTTCCTCTATTCTTTGCTTGCTTTTCTTGCTCCTCCTCCTCCTCCTCCTTCTTCTTCTTCTCTCTCTCTCTGTTTATATCTCTCTAGACAGGTATATATTAAAATAAATAGGTATTTAGGTGTTAGATTAATGATAGACAGTTGATATAGGTGAAAATAGAAATATAGATAGATAGATAGATGAATCATAGAGAGTGAGATATAGATAGATGTAGCTTTATGATCATTATATGATGATGAAATACAAATGTATCCATATATCTGTTTAGCTTAGATCCTACAAAAATAAAATGAATTTTATTAACAACCAGATGCTTTCTCTAATGTTAATGTACTACTTGAATACATTCTATCAGCCTTTCTCAAAACATTGTATGTCAACTTATTCATGATACTAGCTGGTAAATGGGTGAACACGCTTGATTTTTCATAATGTTTATCTCTATTCAATTGAAACACATAAATTCTTGCAATATCTTTATTTAAAATAAGGCTCACATAGGATTCATCTCATGATCCTTTTCTGGTCATTCTACTTGGTGGATCTTGTTGCATTAAAATATTCTTATCCATATTATCAGAGTATGTCTGTGTTATTTCCATCTCAGACTGCATCTCAGAGCAAATGTACTCACACTTTGTTTAGGTGTGCATGCTAGCAAGTTCAATTGCTGCAATTATCTTTAGGGATGTTTAGATATAACCAACCAGAACATGTAACTTGATGTTTGTTTAACCAGAGGAGCATCTGTGTATATAACTGAATTATACTGGATTCACCTTAGGAATTTCCATTAAAAAGAATTTCATTTCTAATGGAGGGAGCTTTTATTAAGTGACTTACCCTGTCTTCCAAAAGGATGACCGGTCCTGGTGTGTGCAAAAGGAGCCTTTCTGTTGTTTTGTGAGCTTTGTGAGTAATGAGAACTAACAAAAAAATGGGAATTTGAACAGATGAAATTTTCTGGTGAATAAGATGAACAAAGTTCCGTTTTCAAAAATAAATTTATATTTTATTTAAAAAAATTGTGTGAATGAGAAGTCACAGAGAGAAAAAAAGAGAGGAGAGAGAGAGAGAGAGAGAGAGAGAGAGAGAGAGATCATTCATGGAGGTATACATGTGCCGTGACATGTATACGGAATGAAAGGACAACCTGCAAGAGTCAGTTCTTTCCTATCACAACCTTGTGGGTTGTGGGTTCAAGAGCTCGATCTCAGGCTTAGGGGCATGAGCCTTTGCCTGCTGCACAATCTCACTGTTCCTTAAACAGTTCTTTAAGAAATTAATACTTCAATAACCATTAGGAACACCGTAAAGACTTCTGATCTTTTTTTTAACTCTATAGCTAAAATTTGGAAATCTCTGATGGAAATGTTAGCATATTTTTTAGAGCGGCAAATTGTTATATTAAAGCCTCTTGTTTGAAATAAGCTCAAGCAAGACCCTGGTTCGGATGGCTACTGAGTTCACTTCAAACTTTTCTTCGAAATTGTTTTCAGGTAAGGATAATGGCAGTTAGGCCATGTCTTCCTAGAGCCCCTTTTCATATTTGTTAAATTTAATTGTGCTGTGTTTTTACTGAAATACTTTTGTTAAATTATGCTGACATTCCCATTTTGGTAAGTCATGTGACAATCTTGATAAAGAAACTTGTTTTTAGGAGGCTTTTTTTGTGAAATAAATTTTGAATTTTTGAAATAAAAATTTAAAGTAGTATTTTTAAGAAGTTATTTGAATACCTGAATGAAACTTCTAAGTAATTCTGTCTGGGATATCTTTGCTAAGATAGAAATTCTTTGCAACATTAAATTTCAACATGTGCTTAGTATCTCTGCAATGAACACATATGATAGCGCTTTAATAGTTTTTCATTTTAAGGATACATGCTAGGGTATGTATCAAAATCATTTAACCATTATTGTATGGATAGAAATAGAGCTTGATAATGAAATATAGAAAAAGAATTTTATTGAAGTAAATGCAAGCAATATAATGACATGTGGGGAAAAATGGAGGGAGCTTTTATTAAGTGACTTACCCTGTCTTCCAAAGGGATGACCGGTCCTGGTGTGTGCAAAAGGAGCCTTTCTGTTGTTTTGTGAGTTTTGTGAGTAATGAGAACTAACCAAAAAATGGGAATTTGAACAGATGAAATTTTCTGGTGAATAAGATGAACAAAGTTCCGTTTTCAAAAATAAATTTATATTTTATTTAAAAAAATTGTGTGAATGAGAAGTCACAGAGAGAAAAAAAGAGAGGAGAGAGAGAGAGAGAGAGAGAGAGATCATTCATGTGAAGTAACAATTAAATACATACTTATTGCTCATTTATTTGTGTGTTCGTTAAGTGATCCTTAAGGACAGCCACGGCACAGAGAAGAAAGACTTAAAATGAGTGGGCTCAAGGGTTCAGTGATGCTGCTGGAGTCACAGATTCTCTGCAGGAAATAAGTTTATGTTTGTACTTCATGCTGTAAGGAAAACTTCAAACACACTGTGAGACTCTTTTAAATAAAAAGTTAAAAACATTAGAACTATACAGAGATAATCGTGCTTGCCTGTCCTTTTCTGAGGGAAAGGTTTGTTTATCTTCAATTGATTTATATTCTTTTTAAAATCGTTAATTAAAATTCACTAATTTCTTTGAGCTAGAGAGAGTTGTGAGCATGTTATATTCACAGTGCATGGGTGGAGGGAAGAGGGCAGCTTTGGGAATTCAGTTCTCTCCTTCAGTCACATGTGTTTCCTGGGACCAAACTCAGGTCATAGGTTTGCGAAGAGGTGTCATTCTTTGAGCTATCTAGCACACCCATTTATTTATGGTACTAGAAAGCCTATAAATAAATAACATTTATTTCCTGGTGATCTTTTTCAGTAAGGGCCTGGCCAAAATGTCAAAGGTGAGTCAATTCAAAATGTTGTGGATATGGAAGAGCTCAGAATCTACCCATCAGGAAGAAGGAAGAGTCTTCAACCAGTGAAAGCCAGTGCCACGTGGGTGAGAGACCCTGTGTTAATAAATGCACTGTTAATTTGGGTGCACTCATGACAGAGACTTGCAAAGCACTAAGAAAAGTGTTTGATCCGGGTCAGTTTTAAACTAGGAAGTATGACAATGTACTCTAGGTAAGCTTAGGGTCTGTGTATAAACAGAAACAGATATGTTTGGTTATGACATGACAGAGGTCACATTATGGGGTTGTGTGTGCTCAGGGCACAGTTTCCAGTAGTGAAACAATTCTTGTCCTTACAAATAGGCTGTCTAATAACATAATAATGTCACTGGGCTTCCTTCTGGTAGGCTATTATCATTCTGTGAATGTGCTGTGGAGACCCAAGGATGACATAAAGAGTTTATCTCCTTAGTATTTCGCTTTGGGGTTGCCCAGATTTTGCCTTCCAGGGCCAGAAGTGCAGGGCACTGCCATATCGGCCTGGAATTTTTTACTTGGGTTATAGAGATTTGAACTCAGGTTCTTTTGATTACAAAGCAAAGACTTTAACCCCTGAACCATCTCCCAGCCGAGCTACATGTTTGCTTCGTTCACTTGCGGCTCCCTCCCTAAGTACTTTGGGCAACTGTGCAGCTCTGTAATTCTTGGCTTCCTTCTGGGTGATTTTCAACCAGGGATCTGGCTTCTCTTTGTTTCTTTGAGGGAGCATATTTTCCTCCTGAACCCCCTCTTCTGCGTTTGCAGACTGATAAACACTAGCTGTCCATTTCCTGCTCTGTCTTTATGTTCCATGCTCTGTATGCTGATATGTGTGTGTATTTTGTTCTAGAGCAAGGATCTAGTTAATTCATTTTTATTTTAATACTTATCATTGTAGTTTGTTTGGGCCTGAGGATCTCAGTGTATTAACCTACAGTTCCATATAACAAAAAAAATCTATTTCATGATTTTAGAAGTCTCTGAGATGAGAGTGTTTATTTTTCACTTTCTTTTTTTTATTTTTGCTATCGAAGAAAGTCAAGAGAAATAACTCAGTCAATAAAAACTCAAAAACTGCTTGTGTTTCATGACTGGGAAATATAATAAAATGAAAAGAGACACAGTAATTATAATAAGTCTATCTTTATATCCTATTGGAATCTCTTTGGTTGAATACTGAGATTCTTACACTGCTGATCCTCCAAATCAAGAGGTTAATTAGGTTGTTCGAAATTTTAGTGAATTTGATTGCAATTTATTGAAATTGATTAAAGATAATATAAAAAATGTGTGTTCAATATTGTATGATGAAATCAGTTGCATACACGTGTGTGTGTGTGTGTGTATGTGTGTGTGTGTGTGTTTGTGTGTGGTGTATTTGTGTGTGGTATATTCACACATGTGTTTGCATATGCATGTGCTCTATATGCATGTTCAGATCATATAAGGATATTGGATAGCCTGCTCCATCGCTCTACATTTACTTCACTTGAGACAGGAGCTTGTATACAACCTTGATCTCTCCATTTAAATCAGACTCCCTGACAATCAATCCCTTGTGACCCTTTCTCTCCACCTTCTACAACTTTGTGGTTACAGGTACACATTGTCGCATCCAACTTTTCTTACCTGGGTCCTGGACATCCAAGTAAGGTTTTCATGCTTGCACAGAAAGCCCTGTTATCCCACTAAGCCATCTCCACAGCTAACATGCAATTTTAATTACAAAGAAAAAATAGCTTAGCATCTTCACTTCGTGAATATGAAATAAATGGAAATTAAAGTTGTGTGTCCATGAAGACACCAAGGTAAAAGTCATCATGACCCAAACTGTTGACACTGAGGTTGACCTCACATGTAATCGAGACCAACACAAAATGGGTATAGAAAAAAATCAGGAAGGATATTCATAGTTGCAGATCCATTTCTGTACTTGCTCAGGTAGAAGAGCTCGCATTGATAATTATCATCTTCCACTGCGCATTCCACAATCGCTTTTCTTTCAACGTATAACCCGGCTGCTCCTGGTCCTTTCCCACACCTTCCTTCTTGAAGGAATTGGGCCTCTGGATCTGTGACTGAATTGGCTGTTACAGTCTGCCACTGACTTCAAGCAGAGTTTAAGGCTCTGTTAGTTACATGCCAGTAAATATTTCAAATGTTTGGGATAATGAACTTATAATCCGAATGCATTTATTTTAGATCACAGTGCTAAAAGTTCTAGTCTGTAACTGGAACGATCCATGGATTCCAAGTCTCTGGACAGAGGGAGAAACGCATTATTACAAAAGTAAGTGACAAAGCTTCCTACCTCTTAATCAACAAGCCTAAGAGGAAGAAGAGACCAGTGTCCCATAAGCCCCTCCGGCACATCCTCCAGTAACTCAATGATGCTTCCCAGTGGCCTATCTCAGAATAGCACTATGGCAACAGCCACATGAATCACTGGAGCCACCCACGGTTCAAACCACAGCAGTGGACATCATTTTAACCTGAAATTTCTCCCACTGGCTCATGCTTCCAGGGTGTGCTGTATAAATCGGGTTGATATTGTGGGAGGTTGTGGAAACTTCAGGAGGTAAGCTGAGTTCAAAGACGTAGATCACCAGGGATGGCCCTTAACATTGGTTCAGAGTTCAGGACTTTTTCTATTCCCTAGCAATCCATGCCATAAAGAGCCTTCGGAACATGCCCCAATGTCACGAGCTTTGCTATGCCCTCCTTCTGTTGATGGATTTAAATACAGAGTTTTTCTCATTTACACTGTATGTGTTAGACATTTGGCCGCAACAACACAAAGTTAACTAATACAGAAAATTATCTCCAGATTGGTGGGTTTATTTGCTTAATAATAATGTTTTAATTCATTCTTTGACAAACATATATGTATACAATGCATTTTAATCATATATATTCCCATTCTCCTTCGCCCACCCCTCCCCAATACATTCCATCTTTCACCTTCATTTGCCTTGGTTTTAGAAACAGGACAAGAGTTGGAGAGATGGTTCAATGGATATGACTCTGCTTCCAAAGCAGAAGGATCTGAGTTCAGATCCTAGATCCTATCTGAAAACCCCAAGCAGAAATGCCAGTGACCTGCACTTCTGACTCAAGAAAGCAGAGCTTGGGAAATACCTGAAAGAAGCAAAAAGCTTATAGAAACAATCAAAGATGATGATTCCTGAAGTCACTCGTGGGTCTCTGATGCACACAGACAACACAAAACATGCATGGACATATACACATAATAATAAAATTCAAAACAGGGCAATAATATAAATTATATATATTACATATATAATTTATCATATAATATAATTAGCAATATAATAATAATTAATAATATGACAAATAATATAAATTACATATGAACAATAAAAGAAAATGCATTGAGTGATAGCTGCGACAACTGAACTTGCAGCTCCATGGACTCAAGGAACCAAATTAAAACTTCAGGAAATTTTGTCATTCTACCATTAGCTTGAGTGGCCCTGCAGAGTGTACGGAGCTGGGAGCATGGCAGGTGGTTCACAGTGTATGCAGGAAAATATGGATTTTTTTAATCGTTAAAACATAAACTCGGGAACGAGATCGCCAACCTCAGGAGGCCAAACTGCCCAGACAAGGGAGGAAGCTAAATCTTAAATCTTTGAGACTTCCCACATGGATAATTTCTTTCTTCACAGGGACATGTACTTGGAACCTATCTTGGAGTGAGCCAGGGCTCTGTAATTGCATATGTCTGCATTTAGTCACGGTGGCCACTCTTCTTCGAGTACAGTTGCAAAGGCATCAAATGACTCTGGCCAGTCTTCGGCCAGCTAGGAAGGAGAAGGGATGGCCCAGGGGTTTCCAGGCACTGTGAGATTCAGGCTACTAAATTCTCAGCTGTTCAAAGGTCAGATGATTTGAGCATAGACATAGCCTCATCCCTTTCTGCCTTCTATTGACACCTAGGAGCTACGGCAGCCACATGTGCTGGTCCTCTATGGTGTAGTGGGTTATTTCTTTTACAAAACATGATACAGTGGTATTCAGGAGGTGGGTCACAACAGTGACTAGAAGAACTCACACTGTTACTACACAGGTAAATAGATGTTCTCACTAAAGAAACTAAAGAAAATTTGCAAAAATATCAATATAGACATCTTATGCTGAGTTAGATATTGAAAGGAATCATTCATTTTACCTTTAACGATGAGCACCTCACATAAAGACTTTTCAAAATATTTAACCTTGTCACAAAGATTATTATTTTGAATGCTAATGTAATATTACCAAAGAGGTGGAGAGAAAGAGACCTGCTAAGAATATTTGCTTTAAAAAGATAGCCATGAATTGAATTGAAACGGCATTTCATAAGTAAGGAAAAAGATGGGGATTCTTCAACTTCTAACATGGGAGTTTCTAATTTTCAAATTATTGTGACAAGTGCATGTTATAATTCGGGAGACTTTGAGATAAATGTAGCATGTGAATATATAAATGTGTAATGCTATTTTTCCTCTAAAATGCACAAAAATGCCATGTTTAGACATTGCACTCTTTTGACAACTTTAAGATCACAAGTATAAACAAAACATATTTATATTCTTCTTGAGTTTTACAAAAATGACCACATAGTTGCTTTGCTTACGAAGCGCTAGTGCTTTTGCCATAATCTCAGCTCTGTATAAAATTTTGTACTGTAAGGAGCTGACCCTCAATGGTCTCAGAAAAGCCACAGAATGAGTCAAAACTTTTGAGCAGTTTTAAAGTCATCGTAAATCCAGGAAGCTGTTTTTTTTTTTTTTTCCTTTATTTCATTCGCATTATGGAATTTTGTTTTGTGCATGCCTAACGTCATCATTTGGTTAGTATTTTATCCTGTATCTGCCCTCCAATGTGAGCTGACCCCTCACAGGGTCATGCGCTCAATTCTTAGCTGCTGTTAAAGTCTGGGGAGATCATGCCTCAGGGGGTGGCGTCTTACTGGAGGAAGGCAGGTCACAGAGGGCAGCTTGCTCTTGCTCTGCCCACTTGATGAAGGCTATTGCCTGAGTCATCTCCAGCTTCTGCAGCCAGCCATGCTGCATATAATAGACTATACCTCTGCTCTAGAAGTACAAGCTGGACAAATCTCCCTTTCCTTCCCTCAAGATGAGCCTAAATTCTGTTGCACAGCAAGAGAAAGACAGAGTAACTGGAACATGTCTTCCAGAATATGCTCTGTGACTATCAGTTTCATAAAGCATGCGGTAAATAGGCAAGAGCAGTGGTTACATGAACTCTCTGCCTTACTGCCCTGAGGGATGCTCACAATCTGATTCCGAAGAAATGAGCTAGACTGATGGCCAGCAAACCTTGGAGGTCCTTCCTGTTCAGTCCCTGAAGTGCTGATGCTACTGGAACTTAAGAATGTGCCCAGATTGTTTATCTCAGTCCCAGAGATTTGAACTCAGGTCTTCATGCCTGCAGAACAAGGACATTTTCTCCTGAGATAATCTCCCATCTCATACCTGGATTATTACTAGCCATGGTCCTGAGTCCAATAACGTCTCTAAGTGGACACTGAAAATCAGAATATTCCTGTGGTCAGAACATGCTTTTTCTCTCCATAATTTTTCTTTCTGCTTATTTCCTACACAACTTTAAAAAAAAATCTTTTGAAATAAAATTTTGGGAAAAAACTTGATTCTGTTTAGACTCAGATTGTAGTTCTCAGGATAGAATAAACATTGACTTTTTTTTAATTGCGTAGTTGTGTGTGAGTGTGTGTGTGTGTGTGTGTGTGTGTGTGTGTGTGTGTGTGTGTGTGTGACTGTGGAGGCCCAAGGGTGGCATCAAGAATTATCCAGGATTCTTTGCTTCATTATTGCTTCATTATTGCTGGGGATTCTTTGTCTCTGCTTTCAAGGGTTCTGCTGTAGACTACTGTCACGTCCAACCAGCTGTTTTATCTGGGATCTGGGGATCCGAACTCAAATTCTTTTGCTTTCCAGGCAAAGCTTTTAACCTCTGAGCCATCTCCCAACCCACTTCCCACTTTCTTATGTTTGTTTTGCTTTTTTTTTTTTTTAAAGTAGATTGTTTTAGTTACCAGATTTAGGGCAAGCCTAAAATCTTTCTTTCCTTGACTGAAAACATTAGGAACCTCAGATTTCAAGATTAATCTTATCAATGAGTGCCAAACATGCTAAAATGGCTGTTTTCTCTCCTCCTCCTCTTCTTCCTTTTCTTCCTTTTCTTTCATCTATGCATTTCCTCTTCTTCTTTCTCTGACAATAGATATCCAGGTGTGATCTTTATGTCCTGATGTGTCACTTCTTACACCTGTAGCTCATTATCATCATCCCTGGGCTACATTAAATATGCATATGTTCTTTGATATGGGACATAAGCACTCTCTCTTGATGGTTTGTCCTTGCTGGTAATTTAGAATATTTAATGACTCAGCAGTGCAATTAGCGCAAGGCAAAAAGTCATAAATGATCCTGCCTTTGCTGTATTAGAAATAAACATAGCTCTTGCTCCATAGAGTACAAAGCTTTGTCCTTACTTGACTTCATTTATCTGTGACCAACATATAATTTCTATCAGTGATTGATCCACGTCCCTTTCTATCTCAAGGCTGTGGTAGCAATCTGGCTTTTTAAGTTTTCTTTATGTATCATGTTCAAGGTCATTAGATCAGCTTAAATAACATTTGTATAAAGGAAGCAATGAAATAAAGTAAAGTGGACAGGGTCAGATTTTAATAAAAATAATCTAATCATTTTGGAATTTTATTTTACTGTTCCTTTCACAGATTAATCGCTTTCGTTCATCCATTCAGATTTTTTTCAGTTTAGGAGGATCATCCATCCCTTGCATTCCCAGAACTGATCTGAGAGGTGGATGGACATCATTCCATGTCATTCAGGGAAGGGAACCCCTATTGAAGGACAGAACTTTGTCTGAAGCTCTCTTATTTTCCATTGCAAGGTTTCTATTTTTATTTTCCTTCAGCCTACGAACTATTTATTTTTGTTAGGGTATGATATTGATTGAAGAATCCTTTTTCTTAGTGATTTTATATTCGGCCATAAATTTCACTTTTACCAGGTCTTTACTTTGAGAAGTAAAAGAGCAAGTGTCTGACCCTGTTCACTGCTCTTTCTGCCCTTTCTCCCCCCACTCATTCATTGTGCAAAGTCATCAGAGGAAAAACGCTTGGTTTTATCGAAGGATATCAAAGGACGTCAAAGGACTCAAACACAAACAACAAAAATATTGCATGCTGGTTCAATGATAGATAAGATAGAAGTTTTCAGATCTACATGATGAGCTTTGCAAAGGTGAAGTGGTAGAGTTCCATTTTAAAGAAAATGAGAAAAAAGAAAAAACTAGAGAAAATATCTGATTTCAATTATCATACAACATGCACTGGAATGATGTGGTTTTTGGGGAAGTAGAAAAAAAGTGACTTAAAAGTTCAAGTTCATGACGTTTAACATTTGCATATCAGAAAAGTTCTGCTTTCAAGCTGTTACACCTTTGACTGTGGCTTTAAAAATAGGTTGGTGATTTATAGAATATTGTGTATGCATTATTAACATACTTTATTATATAAAGAATTGAGCAAGGAATAGCTGATACACGTAGGTATTTTAAGTGTTAAATAACAGATTATGATTATGAAACTTGGCTAAGTGTCGAGTTTCATGTTAGCACTCAGTGTAAGTGCTCAGACTTGGTATTTCTGCAATAATTCCAAAATGTATTCTGTTCACTCGCAGAATTTTAAGTTTTTATTCTTTTTTTGTGTGTTTATTTTTTATTTTTAAGTTTTTATTCTTTTACAACTAATAAAGCTTCCCATAATCATCAGTGATTTAAATTTAAAAATAGATTATGCACTTAAATTTGAGTGAAAAGGACTGTTACAGTCAGCCTGCATGGTTGCTGATAAATGACCATCAAACAGATTAAGGGAACAAGGGTTTATTCTCTCTTATGATTCCTGGTTACAGTTCTCAGTCCAGCTTGATGGGAGAGCACGCACCAATACCACGGCCAAGGGAACTGGCGACACCATCACCACATAACTGCTGAGAGGCAGACAATCCTTACTTGCCATACCAGCATATCTGGCCAAGTGAACACCAGGATGCCAACTCACTCAATCAGCTCTCTGTGATTTATTCCAGGGCCTAATCCCACCCACCATGGGCTGGACTTTCCCCATCAGCAAGACAATCTCCTGCAGTCTTGCTCTGGGCCAACTCAGCTACTAATTCTCAACAAAAATGCCTCGGCGCTCAAACCCTCAATTGTCAAGTTGACGCCTGTGCCTAGCTATGATAAGGACTTTCAGCAATCTAAACCGACTCAAAAACAAGGAAGGCTCTACCCACATAATACGAGCACTGAGTTGTGTTTTGCATCTTCTAAAGCAGGGACCACTGAACTTTTGATGAGCTTCACATAACCCCTTTGGAATGTGGTTTATGGGGGCTGGAAGAGGTGGCTCAAGGGTTAAAGCCTTGGCTTCTAAGGTAAGATCCCATATCCTACCCAGATCCCACACAAAAATGAAAGGCAGACATTGTGGCAGTCTGTACTTCTTGGCCCTGAAAATTCCAGAGCAATGTAAAAAGGAGGTAGAGAAGTCGAGGATGATTTATAATGTTGCCCTTGGACCTCCACAAGAATATACATGAACTTACTCAAGTGTCGTTTTCTCCATGCACCCACGTGTCTACTGCTGCATGCAAAAAAAAAAAAAAATGGGTTATGAAACTTTCTCAGCATGTGGCAAGGTAACAGAGTACATTTCTTGCAATCCTAAGATATCAGCAATTCATCCAAGAGTTTTCATAACTTCTGATAGCATAAGAAATTAGAAATAACCTCTAGGAAATCACATAGAGTGTTGGCAGGCAATTCATCTTATCAAAGTAATAGTAGAATGCCGATACTTTCATTGATTAATATTTAAACTATTCATATATTAATCATAGTAACTGCTTTGAGAATTTTCTGAGCTCTGTGCTAATTGACTTTTATATTTCTTCGCACATAATGTTAATAAAAGCAATCCAAAAAAGACTGGTAAAAATACTTCAATTTTTTTTATCCATGGAAGTTGAATGCTTAGATATAAAGTAGTTTGGAAAAAGTCAGACTTTCAGTAAGCAGTAGCAGAGATGCAGTAGTGAATTGGATGCTACGTCAATATTGTGATTAGGAGAAAAAAGAAAATAAGCCAATATTTTTGTTGAAACACCAGAATGCAAATTCCTTGTCATTTTCTCTACACATTGCCATATTTCTGTGCTCAGGGACATATTTATTGTGAAGAAATTGTGACTTTTTTTTTTTGCAAAGACTCAGGCTGTGAAATTTAAATTTTCTAAATCTTCTTGTCTGTGTCACATTTTATTTTGAACTTGTGTAGTCTTAGAAACATTCCCTTGATATTTCACAATTGAAAAGCTGAAGCTTAATTATTATGTCAGTATCTTAAATTTCAAAAATGTTTTGGTGTATTTCAAGCATGGGTGGCATAATTTTGTCACTTGTATTGTTTTAGTGCTCTTAAGTGAAATCCCACAGTGTCATTAAAAGTAGAAATTTTACCTGTCTATACATTCATTTGTATCCAGCTCTGTCTCTCCTTCTAGATCATTTATATAGCTATATATTCATAAGATTTAATTGCTATGTATGTTAAGAGCACAATTAATCCTAACACTTTGCAATAGAAAAACCTGTATTATTCTGGGAAAAAAATTGTCTCTGAGACCTAGATTTGTCTTTTATTCCTTGACTGTCACTCAAAGCTCTGGCAATTGCAATTTGTCTTCTTATAGATTTGATTTCATAGATGCTTTGCCTTCAGAGTGGGCCCCATTCCATACAAACACCTGTTACTACTGCTAATATGTGGGCTTTCTTTTCAACTGTAAACTAAGCAAACAAATACCTGTTTTGTCTTGATTTCTGTTCTTTAGATTGCAGAGCAGAATTCCTGGAGTATTGATATTGGCCTATGAGTAACATTACAAGCAGGTTTCTCTTCCTAACTCACACAATTCTGTGACTGGGGACTGTGTTAAACCAGTGTTCACATCAACTGCCAGTGTAGGCCAGGGTTGGACACATTACTGTCATGTTAGCTCCAGAGGCTAATTAAAGGTGCTGGGTTATTTTTTTTTTCACTCTGTGTTCTCCTACATACAACTTTTTTGTTCCACAGCATCTGAAAAGCATAGTTTGTAGTAACAATTAAGTTATCTGATTTTTCCATGGAGAGACTTGCACAAACATTGTTTTAATCTCGCAAATAACTCGGCAGGATTAAGGAAGGAGCCAATGAACTGTAGTGAACCAACCAGTTTAATGGCATGATTTCCAGGCGCTCGATTGGTTCAAAGGCAGCTGGATTATGGGAAACTCACAGCCATGTGGGTGATACCTGTTAAGACATGTTTCTCTTTAGTTCCTTGCATAACTTATGTTGTGTCCATCGCAATGTCTCCTTTCACCCTGGATGTTTCCACTTCTCCATCCTCAACCAAAAGCTGCCTTTATGATTTCTGAATTTCTTGAGTCTGGTTTGTTTTGGGAATTTCCTGAGCCTAGTGAATTTCTTTAGCTTCCTATTATGAGCTTTCTCCTTGACTCTTGGAAGGGGGTGGGGAGCAGTCAGCTTGGAGGAAAGGGTCATATGACACCCGGATTTCTGAAGACTTGAGGTTAATCCTTCAAATCATATGGTAGAAGGGGAGAAATGACTCCTGAAAATTGTCCTCTGAACTCCATACCACACAAGCACACCTACATACATCGCACAAAATAATATTTTAAGCTATGTGAATACAAGGGGTTAATAATACGGGTGAAATAATGATGCCATAGTGGTTGAGAAGGAAAGGAAAGAGATCATAGGACCCTAACATAGAAGAACAAGCTTAAATGGCACAGGAAAGAGAAGAGAGGAAGGATGGAGAGAGGAAATATCAGCTCTCGCTTCGTTAAGCAATATATCATACCTTCTGTGTTGGGGTTGTGATGGACCTACATTATTCATGTGCCAATCAAACATCTTTAGACCTTGGTTGTTTATCAAAGTCTGAATTAACACAGAGATAAAAGGAAAAGTGTACTGAAGCTTTGTAACTACTAGGATTCCACGTAATCCCTTTCAATGAATGCTATAACCCTTCTAGACACCACTAATCATAAAGTTATGATTTTATGTATTAAAGGAAATATGTACTCTGTTTATGCTGTCAAAAATAATGTCCTGTCAATTCCAAGAACACTCTCATACTCTTTGCATTGAGACAAATCATCTGTATCATAAATGTCCCAAAAGAAACGAAATCCACTGTGAAAACCAGGCAGTTCAACATTACTAAATAGATCCTGACACAATGAGAAGTCCCATAGTGGTTAGAAACAGTTGGAAGGCATTTTAAAAACTTCTCCAATTCAGCTCACAAATGCCATGTTCCTCTCTGAACAACCTGCCTTCCTATGATTAGCATTAAGTGGCTAATGTAAAAGATTCAGGAGTCCGTGACTTTGAACAGTCATGGAAATCTAAAAATATAATGCAAACCCCAAATTTGAAGTGCGGAGAAAGCCTCAGCCTCCATGTCTCACAGCCTGAATTCTAGCGGAAAGACTGGTTTTCACGATGGGGTTCCCGTGTGAACAGTGCATAACTGTTGGGGTGGTTTGAATGTGAATCCGATCTCCCCTCCCCCCAAGGCTCATGTGTTTGACTGTGTCCTTTCTGACTGGGGTTGTTGCTTGAGAAGGCAGTGGAAACTTCAGTAAGCTGAGCGCTGCTGAAAGAAGTGCGTAGTTAGACAATACGGCTTCAGGTTCCAAAGCCTGACATTACCTCCTCCTGCTATCGACTTGCATACTGACTCTGAGTACAGCGAGCCAATTGCCACATCTTACATGCTCTAATAGACTGTGATCCTTTGGAAATGAAAGTCAAATGGATCATCCCATCTTTTCTAGGGACTCCTATATCTACAACACCTACTACAGTCACTCTCGCCGTTCTTAATACACTTTTTAAACAAAATTATTAAATCTTGCTAAAGATTCAAACTGAGAATGCAAATTGGCACTGTTTATGATTAACACAAGGTTATTTTTCTGCTATCAATAAACTTTAGATAGCTTTTTTGTTCCTTTTCAGAAAGAATCTTCAAGCATCTGACAGGTTTTGCTAGAGACTCAATCCCTAGTATTCGTTTCTAAACACCAATCTGGAAATGTTGCCTCTTCCATCAATGAAATTCCTTTCTGAGGACTTTATGAGTGAGGACCAAAGATGAGAAAGCAAGTCATTGTATCTGAGGAGGAAATGTTGCCTCTTCCATCAGTGAAATTCCTTTCTGAGGACTTTATGAGTGAGGACCAAAGATGAGAAAGCAAGTCATTGTATCTGAGGAGGAAGGTGGACTCTAGAATAAAAACAAAACTCAGCAAACAGAGATAAGCTACTCTGACAGGAAGAATTTTACATCCCTGGAATGGATAAGCCATAATCACTACATGTCTTCAATATCTGAGTCAATGGACATTCCTTTTGTTTGGCTTAGTTCAGAGTAAAATTTTACAATGTGATGAACATCATATTATGAAAATCGTTTGACCATATTCCACATTCTTCATCTTTCTGAAAGTGTTTTAAGCTACTAGTGCACTGGTGTTAAGAGTAATTAATATTTAGTTAAAAGCACATTTAATATGGTGATGATTCATCGTATTGACGTGGTCTCCATAATCAAACTCTAGGATGAAGAAGAAAGAGTAAGGTTTAATTCAGACCACAAACTTGGAAAGAGTCATGTGCCTCTGTGAAAATCTTATTCACCATAAATCACTCTCAATTCTGGTACAGTCTTGAGGCCATTTGATTTGACCCAGGAAGAGGGTGGGTTTTCACTGGTGTGTCACACACACATACAAACACACACAGACACCAACAGAAAAATGCTGTGGAGGTGTCACGGTTTGAATGTGAATTGTTTCCCATGGGATTATGTGCTGAATATTTAGTCCTTGGCTGGTGGCACCATTTTGGAAGGTTACATAACCCACTGGAAGAGCATTGCTGTGGGGTAGACCACAAGGGGGTGGGTCTTGAGGTTTGACAACCTGGCCCACTTTCCCCTTGCGCTTACTCTCTGCCTCCTACTGGTGGATGTGACATGCATCTTTCTCCACTTTTGGCTTGCTATGCCTTAGGCTGTGTGATTCCTACCAGAGTGGATTCCATACCTCTGGAATCACAAGTCAAATTATAAATACTTTCTCCCTTACATTACTTGGGTCAGTTGATTTCCTAACAATAACAGAGAAGAAATTGCAGTAGAAGGTACTAAGGTATCACATCTTTGTGTATATTGCCTAAATCTAGTTCATGGCAAACATTTCCTTGTTCTTAGTTCTTGTTTCTTTTTTGTATATTAGCATCTTCATTATTTCTGCCTGATTTTAAGGCAAGTTAAAGTTCAAATATATGGCTTGCTTTGTTCTATACATTTTCTTTCTTTTTAAAAAGCAATTTCAGAGGCATCTAATTTTGGTTAAAAAACAAAGACATCCTTATGATGTATAATTCAATATTTTAGACTAAATTAATGTGATGTTATTATCTAAAGTTTTAAAGAATTCAGATTTGTTTCAATAAGAGTCTAGAATTACATGACAAAAAATTTCAATAGAAACAATAGCATACCACTTCATTTTTTTCTAATAAATAGAAGCTTACTTAGCATGAGTTTTAAGATCATATCATAATACATTTAATATAATCCCTCTGAGAATGATTGTGTTATGACCTTTGATTTTTCAAAAAGCAATTCAGGTGAACCAATCAGAAGGGCAATGAATATGTATTTCTGTAATACAATCATGTGTGCTCTAAAAAATTTAAAAATCAAAATTAGCATTAGAAGAGCCAAAAATTCAAATGAAGAATAATTTTACAATACAATAATTGCATCAATTCCTTTCCCCAGAGGTATTCTAGCTATACATACATAGGAGAGTTTTCATATTAGCTGATTGGTAAAATCAAACCGCAGAATAAAATATTTATTTGATAACTAAATTGTCTTAGTATGCAAGAATGTTTATCTTAATTCAAATTATGTCTTATCACTCCCAAAAATCATTTATACACAAACCATAATACCAGAGTATTTAAGAGTTTTCATTGATGATCTGTATGTGTAATCAAATCCTTCATACATAACATTTCTATATCATTGTTTTTACTACTTTTTGGACATATCACTTGTTAGATTTTTCCAGTCAAATGCACATTATATTACAACCATTTACCTAAAGGTTTGAATAGGACTTGAGTACATCACTACATCATTGATGCCCTTTTTGAAACCATAGAAAAAAAACACCCTTGCAAGTAAGTTAAGAAGTCTGGTATTAGAATATCTGGAAAGGAAACAAGGTAAGCAAGTCAGATACATGGACTCATTCTGAATTTGGATTTCTAGGAAGACTACTAAAATGCCAATGATTCCCATTTTTCTGAGATGATTTCTCATTCCATTTTAATAGGTTTAATATAACTCTGTTGAACAATTATGTTATCTGTGTATAATTTCTCAGAGCAACATCAATTCTATAGTTTTCTATGTAATTAATTTTCCATTTAAGCAGAATCATTGTCTCAAAGATGTATGTCTATGTCTCTGATTTTTTGTATGTAGATATGAAATGCTATACATTTGATTATTTTTTAAAAATTTTAATCTTAATGCTTAATTTAGAGAAAATTATTTAGATAACTTTTACAAAATATATTCCAACTTATTTTTACATTATTTCACATAAACCTCTCAAATTCATTTTAGCTCATTTCCAACATGTACCATGTGTTTCCAAAATAAGGTCATGTACTTATGCTTAAGGTTAAGTGGTCTTCCTGGGAACCTTTCTTACATTTCTTACACTAAAATAATATTATGAAATGTATTTGTTCTCATGTTTCATATTTCACTGACAATTACTGAGGTTGACCAATGTCATTAGCTTTATATTTTCTTTCCTTTAGGAATCATCTTTGCAAGCACCTGCTTGTTTTTACTATTTATATTTTCATTGTTGCAATTTGAAGGATTATTCTTCATGGGTTCTGCACTAACCAAGAACCAATTACAGCAAATTTCATTATTATAACTTCAGAATCTGGGAGTTCAGGTCACTATGCCAGTGTAGTAAAATTCTGGTTAGAATTTTCTTAAAGGATACAGACTCTCAATATTACCCTCTCAGGAAAGAAGAGCTGGAATGCTCCTCAAAATCCCTTTGTAAGGGCAATAATTCTCTTTCCTGAAAATTTCAAAGACCCTCTCTCTCAATGATTGAACTCAGGATAATATTTGGGAGGACAAAATATTCAGTTCTGAACATTTAGTGAATGTGTTAACCATTTTTTCCTGTTATAAGGATGGTATTTATCTCATTTACATTTTTCCCTTAAAAATCTGTACTTATTATTATTTAAGGCATACCTTGAGTTTTAGGCATTATGGTAAGTAATGTCTTCTTAAGGTTTTAAGGGTTATAACAGTACAGACAAAGTTGATTCAGTGAAGATATATAATATTACTCTTGGCAAGAAAATCAATGCAGAAGAATAATTGCATTCATATTGTCAAGATAAATATGTAAAAGAAAAAAGAAAGTATGGTATTTTAAGATAAAAATAAATCATTCCTACTCCCAAACAAATAAATAAAGTAACAGAAAAATTAAAAGAATATAAAAACCTGAAGATGTCATTAAAATATGTGAATTTTATTTCCACATGATATGAAATACACAGTATAAAATATATTCAAATCTCTGAAGAATATTTGATGAAATGAAGGGCAACCTGAACTCATATGCATGTATTCACAAAAAGTTCATTATCTTATGAAAATAGAATTTTCAAGTCATCTAAATATTGAAAATTAATCTAGGAAGATAACCAGATCTAGAATTTGAAAGAAGAGTTGTAAGTGAGATCTGTCACAAAAATAAAATAAATTGTAATGGAAAGGGGCTGTTAAAGATAATAAACTATGAAAATATTTCATAGCATTCTCTTTGTAAATATTTATCTTTGCAAGTGCTGCAGCACCATAAATGCTGTTAATATCTCTAAATAAACATTAGGAAAGATGAGTTTAAACTTAATAACCCTAGTTTCTGTATTCATGGCAGTACACTACAAGTGAATTTTTCCTTAATTTGCTTTCAAAACAAATCTCTATTGAATGTGTAGTGGAAGTACTTTCCACCATATAGGACACTCTTTGGTCATACTGTTTTCATTTCATTGTTGCAATTTTGTCTTGTTAACCTGTTTCTCCTCATTTAGAATCTTTTCATGCTTAAGTCTTAAATTCAGAAAATATTCCAGTGAAAACTGAATGCCTCTTTCATTAAATTTTCCCTGTAGTGTTTTAAACTCTAAACCAATTATTCTACAGTCTTTTATTTAAAATTTTATCCATAATGGTTATCTTATTGTTTTTAAACTTTCTCCTTAGTAATAAAATTACTAAAATTCAGGTTTGATTATTCTCTCCCCTCACCTCTACATTTAAAATAAAATTTAATGTAAAATTTAATCACAGTCTCCTTAATCTCTTTTTAATGCTGGTACTTTTGTTAGATTGTTTTAGACATTGATTTTCCCTTTTAAAATATTTTATTAGAGAGTAGAGAGAGAGAGAGAAAGAATACATATAAGAAAGCCATGATGTATGCTATGGTACACTGGTAGAAGTCAGAGGATAATTTTCACACGTCAGTTCTCTCTTTATAACATGTAGGCCATTTGTGATAGAAGTCAGGTTTGCTAGTTGACATCTTACCAACTGAGCTCTCCCATTGGTCCTGGACAGTAACTGTGTGTAAATTTTATTCCAGGTTACACTTTGAATTATTTACATTACATTAATTACCCTAAAATATTTATATGTATTTTAATAAAAATTCCTTCCTGCCCGTTTGTCCTGGTTTGGTCCACTTTTATTGCTTGCACATTAAGTCATGGTTATTCATTCACAAGAAGGTACAAAGGTGCCACTGGAGATGAGTTCTTATTGTACCGTGGTCAGGACACAGGCTGGTAAGTGGAGTCTTAGAAACTTTTGTTTACTTTCACTCAGCAATGAGTAATTACCACCCCACTGAGATGCCAGGTTCCCAAATGGAAAGTAGTGTTTCCTATCCCTGAAATCTGATGTATCTATTGCAGCCATGGATTTGATTCTCAATTTGATACAATAGGTTGGCATCTGGGATGGATGGATAGGTTGGTGGATTATCAAGATTAAGGTGAGTTTTGAAAATGGCTGTGAAAGATTATCTTGATTACAGGAATTTACGTGTGGAGAACCATCTTTTTTTGTGGATAGAACTCTTCCCCAGGCAGGTGGGAGAAGAAAGCTGAGCCCTGATATCTATGTTGTCATAGATACATCTCTGCTTTCTGATTATGGGTGTCACCTGATCAGCTGCTTCAAGTAACTACAACCTGACTGCACAGCCATGGGCTTTACCCTTGCCTTGAGTCAGAATAAAGCAATTTTCCATGAAGTTTCTTTTATCAATGTATTTTATCACAACAAAATAAATGGAACACTGCAATTCCATTCTTGAGGAGAAACGAGGAGACATCTCTTCACCACGGATGGGGCACAGATCACAGAACAGTCATGATTCCAAGGGATTCTAACCATGATTAACCAATGAGATTTGTTCTAGTTTGGTGCACTTTTATTTTATTCAGAATCTTTGATGTACTTTGTATGTCTGTTGCATCTGTCTTAATTAACTACTTCCTTTCATTTACTTACTTTTCCTGGGTTGTTTTAATTCTTATGCTATTCCTTTAATAGTTTACTTTTTAAAAAAAATCTCTAATATTTGCTTGTTAGTTCTGTAGAGTGATTCACAGTTCTACATATCATATGGTATTTGAAATCTATATGTTATTTGATTATTATATTGGTAATAAATAAAGACTTCAACTAACAGTACTTGTTCATTGTTTTGAGAGAAAAACACTTAAAACTCACCGATGCAGCAATTCTGCATCAGATTGCGACTAGTTATATTTATTATGTTTTCCAACAGATTTCCAAGACCTATTCTTCCTAAATGAGAACAATTTTCCAGGAACTATGAGTTCTGCTTAGATTCCTTCTTTACATCCATGAGTTTGACTTTTTGTAAGTCATGTCTAGAGTCATCAAGATGGCTCAACAAGGAAAGATGCCTGCTGTTGATCTGGAAAGCTAAAAGGAGACAATCATCTTCCAAAAGTTATCTTCGGACTTTCACACATATCCTGTGACATTCGTGCATCTACTCTTTCTGTTTATATTAAATGAATAAAAGTTTAAAATTGCATTTAAACTTGCTTTTAGTGGGTATTTATGTTTTCCAGGGTTTATAGTGTGCAATGTTTTGCTGTGTTTATAAATTATGGTGACTAATTAGTTTACATTAACTATTTCTGTAGAGAAGCCAGATTGGATCATAAAAGAACAAGTTAAGGTAAAGCAAATAGAGTGATTATATTAATGAAATTGATAATCGTCAAAATTGTTCCCTCAACTACTTCTTTGATTTCTGTCAACTCCTGATTCCCTTGGATTGCCCCATTACTGCCTTTCAGAATTCATTATTTGGAACTATGACTTCCCCATTTTGGTTTTAGTTAATTGTGCAACAGTGGTTTCTATAGCACATGAGTTTTCTGGCATCTTGTTTTTCTGTGAATCGATCAGAGTACTTACAGGCATTGCTTCAGTTTTTGTAGAGTTTCTGTCTGGATTTTCTGGGAGACAAGTGAGTGGGAATGGTTCTTTCTGACAGAGTTCTGTATCAGTCAGGCTTTTCCCTAAAGAGAACCAAGATATTTCATAAAACATTTCACTATTTATATGTTTTTTTTTCTTTGTTGACATGGAGACAATTGCTTCCTGAAAATATTGTCAGTGTAACCATGTGATTATTTCTAATTCACCATCCTCAGTAACGTAAAATAAATGTGACTGCATCAAGTCATCTAACATCATCCTGCACAAGGACCTTGATTCTCTCATGCAGTATCATTTCCTGCCTTTAGAAAACTTGTATTCTGTGGCATTTTCTAGATGATTTCCATTGTTTTTCCTTTGCTCACTGGACTTTTTCTAAACTTTGTGGGGTTTTCAGTCAATCTCAGGGAATGTGGCTGCCCTTACTGTATCTGTTTTTGTGTCTGAATTATTTCTTTCTCTGCTTGTAAGGAAACTTTAATTCTTGGTCTCCTTAAAAATCATGTACATGACTGTTTTGTCATGCTTCTCAAGAAAGGAAAGGTGCCAGCATTTGTAATGATGGTGTGACTTGAAATTCTGAGTCAGAATCTTGGCTTGTGGGAAACGTTGCAGAGTGCCTGGTTCTTAGACAACTTGGGATTCCCTCATGGCATGTGTCTTTAAATGTCACTGTTCAAAACTCCAATTTCCATGCACCTCAAAAATATCTTGGTAGTGATATTAATCAGAATATTTTTAATTCTTACATCTGGAAGATTATTAAAATGGATTAAATCATAAGATTATACTGTCTGTATGATATTTCATTTATTCATTAGTTGTGGTGTGTGTTATTTATTCATTAGTTGTGGTGTGTGTGTGTGTGTGTGTGTGTGTGTGTGTGTGTGTATGCGTGCATGCCATAAGTTCAGTAGCAGTCAGAAGATGACTTATGGGAGTTGGTTTTCTCTTTCTGTAATTTGGGATCCTGGATTAACCTCAGGTTGACAGGTATGTTGTCTACTTCTTTACCCATTAAGTCATCTTGCTGACCCTACACCGTATCTGTTTCACATGTGCATGAGTGAATGAGCACAAAAAATAATAAAACTACCTAGGTTCAGAATGGCATGATTAAATGTAGATTATTTTTTTCTGCATGTTACATACTAGTGATACTCATTGATCATAGTCTTTTCCTAGGACATTTTCAGAGCACAGAGTCTCTTTCATTTCTTCAGTAGAAAAACCAAGTTTTTTCATATTTTTCTTAGTGACATATACCATCCTAGGATCTCTTTTATTTAGAGTGTAAACAGTTTTATGTGAAATACTTTTTTTTTTTTTTAGAAAACAAAGCCTGCTATGAGTTTTAAACACCTTCATAAAATATTTCTGGAATGGTTCACCTAAAATGACATATTTATACATCAGTTCAGGTCATTACATGCTACTATCACCAATTCAAATAAATATCCGTATACAGAAAATGTATACTGTCCAATTGTTTCATACAGAATCCACAATTCAGCTAAGAATGCTATCATTGAATTGATCCTTACATCACCTTAGTTCAAGTTCTTTCTGTTATTGAATATCATCTTATTTTCAGATTATTTCAATTAGAAGATGTCTAATGATTTGGAATTTTATGACTGAAGATCGATGACCTCAAAACTGCTATCAAGCACTTATCTACTGACATTGAGTGATTCCTGATATAGACCAGAAAGCAGAAGGTCTCATGTCAATACATGACTGTTGCAGTTACCCTGAATAGTTGGTGATAAAATCTTGACATACGCTCTTAATGGAACAAGTGGTTTTTATTTTTGACTTATGATTCCTGGTTACAATTGTTTATCCAGCTTTGAAAGAGGGTTCACACCAATGTTAAAGGGAACTGGCCATATCATACCCACATAATGGCTGAGGGAGAAATAATCCTTACTTGCCAGACCAGCATGTCTGGCCATGTATATAGAAGAATGCCAACTTTTTCAAATAGTTCCCTCTGTTTTATTCACCTGCCTAGGGACTAGTTCCATCCACCATGGGCTTGACCTTCCCTCTCAACTAGACAATCTCCTGCAGATTTTGCTCTGGTTTTAACTCATCCGAAAACTCACTACAAACGTGCCCAGAGCTTTAATCCTCAAACTTCAAGCTGATATGGCCATCTAAGTATGATAATGATTTCTGAAAACATTGTTTAATTTGACCTCTACTGGATCTTCTTTCATTAAAATATTCCTTTATTCGTTTTACTCTTCCTTTTTGTGATCTGAGAGGTGCTAAGTTAAGACCGTTGGGACATTTTGTCACTGAACCATGTTTCATAATTATCCAAATTCTTCTGAGTCCATAGACTATGAGTGACATCTCCTACAACAGCCAAGAAGCTAAATTTCCAGACAAATCTTTTTGAATTTGGTTATGCACCAAGAAACTCCCTTTACTCATGCCTTTTGATGGCATATAATTACTTGTAATTTGGATTCTTGCTGTTGTTTGAATAGGGGATAATTTGTTATCAATTTGATTTTCGCTTATTGCAAAATAAATTTGATGAAATCTTCTAAAGTCATATTTGGTACATTAAAGCATCAATGTCATCTGGGAGCACTCTTATTTAGTGTCTCAGTAGAAAAAACTGTCGTTTTATGGTTTCTATTTAGCTGTGGAACATGCCAAATTTTTCAAGGAAGAACTTGGTTTTCTTAATAAAGAGCAAAATTTAAATCATGAGATCTGACCAAGTGAAGTGTGTTCTGTCTTCTGATATGTTGGCAATAGCAATATTCAATAAGCCAAGTTGGGAAGTAATTTCCCTTGGCCTCTATAATTAAGAATTAGTTGATGGGTGACAAATGTTATGTAAAATTACTGGTTATGCTACTATGTATAATAGTCTTTTCTAATGATTATTTTGGATTTTCTTCTTTCATAATAGTTTATTTATTTTACTTGAGAGAGACCAAGGAAAGAAGGAGATATATAGGAAGAGATAAAGCAGAGAGAGAGAGAGAGAGAGAGAGAGAGAGAGAGAGAAGAGAGACAGAGGGAAGAAATGATATAGAAAGAGAAAGGAGGCAGAAAGAGAGAGGAGGAGAAAGATGAGATAGAGATGAGAAACAAAAGAGATTAAAAGAGGGATATATATATATAGAGAGAGAGAGAGAGAGAGTGAGAGAGAGAGACAGAGAGAGAGACAGAGAGAGATTATATTCCATGGTGCAAGGTGTAGATCAGAGTATAACATTCAGAAGTCAGTTCTATTCTTCTACCATGTGGGCTTAGGGAGGTCAATCTAGGGTCCTAAGTTTTGCAAGCAGACACCTTATCTGCTGAGTCATCTTGCAGGCCTTACTTAGGATTTTCAAGTAAACATCAGTCTCCTTAGTAATGCATCGTCCTGGTACATAGCTTTAGGGCAAGAGAAACCATGGATAGTTGGTCATGAACACATTTTCTCACAACTGGCATTGAATGTTGTTAGCAAAAATTTAGAAGAATATGCTTCTTGACTGATGTCAAAGCAAAATTTAACTTGGGAATATTAACTGTATTGTTTATTGATATTAAACTTTCAAATGGGGAATAAAAGTTAGGAAGTAGGTTTCTAATCGAAGCAATGTTCCCATCATGCACTTGGTATTTCTAAACCACTGGCCTCAAAGTGGGCCAAGTAATTTTAACTCAATCTTTTGTCTAGCAAAGAAATCTAACCATAAGTTGTGGGGGACCGACACAGACCCTATCATCATTCAAACTATTGGTGTGAAACTTTTGTCATGTACTGAGAGGAGGAACCTGATCTGTCATCAACTTTAGGTGACTTGCTGTTGGGGTCACCTAATTACAGCTGTTCAAGGGAGAGAGAGGTCTCTGCTTCCACACCTCAGTTTCAAGATATCACCTTTCACACAGACAGCCAGACCTGGCAGCTTTTGATGCTGCTATTTTTAGACAAAAGAAAAGGAAGAGAGACAAAGAGAATGAAAATCTTATGTCCCTAAAATACATCCAGATAAAATTCCTGCACTGAAAATCATCTCTAGATCTATCTGACCATATTGAAGAAGGCTTCCAAGTCACATTATAAGTTATAATGTAAGTGATGAAATTACACATGCTTAGGGAGAAATAGGCTAAATTTTCCATATATTTCAAATGTAATAGTGCATAACTAAAGATGAAAGCAAGGTTATCAATGCACGGCTTCAATGCTGTCAGTAGTCCTATGAACTTCAATGAATCATGCAGATAAATGACTTTTATGTATTTTATAAACATTCTTAGTGCATGCTTACCTGTATGTCAATGAGAATACTCCAAGCCCTCTTGAAAAAATGCACTCATACCCACTTTTTGTCAATATTCAGTTGCTATCCAGTGTTCCAAGTTCCTGGTGATGTCCTTACTGGCTTTAGATCCAGATCATCTTATTTCAAAAACATTTCCTGCATGTTGACCCGCTTTTACATTGGATCCAGATAATATTCTAATGTGTATGAAGTATTAGCTCATCATCTTCTACTTGCCATTCTAGCTTTTCCTTCCCTTCAACAACCATCAGAACAGGGAGTTAGCCTCCTTCCTAGACTGGAAAGGAGGATGGTGCTTTGAATAAATAGAAATACGCATGCATACTTAGCAACAGTCACATGTGTGATCCTTTTGGAAGGAAGATCAAAGTAAAAGAAGAAGAAACAACTACCTTATCTAATGGATAAGCACTGTCATTGATAGAAGATCACTCCTTAGGTAAGTGTTGAACATGAAGTTATTCCTGAGAACCTGAGTTTGGTGTATTCTCCCAAATTTCTGAATATGACCTAAACTTAGCAAGAACATCAGTGATGTCTTAGGACAAAATTTAACTTTTCAGTATAGTACATTTGATACGTGTCCAGACTGGACATTGTGGGTCAATTTGTAATTTCAGCTCTAGAGAGGCTGATGTAGGAATTTAAGTTTTAAAGTTCCTGGACAGTTTGGGGTACCAGTTTAGGGTACCTTGTCTTCCAATATCTCTACCCCCCCTATTACACATACCACACAAAGTAAAATGTTGTTCTCAAAACCCAGGCTCATGACTGAGGCAGCTCCTAGCATCTGGAAATTAAGTATAATGGGGGTAATTCTTGGCTCTTCCCTTGGTTCTGACTTGGTAAACTACAATGTTCTAGGGTCTTTCTGGTTTCATTTCCATATTTTCATTTGATCAAATAATACTCATATTCAGAGACTCCTATTTAAAAGAATTTTAAAAAATAATAATTTCAAAATTGCCTGTTTAAAGAGGGACTAGCTAGAAGTAAAAACTGGCACCAACTTATATGACTTTTTTCTTCTAAAAAGTAAAATCAGTCTGGCAATATAATACCACCCCAAAGCTGTAAGTCATGAGATGGAAAAAGTATATTCTTGTTTTCAACAGTGCAGAAGGGAAGTAGGGAGGAGTAGAAGAGGAGTGTAAGAGAATAGCTAATGGATGAGAGAACAGGTGACCTATGTTTGAAAATTCAGAATTTTGCACAAGGTTTCTCTTTGAATTCACTGTGTTACAAATACTTTTTTAATCAGTTGCCATCAGCCTGGGCTACGCAATTCCCTTCCTTGGCCCATAATAAAATATGAGGAAAACCTCAGATAGATACAGACAAACAATAAACTCTGATGTGCTCACTGAATGTGTGGAGCCTGAGCTACTGGGAACAGCCTGGCTGTGAAATCCAACAAGAACTCAATGTCTGAGCTCAGCCATTTGGAAAGAGTTTTAGGGAAATATGTTTTACCAGTGTTTTGTACCATATTCTTCACTGGAAATAGAAATGTTCCTAGGATTGTTTCACCATGCATGTTTTGCCTAAGTATATACATTTATTTAATCAATTATTTCATGCTTTTATTATAAAAGCCTCATGTACTGCATTTGTGCATAGAAAATCAAGTTAAGGCAAAGGCAGTCTCTATTTCAATAATGAAATTGGAACATAATACCAACTTAGATTCAAATTTAGCAGCTTCCTAAATCATTAAATATTTAGAACGTTGAAATCCAACAAACTAATGCTTAGCTATGGTTACAGACATGTGCTTATTTAATTTGTTTCTAAGGATTATGCATAGTCTCATTCAATGTTCAGAAGTTATTCGAGAATCTCTACTGACCTGAGATATGAATATACAAACACAATCTTTTGTAATGGAAAAGCCATTAATCATTCTAGACCTTCACCAAAATACATTGACATATATTAGCATTAAGCAGCCTATCTGGCATTTTTTTTTTGCCTGAATAACTTTGAGAAAACTTATAGAAAATATTACTTAAGATAGAATTAGATGTAGGAAGATGTAAACAAGACAGAAAGCTCAATAGGTATATACATGTTAGAATTAGATATTAGATAGAAAACTAGATGTTAAATAGAAAAATATACAGATGATAGTAGATGGATCATGAATGATGGATGACGGGAGGCCATAGATAATTAAAAGAATGAGAAGTTTACACTTCGGTTCATATAAAGCAACTGCTAATGAAAATTCTCTGTGCATCGTTAGGGTCAGATTAGTGAAAAAAATAGCCCTTCAATCTTTGTAAAATAGTTTTGGAAATAATAAAGATTTAGGTAGAGAAGATGGTAGCAAAGGTATCTGTAACAAGGAAGCAATGCTTTTATTCTTTTAAAGCACAAGTATGGTTATATTTGTATTGTAACATGACTCTGTGCTATCTAAAAACAACTTTCTTTCTCATTGTGTTGCATTTTGTGAATGTGAAATATCTTAAAATACCAAGATATAATTCAACTGTGATAAAGTTTCTGTATCAAAAATAAAGCCAAGCGAAACATTTTTTTTGCTCGTCATATCTACATATGTGCTTTAAAAATACAGCAATTAGGCAGGAGAGATGGGTCAGGGGTTAAGACTCTGCCTTGAAAGCAAAAGGTCTTGAGTTCAGATCCCAGGTCCCATATAAAAGTGCCAGGTAGAAACACTGGCTGCTTGCAGTTCAGGCCCTGATGAGCAGAGCCTGGGAAATACAGAGCAAAGCAAAAAGGAGGTACTGCAATCCAGGATGATTCCCGAAGTCACCCTAGGTTCTCCATAGGGACCCTGTGATACACAACACACACACACACACACACACACACACACACACACGTGCTAATGTACAAAACAAATAAAAATTTTACCATTAATCTTAAATGGAAGTTTCTTTTGACAACAATTGGTTAATGACATTTGAAGAATCATTGGAAAAATAACACAGTGAAAACTATGTCTAATTGCATAATCTTATTGTAATCTTTGGCTGCATAAAGAGAAATCTGGGATAGTTATCAGTTTATGTCAAATTCTCACTATTAATTATTGCACAATACAATTCTGTAATAGCTTTTATATATGCATATGCAAAATACATAGATAAACTCAGGCTTAAGTAATGGTACTATTCATTGTGTATTACAAATTTTTACAAAATTCACATGATCCAGTCACCACAGTCCCAGGCTTGCTTCATGGAGAAGCAAGGATGGAGGCATAAGAATTCACATGTTGTATCATGGGTCAAAAGTAATTCAAAATATAAGCCATTCCATTGCATTCCCTCCCCCATATTTGTTACAGAGCTTTTTATCTCTACTCCTCAATGTACTTGTGCTCTACACAGATCTGTAATTTACCCATGGCATTTTCTTTCATGTACAGGAAGGAAGATTACAAAATGTCATGAGTTACAGTCCTGGTTCTGTCTGCCTCATCAAAATATCTCCTCCACAGTCTTCCAGAATACTTCTTTGCTTGCTTTTGTGTTTTTTTTGGGGGGTGGAGAGGTAAGAGCTGGAATTTTTTCATAAATAAGAATAGAAGCAGAGGCTGCAAAGAATAATCTTTTAGCAGTGTAGCATACAAAGCTTCCAGAAAATGAAAGAAAGACTCTGTGGTGATTAATTACATCAGCCAAAAAGACAAAGCAAAAGACATTTTTCTTATTGGGGCGATCATGAATTTTGCTCTTTCTTATTTTCTATGTATATAATATGTGTATTTATATATATTATGTGTATAATATATATATAAAACCTTCCATCACTTAAAAACTTCTCTCCCCCCTTTTCCCTTCCTTCCCTGCCTTCTGTTCTAGACTGCCATCCATGTTCAATTTTTTGTGTTGTACTTTGTGTATATTGAAATGCACCAGACCCCTTTCTTATTCTATAGGTGGTGTCTTCTCTTCTCTGGTGTGCACATTACTAGAAATATTTGTTAACCCTCTCTAGGGACTGTGGCTTGATCATAATATTGATATCTTAAACATTTTCTCCCTTAGGGAATAAGCAAAAGTAAAGAAAAATTACTTTAGCTTTCATTTTCTTTCAGTAAACTTTTCACATAATTTTTACTTTTTCATACTTGAAACTCAGATTAACATTCTAGCTTGTTTGATCTCTGCTAGGGGTTGTTTTATACTGCTGGCAAACAGAATGATACATACTCATCTTTCTATTCTACAGAAAATTTTTACCAAGTCATATAAGTTGATTTACTGTTTTCTTTCAGTTTTTATCTTTTGCGTGCATGTGATGTGACAGGATGTGATGTGTGTATGAGACAAGATCACTTTTGTTACATTCTGTGTCTTGTGCCAGGGAAGCTAGCCAACAGGTATCTTGCGATTTTCCTGTCTCTGCCTCCTAGCTCCTCACAGGCACATTGCAATAATAGCAAAATGTTATCTTGTTTCAATTTTACATAGGTTTTAGGCACCTGAATTCACATTCTCCTGTTTAGACAGCATGAATTTTATCCTCTGAGCCACAGTCCAATCTGTAATTATTCTATTTTTTCTTTTCCAATTCTTGGATTTTTTTTTTTTAAATTAATTCAATTTACTTTTGACAATTTGTTGCATGTATATAATGCATTCTGCTTGCTCTCCATTCCTGCCCTCTCTTATATTTCTCCAAAACCAGTCAACTTTCCTTTCTCCTTGCAAATCTCTTTGTGATCCACTGCATTTAGTCAGGCATGTCTTTGTGGATAAGAAACTTTCCATTGTAGTCTGGTCCTCTCCGTAGTGGCTGCAAAAGTGAAGATAGTTACTCTCTCTTCTCTAGCACCCATCAATAGCTGATACCAGGAAGGAAGAGAACCCTACAAACCATTCCCCTAATTCATGAGCAACAGTTGATCAGCCCCATCATTTGCAGGCCAGTCAAAGGCAACCAGCCACAACTGACTGAGTTCATGTTTGAAATGGTTGAGTCACCCTATGAGCTGAATCCCAGCTCATAGCTGGGAAGGTCCTCGTTTCTAGGGGTGGAGAGAGGAGTTTACTAAAATCGTTTTGCTAAATTCACATACTATCAAACCACTTTCTTGATAATAATTTTGCTTTGTGTCAACCAATGCTGCTCTTGGTCATGACAGAGAAGCATATGTGCAGTGAGTCACTGGTGGTGACCAGATTCCTGGCTGTTTATGGAGCTGAGAGTAAGTGACTTGACTCCTTGGCCCTAGACTGGGCATGAGTGTCATGGAAGATGAGGCGGAAAGAACGGAATTGCTGAATGACAGAGAAAAGAGCTAGGAACACAATCTTCTGGGCCTGTTTGAGCCTTGTCTACTCTCTTAATGAAGAACACAGTGAAACATCTTCATGATCACAACTGATACCTTAATATTGCTTTATATAATGCCATATTTCCTATGAACAAGGTAAGCTTCTTTTATATAAACTGTTCTCTTTGGAGAAACAAGCAGATGTGTTGTTAGGATGAACGCTCTCATCTTGAGAGAAAATTGACTGACATTTTTACATTTCGAGTGGAGACTATTTGAATCCAAACTATTCTGTCAATTATTATAAGAAATTACTGAATATCCGATGGCATTTTGTGATAGAGAAAATTCTTTTTCTTTTTTTTTTCCTTAACAATGGAAGACACTTTTATTTTTTTTTTAAACCTTCTCTGAACATTTCAACTCTGTAGAAATCAAATGCAAAACATTGGCATGTTAAATTAGCATCGACTTAACTATCTCAGCCACAGCGTTCACACGTAAAGATGACACACACCTGGAGTGTGTTCCCAGTAGCGCCCATTCCATTCTGCAGCGTGGCATCTCCAGTACGCTGGACTTAATCGTCCCGGGACCACATGGCTGTTCCTGCTTTTGCCCATGAAGTCTCGTGGCATCGCTGCTGGTTAAGTTACGGTAACGCAGGAGCAGCCTAGAGATGGACCGACAACTAGAAACCGAGCTCAGGAGCGCCAGGCCCCGCCCCATCTGGGACGTGTGAAGACCGGCTAGTTGCAGAATAAAGTCAGCGTGAAAGCCAACTGCGTACAGTCTACATGTGACCACCGGCTGGGTTAAAAAAAAGAGCCATAGATTTGGAAAACCTTAAAGCCACTCGACTGAGTTGGAAGAGCGTCAGGCAAATTCACAGTGGTCTCAGGATGAAGTAGTTCCCGCGTGCTAAGGCCTGAAGGCCTCTTCAGGGAAACCCCGCCCGAGTGGAAGCCCCTGATGATGGGCCACAAACATGGCTAAGATGCATCATCCATCCACAAGGGGCAACATTTCAGATTCCTGCGCTCCTCCTGCTCTGATCCCCCCGAAGGAAATTCCAGAGGTCGGTAATCTACACAAGGAGCTAGCTGCATGTCAGAAGCGTGGAGGCTTGGCAGAGTGTGCGAGGGGCATCCGATGGGCACATGACACTTTCACCCACTCCTAGCGCAGATTGAGTGTGGCTGCCCATGAGTCTGGGAAGCGGGCAAGGAGAGGAGGGCGCAGCCAGGGCTGGGGATCCCAGGAAGGCCCCCACTTTGTCACTGGATCATTATTTGCAGCACAGATGGATGTGCCAACTCTTCCCCCTGTGTGAACTAGAGGTAGGTGTATAGTACTTACCACGGGAAGACACCAGCTAGTTCCTGACCCTACCTCTCCGTTCCACCCAGGAAAGGGCCAGAAGCCTCTATTTCCTTCCTGCATCCTACTAAGAACATCAACAAAAGTCATTTTCCTATATCTGTTTTTTTAATGTGAGTGTTTTCGTATATGTGTGTGTATGTGAATGCGTGTAAACATGTGTGCGTTAATGTGTCTCTGTGTGTGTTTGCATGTGTTTGCAAAGAAAAGGAATGTGTGTCTCGGTGGAGGCCCAAGGGTGATTTTGAAATCACCCTGGATTGTTCTACCTCCTTATTGCTTTGTTATGGGTTTTCCCAGGCTGCACTCTGCAGGATGAGAAATGCAGGTCGCAGCCATTTCCACCCAGGGTTTTTAAATGGATCCTTCTGTTCTTGAGTCAAAGATTTTAAACCCTGAACCACAAATTCAGCTGTTTTTTCAAAAAAAAAAAATACAAACCCTAAATAAAAGCATAATGTTGTTTCAGAATTTTAAAATCCTCGTGACTTTCACCATGTTTTATGAGTATAAAAATCTCTAGGCAGCACATTCAGTCTGAAAGCAAAACCCAAGAATTTCAGGTAATACATTTCATACCCTGTCTAAACTTTCTTTTTTAATTTGGCAGCTTCGCTGCATGATCAATTTCTACAGGCATGTGAAATGTTTATACATGTGTGACAGCGGTATCATAACTGTCCCCACAGCAGTGAGACCACAAGGCTGAACAGCGAAGCTGTTGATAACAGCCCCAAAGCCAACTGTTCTTCAACGGAGAACAGTGAGTCCAAAGGGCCAAGTTACCATAAGTTCCAAAAACAGGGCGTTCATTCTTACCATGTTCTTCAGATTCTGATATCAGATCAATACATTTCTTACCGACTCCTGTGCTTAATGGTTTCATTAAAGTGTGAAGTTCTCAAAACCAATGAGGCTGTATTTTTTTATTGATATTCTTTTCAAAAATTTTGGAAATTTCCACTCACACATTTAAATATCTATCCCGGGCTGTTTTGCATTGTGTTGTGGAGACTGGGGACACAGGTTTGGCTTTCTACCTTTCCAATTCTTATGCCATGAAGAGGAATGAAGTTAGCCACTAAGGAAATTCTTAATTTTTGTTTACATTTCCATTCTTCCATCAAGCTAATTTTGCAAAAGTAAAAATTTACTTTTAAATAAATGTATTTGATCCACTGCATAAGTACAACACACACACATCCATGCATGCACGCACACACACACACATTCTAAGTAATCAGCATATTTGATTTGTTGCAAAGAACTTGCCAATGTAATCAGAATTCTCCTGAGTGAAGGGAAATTTTCTAGAGTCTCCATGTCACCTATTGCTACTCTTTCCTCTTCATGTCTTCTCCACTCTCCATGTCTTTCACTCAAAAGAAATATAATGCAACTTTAATCTAGGCTGCATCTCTGCTCATCATTGCATGATAACTTGCAAATATAAATACTTGTTCATTCAATCATTGAATTAGCATTGGATTGTGTTTTCATCCTTTTGTGCAAAAAGTCATTCAAGGACTGCTCCTGCTCTCCTTTGTGCGGAGGTAAAATCAGGTGCATATACTCGTTGATTATATACAAATGTAATCATCAAATGCATAGAGAGTAAGGGAATAATAATCACAGGATACATGTGTGTATCTGATTTATTCGATATTGCCGAACATTTTTTCAAAGTAATTGTTCTAGTTTATAAAGCCATAAACCAAGTCAGAGTCTCCACTGATTTTATTTCGATAACCTAATGATATGTCAAGCTGAGAAATGATTGTTGGTTAGTAGAGAAAGAACAGCTTTTACAAATTTACATTTAACTACTACTATACAAAACTGATAGGGAATTAGCTGAGCTCCTCATGGATATTAATCAAATTAACATAGAAAATAATTTATATTTTAATATCCCATTGCTATGTTGATTGCTTGACAATACCTATTAAAATCCCGAGCATCAACATCATCTTTAATCAACCATCCCAAGATCTCTCTGAATGTTTGTATACTTATTTTTACACAATTCTGGTAAGCAATGTTTGTAGGAGGTCAATTTTATGTACTTTGTATTAAGAAGTACTGACAGTTACAAAGAACCAACTTCTACTGTCCCATAGTGAATCAATATACAGGTTTAATAAATTCTAGAGAAAACTCTTATGTGTTTAAGCTTTAAGTATTTTCTGTGTACAAGTAAAAAGGTGTAAACATTGAATGTTATATTTGCTTTTCTTTCTCCATTTCTGTATGTATGTATGTGAGGGGCTAGTGCATGTGTGTTTGTTTACATGAGCATGGATACCTACACGTGTAGGGTACATGTGCAATACTTGCATGCAGATGTGTGTGGAGATCCAAACTTGTGATCAGATATCACCTGCAGTTTTATTTCTGGAAGTTGAGTCACTAATGAAATCCGGACTTCACCAGTAGGGTTACTGTGGCTCTCCAGCTTGTTCTAAGGATCTGCAGTCTTGTTGCTGCGATTGTTGGTCTGAGTTTGGAATTTAAGACTGGCTGTCATTCCTAAGTGACAATGCACGCTAAATCTGGGGACCTGAACCTTCCTTGCCCTGCAAGCATTTGAGCCTGAGTGAAATGCTGTCTGTTGATTTCTTAAAAACACATCCCCTGGAGCATCTGTTTATGTAGGCACCGAACCTCTGAGTCCTCCACTCTAGTGAGGGTTCAGGACTCAGTGGCACAGCCTGGAGCCCCTTCTTAGGCTTCCTATTAACATGGGAACTCTATCATGACTGTTTAATCCCTTGCCTCTAAGATTCCTACTGTATGAAGCCTTCTCCCTTGTGATCTGTACTAGACTTTGGAGGGGGGGAAGGTCGTCAACATTTCAGCCATTGTGCAGGTCAGGCAAAGTCCAATCAGGGCTGCTGCAGCTCTAACTTGTGTGCAATATCTCGCACATCGTTGGTCCTCCCCACCTTTAGGCTTTTACAATCTTGCTGCCCCTTCTTCCACAAGGTTCTCTGAGCTCTAGGATGGCAACTGATTTGGATGGTTTGGTTCCAGGTGAATAATGTAGGATCTTTGGTGTTCTGAATTATGATTTGTTGTTGTTTTCAGTTTTGCTGTTTCTGCACTGCCCTAGGCTGCATCTTGGTTTATTTTTGAGGTTGTCTCCTAAGCAAGATGGGAACAAGGAAGGAGGAAGGGGGAGGTATAGGGAGAGGAGTAGGAAGGGAGGGGATGAAAGGAAGGAGGGAAGAGGGGAGGAGACGGCAGGGTACCTATTGAGCTTCTATGATTAGAAAAAATAAAATGTGGGGGAAAAATCACAAATGCAGTGTGGCTGGGGGATAGTAGAGGGGGTAAAGTGCCTGTGTGAAAACCTCCTGACCTGAGTTTGACCTCTGAACCCTACATATCTGTGGTAGTTTGCTGCATGTTGCAGATAAATTTGCAACACAACTTAAGGGAATAAGAAGTTTAATTTTGGTTTATAGTCCAGTTATTATAGTTCTTTGTCCAGCTGGGCAGGAAAGCCAACCCCCGTCCAGCTGGGCAGGAAAGCCAACCCCACACTAAGAGCCAAGGGAACTGGCTACATCATATCTACACAATGGCTGAGAGAGGGACAATCCTTACTGTCTGACCAGCTTGCCTGGCCAAGTATACAGAAGGATATCAACTTTCTCAACTAGATCCCTCTGTCTTATTCAACTGCTCAGTGACTAGTCTCACCCATCATGGGGTAGACTTGCCCATCAATAGACAATCTCCTATAGATTTCTCCAAGTCTCATCAGACCGAAGTTGAGGTGGAAAGAATGAGTTCCAAGCACCCAAATTCTCAGATAAAATATCACAGCAAGTGAAGGTGACTGACAATTCTTTTATTATTTACTGTGGCTCTACAAATAAGCATCTAAATTGAAAATTGTTCTGGCTCCCTCAATGGACACATTTTCCATTGAGTAATGCCCTGTAATATTCCAGCACATTCCAAATGTATGAGTAGGAGAAAATCTCCTACAGACTCTCTTGGTGCTTAAATCACCTACTAACTTCTCACAACTGTGTATAGAGCTCAGATCCTCAACTGTAGACTTTAATTTTTTTTTTTCTGGCCGAAGAAAGATTCACACACAAAAAGCACCAAACACTTCACAGAACTAGAACCTAAGCAATAATAGAGGGGGAAATGCTGAGAATATGTGGGGTGGGGGGATTACAAAGGCTCTACTTACCAAGTCTTACAGACTTGGTGCATGTCATAGCAGTGACGTTCCAAAATGTCCAGATAGATAGGTCACAATAGCCCTGTAAGAGACATGGCCTCAAACCAGAAAGTAGGAAGTACAATAGAGGAAGATTCTCAATGTCACCCCCAGTCTTTCATTAGCATGCCATTTACATGTGTGTGCATGCACACACACACACATACACACACATACGCCATACATGCTTCCTTTCATGCACCTCATACACATATAGAGTTGAAAGAAAAAAATGTCTTACAGTTGTCTTCTCAGATCCAGATATATGTAATACTCACACAGGACACTTTTTGATATTGAAGAGGAATAAGTCAGGCATCCCATTGAGGTACTCACATCTAATAGACAGTCCTATGGACCATGTGAGGCATAGGTTACTTTCTGCTGGGCAATGCTATACCAGGGGCTTGTATTTGTCCTGAATTAGAGGTAAGCGTCTTCATTGAATTTTGCCAGCCACTTTGCTTCCTGCAAAGTGTGTGCCTGAAGGGAAGGTATAGAGACTTTCTTCCATGGGTTAAATTACTTTCTCTTCTTCTTTTTCTTATTCTCCTTTCCTAATCTAGAACTCCTATTCATGTCCAAACTATTGGAACTGGGAAGATGCCTCAACATTCAAGCTAGTAAAAGGACTAGAGTTCAGGTTTCTAGATTCTACGAAAAGTTCTTGTAGAGTGAGGTAACCTTTCCCTAATTCCAGCCCTTGAAACAAGAACCTGGAGTTCTGTCCAGAGAGGTTGTCTAGCCAGCTTTGAAGATGATCTCTAGCTTTAATTGGGAATCGAGCTTTGAAAGAAGAAGGTGTGACACCAATCAAGGGTAAATTCAATGTTAACTCCTCTTGCATACACAAACACAAGCATACATACATGCACACATACACAAATGCACACATGCACACACATACACCCATATACTTATACACATATGTATGCATGCATATGCGCACACACAGCACAAAAAGACACACAAATAGGCTCACATATTTGAACATACTCCCTATACACGTAAACATGAAAATAGAACCATAGATCAAATGACAGGGAACTTGAGAAGGTACACATAAAATTGGAATTCTGAGCCCTATGTTATACAATAATAATTAAAACCATACCTTTGCTCTTTATTTTCTGTGTATGTGGTTATGCCCTTTAAAAGCTGAGATGGAAGAGATGAGGGAAATGGATGAAGGGAGGGAAGGATGAGTGAGGAGAAAGAAGGAAGATCTACTGAGATCACCACACACCATAGTGAAGAAAAGGAACTACGAATTGTTTATCCGTAAACTGACACTTAAATCCCCCCAACCCAAGACTTAAGGAATGTCCCAGAAGAGGGGGCGATAAGAATACAAGAACCAGAGCAGGTGGAGAGGTGCCACCAAACAGTGTCTTCTCGACTCTCTGCAGCTGAGTCTATTTCCACAAGCCTGCACAAGATTTAGTCTATTCCTATGGACTCTCTGCAGCTGAGTCTATTTCCACAAGCCTGCACAAGATTTAGTCTATCCCTATGGTCTTTCAACGTGAAAAGGGCAAAAGAGTTTATTGAGGATTGATGTTGGATGGTGGAAGGGCAGCTGCTTTACTCTGTGTCATACCCACTGAGGTATCATCTGCCTCTGCAAGGCACAGGCACAGACAACTAAGGGCACAACCCCGGGTGAAACCTGGTGAGCTATACACGCAAACGAAGGGGGAAGACTGAGTGGGAAGGCCTACACTGCAAAAGGAGAAGGAAGTGGGATGGAACAATAAGATAAGAAACCAACATGAATTCATTGTGTTCATGAATAAGAATGCCAATGAATAAAAAGAAACTAAATAAAATTTAAATGAAACATCTTCTAGAAGTATTAGACATCTCCCTGCAACAAAACAAAAGTATATCACCAAAAACAAAGGAAGCCCTCCTTCATAAGTGTGTAAATGAGTTCTTTCTTTCTTTCTTTCTTTCTTTCTTTCTTTCTTTCTTTCTTTCTTTCTTTCTTTCTTTCTTTCTTTCTCTCTCTCTCTCTCTCTCTCTCTCTCTCTCTCTCTCTCTCTCTCTCTCTCCCTTCCTTCCTTCTTTCCTTCTTTTCCAACCTTCTTTCTTCCTTGCCAACTTTCTTTCTTCCTTTCATCCTGTATTGCTTCTACCTTCTCTTTCTTGCTTTGGGCTGGGATTTCCAGACCCCCCATTAGGGCGGAAGAGCAGGCCGCCCCTTTGGCCTGGCCTTTTTAGGTGGAATCTGGACCTTCTGCTTGTGAGGTAAAGTCTTAATCCCTGAGCCATTTCTCCAGCCCTTAAATAACACTTTTGAATGATTTTGTATTGCTCAGAGCTCTGTCCTCAGTAGCTCAAACTTTTCAAAGTTGAAGGTTGCAATATTTGACTGCTAGAGGCTCTGAATTCTAGGTGATCCAAAAGCAAAGACCCTCCCCCTGCAAAAAATGCCTCTTTAAAGTTATAGTCAGTAAAATAAGTTCCTACCAAATGATCGCTTTTTCTGTTGATGGAGTGCTTCATGCATCTCTAGAGACTTAGTGCGGAAGAAAGCATGAAAATCGAATGTTTGCTGTTTAGAAAAATCCATGGGAATCCAATTTGTAAGAGTGCAACAATGCGCATCGTATCATTGAATTATTCAATCTTCTTTGTGGTCACAGGTGACATTGATTCAAGCTAGATTTGGGCACAAGGGAGATCGCATCATTCTCCTACTGGAAATGCTAAATGTGAGTACTCAGCGTGGATGGAACCTAAGGATGAAATAGATCCACACACTTGAGTCTTTTTATGCCTCTCTTGCTATTGATTGCTTGTTGACGTAGCTTATCATCAACATCGTGAATGTGTTTTCCAGATGTTCCTGCTTAGCACAGCACTAATTTTTCATGATCTCATATAGACAGCCCATCTATCCTCATTTCCACTTCAATAGCTTCCACCTGCCTGTCTGTATGCCACGCAGAGGGAAGAAAAAGGACCTCCACTTTCAACAAATCGGTCATTCAACCAATGGCAGTTCTAACTGGATCCAGAATAATCTAGTGATCCTTCTTAACAAGTTTATCTAAGCGGATCTAGTATTCTAATTAAAAAGTCGGTTGGTCTATGTATGTCTCAAACACTATTGCTTCTTAACACATTATCCTAAAACCTAGGTGTAAATGATAGTCATTCCTGTTACTAGTAGATTGTGCAGGTTACTAATAGATTCAGGTAAGGCAACAAAGGGAACTGAACTCATTGTTTCACGTGGGGTCTCCTCAGTCAACTCAGAGATTATTTCTTGCATGGCCAGAACTTACAAGTGCAAAGGCAGAGAGGGAAAAGCAAGTTAAAGAGGACAAAGAACTGTAGACAGCAGGCTTCGTTCATGTTATGCTTCTTGTGTGATCGCTCATGTGCTGAAAATCCCTTCATTATAAGCAGAAGCATAGAGAGAGAGAGAGAGAGAGAAAGAGAGAGAGAGAGAGAGAGAGAGAGAGAGAGATTACATTTTTTGCTTCCTAGAGATTCGAAGTCACACAATGACACTTCTAACATCTACTTCTACTCATTAAAAGCACCCAGTCAAGTATTCCCCCAGAGTTATATTTTGTGAACAGAGAGCTAAATAATTTGAGTACATGTTCAAAACAAACTTGAAGTATCAAACTTTGGGATGGACAGATGGTACTCTTTTATGGAAGTTTGAACAGACAAAATTATAGACAACAACAGTCATAAAATAGTGGATGTGAGGAGATTGTAACTAGGACATAAAAATAAAACAACTTAATTTTTGTTTCAGAGGCTGGATCCACTCTACATATTATATTAGTAATCATAATTTACTGTAGCACCCTAACAAAATTTATGAATTTTGTGAATTATTATTGTCTTTTTCATTGTTAATTTTTTACCTAGGCTTTGGATGTGTTGACATTAACTTCACTTTTTGTCTTCCTCTCAGTTTCTCAACACGTGTTTGTAGAAAATCTTTTTAACATCCTGAGGAGTTGGATTGAATCCTTGCCATCTTGTCTTGAGCCATTGTCATCTTAGATCTTTTCAACTGTGTACACACATCAAGGACTAAATGAAAACTGAAAGGAAGTGATCTGAGTACCATGTTTGTCTTTTTATTTGTCCAATATTTTCACCAATGTGTGCATAGGATGTGTGCATGTGTGGAGGTGTGTGTGTGTGTGTGTGTGTGTGTGTGTGTGTGTGTCTAAATAAGAGACCTCATAACTTTGGGTTGCTGTGGAGACTCCTGATAACATTAGGAATCATCCTAGATTGTTCTACCTCCTTCTTCATTTACTCTGTGAATTTCCAGACCCCTTTTTTCCAGGGCTATTAGTATAGGTTATCATCTTATTTGTCTGGTCTTTTTACATGGAATCTGGTAATCCCAGTCTTATGTCCTCTTGCCTGTGAGGGAAAGGTTTAAACTAGCAAGGCATCTTCCCAGCTCACAAATTTTATCTTCTAGTGACCAGTGAGGCTGTGTTTTTAATTTGCTTTCATTCAAATCACAGCAGAAAATGTGAGAGTCAATCATTTAGTCCTTGATGTGTGTACACAGTTGAATTGGATTTATGCCCTAGTGTGTGGCATGAGGGTCCAACTTCTTGCGTATTTCCTGAAAAGATCTGAAAGTGTCAAGATTCCCAGCACCTGCCCACCTCCCAAGGCTTTATCAGCTGTAAACAATTGTCAATAATTGCCAAAAGGAGGCTATCCTGTGAAACTGCCTGTAAGATGGCCAGAAAGCATCTAGGCTATAGTTTTGTGAAGTGTTGTCCATCCTGGGTGGAATTTTTGGAGATGCAGACAAATTAGAGTCACGCATGTTCCTTATTGACCCACCAAAAATTCACCTGTTCCTTAAGCTGCACTTGGACAGACCTGTTTTATAGATATATATATATATATATATATATATCTGTGATCACTGTTCAAGTAATGACCTTAAATACCACCTCACCCCATTATTATATTTTTTTATGGTGAAAGTGTCCTCATTATGTCATGGGGCCACTGAGATGCCTGGTTGGTTGCAACAGCGGCTACTCAAACCTGATAACATAATCTCCATCCCTTGAACCCATACCAAGTCAGACCTCATCTTTTCCAGCACGTCCTTCAGCCAATAGCATGCAGAGATGGGAGATCCACCTGAAATGATATGGGTCAGCTAGTGTGGAGCACATAGAGAGGCAGAAACACAAGAGTGGCCATGCTTCCACAAGAGGGGAGAGGAGAAGCAGCTCTAGAATGCTGTGTTCTTGTTCCCACATGTACGCTCTGGCACCCATGCTTACATACAAGTCATGCACATGCATGATGACAATAAATGAAGATATAAAAAACAGTAGTTATGGTATGCCACATAGAGGGAATTTTAAATTATAAATAAATGTCATGTAAATTTTGTGGGAAAAAAAATTCTTTCTTTTTCTCTTCTGTATGTGGCTTCTCATTCCCCTTTTTGTTCTGTGTTTTAAGCCCAAATTGCTGGTCTTCTTTCTACATCAGCCATTTAGCCTGTCTGCCAGCATTTGCATCTTGGAAGTTCGTTTCCTATCTTGACCCTGTGCATGCTGGGAAAGCCTTTCCTGTGGTTCTTAAGTCAAGTAATCAATATGTTTATTTTTCTTCTGAGAATTCAATAACTTTCCTGCACATCTTTTGGATTCACGCAATAGATCATTTGGAGATGAATGTCTTCATTTGAATTTTTTGTACATTCTTCAATGTATTTGACTCCCTTTTGTATTTTCATGAGTTACTAGTTGCCAGTAAATATTCTGCTTTTTTTTTTCTTCTGCAAAATCGTGAATTCATTGTTCTTCTATGACCGTGTATCAGCACATGGCAAGTTATAATCATGCCTCTAGCCACATGTTGATGCCACTCTATTTTGGATCACATTATTTGTAGTGATTTTTGAAACTGGACATGTGAACTTTGATAATTAAAAAATTGTTGTGGCTTCTTGGCTGACATTTTTCTTTTAGCAGTGCAAAATTAATCACATACCTACATACACATCTTTTTGATAAAATAAATAAGTTATTGATCTGACTGGAATTCCTTATGCATGATGAATATGATTACCGAGCTATTGTGGCTTTTAAAATGGACTTTTTATGTCAAGCTTTCAACAAATTAATTTTGGTTGCAACTTTGAATATAATCTAACTATAATTCATATAGTTCTATGAATAAAATTATTAGGGACAATACAATATCTGCACTTTTCCATCTCTCCTCTTGCATGATTTCATTGTGTGAATATTGGTGCGATGATTTTGTCTCATATGTCTCTTAGAATGTCTTAATTTTTATTTTAGTTATTTTTTGTATCCTACATTTAACAGTCTTCCTTAACTTACATTCATGTTTTCTGATTTCTTTCCTGTAGAGCAATACCTGGAGGCTGCCACCTTGACAGAGGGATTTTCACATTATCTGTGGAATTCTGCATCAAGCTGGTTTCCCCTACCGTCAGAGACTGGTTGTCCAAGCATACACTGTCAGCTAGGAGCACTCTCACTTCCCTATTTCTCTTTCCACTTATTAAACATGTTTTCACCAGAACTTGCAACCTGATCCCAAAATAAAATTTCATGAAGTGTGTGGTGGTGGAGGGGAGGAGACTTCACTGAGAATTTGAGGTCTTTCCATCTGCCTGGACCATGTATCTTCTTACCTATCTTATTTCTTGTCGACTATTTCTTCTTTTCCTTTCCAAAAGCCCTGAGACTATCTGAGAGTACTATTATCCTGATATATACCGATTAAGGAAAAATCAGCAGAATTTTTATATACATATATAAGTTTACATTTTTCCCATCCAGGTCAATTTTGAATTTGAATACTTCTAGTTGTTATTATATATGTCCCCTAAATTTTCAAATTCCTTTATAACTTTTAAAATAGTATTTCTATATGAAAGTGTTAAAATTTCTAACATATCATTAGGACTATTTGGATGTTGCAATATCTGACATAAGCTCTTTGAAGAAAATAGTTTATCTACATTCTCTCCAGGCTGGGTATTTTTACTGTTTTAAATCAGGGTCTTTCCAGTTGCAAAATGTTTGGGACTCTAGGAAGCTAATAAGCTCCTATGTGGGTAAATAAGTACAAATCTTTGTTCCCCTATACCAGATATTTCTGATTCTGTGACTGGATATTATTTATTACAATAAAGTTATATAGTTGTGGCAGAAATCAAGATTTCTTCTTTCCTTCTTGTTAGTAAATTCAAAAACTAAGTGGAGTCTATGTTTTTATTCATGCATTGCTGCTGAAATTCATTTATGTTTACATTACTATTTAAGTGTGAAAAACTTTTTTAAAAAATAAAATAGTTATTAGTCCCTTATCTACAAGTCCCTGAAAGCTTTTGGTCCAAATTTGTTGTATATTTTTAATGCTCCTAATCCATATGGCGCCATAAGAGTTCATTTCTTGCCAAAATTTTGAAGTCAACCAGGTCTGACATACTAGGGCTTTTGCCCCTATTTCTCAGGAACATAAACAGCTGGGTATAATCTATTGGCTTCCGGTTACTCAACAATATTTCATAGTTTTTAAACCCGCTCATGGACATGATTTTTTTTCCTTTTACATGTTTTGTTCAACTTTCTGTTTACCTTGACTAGCATCAGTTGTTCAACAACTTGTGATATGAAAATCTCGCTGCTGGTCTTGGTGCACAAGTGACTTGGAATAAAACCCTGTTCCTGGGACCTCTGGCTTCAACGTGGTCTGTGCGGTGTAGGCTTTTGAAGAGTTCTCAGGCCAAATAATTTATTAAGATCTATAGAAATAGGGATCTGTAAAAAGCTACAAACCTATCAGGTGCCATCTGGTTTCTCATTGGCTGTTAATGGATCCACTTTGCATATATATATGCATATATATTTGTTTAATATACTAATATTTATAATTTATTTTGTTTTAATTTCAATGACAAATACACTTGTAGAAAATTGTGGTGTACAATATCATTTAAATATATACACATAAAGAAATGTATACTTTTAAAAAGAGGCATTATTTTTAAAGGGGGGCTTTGAAATTTTTTCCATTTTTCTATTTTGATGAGTTTTGCTCTTTGAAAATTTCTTATGTTTATATAATTTGCTCTGATTTCTTTTCCCTCTGTCTTTTCTATGTGTCTAGTTGTTTGTTGATTTATTTATGTATTCGTTTATTTATTTTGGTTCCACTAGTCATAATCAACCTTTTGTGTTGTTGTGGGATTAAGATTCTCTCCAGAAGCTATGTGGTACATAAATGGATATTTTTCTCTGTCTTCCTCCAACTTTGGTGGCTGTCTATTTTTTTTTCTCTGATTATTGACCAGCTAGGTCCAATATTGTTTTATTGCTAGTAACCACCTCCCTTGTGGATTCACCATTGCCATGGATATATTGATTTGGAGGACATTTCACACTCTTTCCCTTAACTTCTGGCTTTGATAGTATTTCCACTCACTTTTCCGCAAGGATCACTGAAACTGTAGTGAAAGCATTAAGTAGATATCAATTTCATCCACTACAATTCTCATGGTATGCAATTTTACATTATTTGCTCAGCATCCAAATTTATGAATGTATTAGCTTGTAGATCTCTCCTTTTAAGCAGTGGTGACACTCTCAGAAGTGACTTTGAGACATAATAGGTGTTGATTACTTTAATGGCAATGGTGTCCTATGGACCTCTACAACTTATTCTTCCACCTAACTGGAAAATCCCATCCAAATATAAAGAGTGGAGTTTGAAACTCTGACCAGCTACCCCCCAAACCTTGATACCAGTTAACTTATACAGCATGAATATGTTTTAGGAATGATATAGTGGCTTCTCTGGTCAGGGAATTAACCACCAACTACTGACTACTGAGTTCTGTCTCCAGAACACACATGGTAGAATGAGAGAACCCACTAACCTGGTAGAAACCCACTACTAAAGGTTGTGCTCTGATCTCAGTCCCCACATCATGAAGAAAATGAAGAAAAAATATAAATAGAAAATTTTGAAAAAGAACATTGTTATGCCTTTAAACCCCATAGCACTGAAAGTAACAACTGCTGGTTTTATTGTTGATACACATCTAATTTTAACCAAAGTAACGTTCTTCGCATACACTTAAGTTGTCTAAAATGAAAGGAATTACTTCTTTGTAAATGCTCAGGATTTTATTTTTTAATCCATATTTTGGCAGACATTTAGTTTTTTTGGGCTACTGAGAAGTGTTTATGTATCTCTGCAACAGCTTATTCTAAGAATGTTCACAAATTATGAGATTACTTGGGAATGTAGAATTTCTCCTTTTATTGTTTTGTCTCTCATAATTTTAATCGAAGCACAGATAGTTCATTTTTCCTCTTACAAGCACCAAATTTGAACATCTGAGTCTATTTTCAGAGAGGGGTGAAAGAAGCACCATCCAGACTGTCTATCTAGAATACAACGATGATGTCCATTCCTCCAAATGTCAAATTATAGGCCTACTGAAACTGAAACAAAGCTAAACCAAAAGAAAAAAAAACCAGAAAAATAAAAAGTCATAAAAATCTCATTCTAAAGGGTCATTCCATAGTCTTTGCCGTTTAAATGTCCTTTAGCTGAATTTTTTAAATTAAAACCCTGGTTCATCAAAATATACATTTCCCATTGGCTTTTCTTTAAGTTAAAAATAACACTTAAAAAGGAAAATGAAACTTGAAAGAATTCCCAATCAACTCCCTGACTCCTCATCATGGAGTATAAGTCAGGCACATGCATGATCAGGGAGACACTCTACTTCAAAGCTTAGCTTTCTTCCAAACAGTGTAAAACACCGACAATTCCAAGGGGGCACACACAATCTCCTTCGAGAACTCCACAGGACAATACAGGTAGGTGCCCCCAACTCTTGTTCATACAGCCACGGGGCTTCAGGCAAATTGGTACAGTTGCCCTGAGTAAAGTCCTTCCCATCCTGCTTCAGTACTTGTTGAGTGGTCCAAAATTACTCTGAGAAACTCCCATGTGGAATCTTCTGGAGATGAGATTGGGACAGATGTGAAATCATTAGTAACATAATCAAACTTTCTCCCCTCTCCAGCGTATTTCTTTGGGTCTGGAATACAGTCTCCTTTAAGTGTGTCTAGGACGTCACTGATACATTTCTTCCATCCATCAATCAGCATTTGTCAATTTCTACCATAGTGACCATCTTTGGTTCAGTTTGACTATTTCACACAATATGCCTCCATCCCCACCTCCCAGAATCAGGACATCTTTGCCAGTGTAATTCTCTTTACCACTGCCCATGATGGCCCAGATGTGCTCCAGGTCAAACTCTTCCAAATTGACATCCCCACTGAGAATTGTCAAACTGCTTCGAGTGGAGAATTGTGATGATCCGATAAGGTGAAGCTTCATCATGCACCACTTCCTCTGTATCATATCAACCAGGTGCAATAGGCAGCAGGCCAGTATCTGTGGGTGACCCCTCCCTGAATGATAGGGGGGTTAAACACTTCACCTGCCCAGTACTGTCTTTCATTTTTCTTCTATTTTCCTCAAAGACTGGCAGGATTTTTTTTTTTTTTTCCCTCATGTATCACTGTCTAGCTCAGAAGGTCCAGCAACGCCAGTCCACATAGATTGTTGCAGTTCGCCTGCGTGGTTGCTGATAAATGACCATCAAATTGCTTAAGGGAATAAGGGGTTTATTTTCTCTGGTTACAGTTTTTAGTCCAGTTTGACAGAGATCTCACACCAATACAAAGGCAAGGGAACTGGCCACACCATCTCTACATAATGGCTGAGAGAGGGACGATCCTTACTTGCCAGACCAGCATGTCTGGCCAAGTGTACACAAGGATGCCAATTCTCTCAACCAGCTGTTTATATTTTATTCCAGGGCCTAATCCCACCCACCATGGACTGGGTCTTCCCCATCAGCTAGACAATCTCCTGCAGGTTTGCTCTGGACCTAACTCAACCACTAATTCTCTACAAATGTGCCCATAGCTCAAACCCCCCACAGTCAAGTTGACACCTGTGTCAGGTCCCATGATGGGTCTGAAGTTTTTCAATCTGTTCCAAATTCCTCTCTGTGAGTTACATTCAGTCTACCAAGGTGTGAGATAGGGAGTCTCAAATTGTGAGGGGCTGTAGTAAAATTAGCAAATTTAACCCCCTCTCCCATAAGTTTCTTCTTGCTAATCTCATTCTCCGCTTGTGATGATTTTATAGTACAATACTGGAAAAGTGGAAAGATCTCTAAAATGTATTAGGTTCTTCATGAAATTTTCTTTACAAATTTCTGATTAAAATAGGCAAAAGATACATGAAATGCTAATACATGAGGTAGATGTGCATGTATAACTTACATATAAATGGGTTATATATAGAATGTATTATAGCTCACCATTTTGGATTTTTGACTGACTAACAATGGTAAGAAATATAATGGATGAAATACATTTGATTAAATATCGATTTCAGCATTTCAAATCTCCTGTAAACTATGGCCTTATTTGTATGTTTTACGATGTTTTTGACTCCACTGGGTTTTCTGTGTATTACTTAATCATTAGAATTATTCAGTTAATGGATCAATCCAAGAGTTTCTGTCTTTTTACCCCATGTTGCAGTCAGCCTGCATAGTTGCTGATAAATGACCAGAACACAGCTTAAGGGAACAAGAAGTTTACTTTCTTACGATAGTCCGGTTACAGTTCATAGTCCAGCTTGACGGGAGAGCATACACCAACACCAGGGCCAAGAGAACTGGCCACATTATCACCACATAATGGCTGAGAGATGGACAATCCTTACTTGCCAGACCAGCATGTCTGGCCAAGTGAACAGAAGGATGACAACTCTCTCAACCAGCTCTCTGGATTTATCCAGGACCTAATCCCACCCACCATGGGCTGGGTTTTCCCCAGTAGCTAGACAATCTCCTTCAGGTTTGCTCTGGGCTTAACTCAACCATCAACTCTCCACAACTGTGCTCAGAGCCCAAACCCTCAAGAGTCAAGTTGACACCTGTGCTTAACTATGACACCCCATGTACCCCAGTTAATCCAACACTCCATCAGCTCTTAAGCAGATTGACATGGCTTCATTCAAAGATTCCCCAATTAATTTGTTCACAGCATCATTTAACTGAGGTGTCTAATGATGATCCTAGACTGATATCTCTTGATAGTATGGAAGCTTTTCATGAAACATACTTTTCACTAATCATGAAAAAATTTTATAACAGTAAAGAGGCTTGGGATACTATTTCAAAAATTCATGTTTTAGTGAAAATTCCTGCAAATATGTATTTCATATTGGCCAGCAAATCCCAACTTTAAGCTTAATATTTAACACTCTTAATAGATAGCTGTATTGGCTCAGAGTCTTGTTTGATTCCCCTCCATAAATGATTAAGTTTTCATTTCTGTCTCTCAGCTGTATCTTTAAAAGTTCCCTGGACTGACTCTGTGCTGGATTCCTTCCTACTACCCTCGCTCACACATCCATTGATTTCCTAGACAAATGTAGCTCCTGGAGCATTCAGACAAGATAAAGAAGATCAATGAAGATGAAACACACAATTTTTGCCTACCAAATTATGCATTTCCCAGATTTTAATGTATAGTTTCAGGTTCTTTTGTTTCATTTTGAAAAGGAAATGCATATAGCTTCAAAAAATGTGTTTGTTCAAATGTAAAAATTTCAGGAATGCAGCAAAAATATAGATTGGTGGCATTATTTAATGACATTCAATATTTTTTCTTTTTTTTTACACTTTCATTTTATTTTTAAATTATTTTATTTTTCTAGTTTTACAAACATTGAGTACTCATACCTACTTCCCTCCATTCCCCCTCCCTCTCATCCTCCTTCATCAATCCATCCCAGTCCCTCCCATCCTCCTGTCTGAATTCCAGGGTTCCCTCTGGCTTGTCTACTCTTTGGGGGAATCAGGCCTCTTGTGGTATACAAAATTGCCTCTTTTCCAGCCACTTCACTGATAGGAGCATTTCCCTTCACTCATCCAACTTTAGTCCTCAGGATTTCCACTGCAGGTTCTTATCTCTCTTGAGTTCCTCTATAGTCTACGGGTCTATGTTGGTATGCCAGTCATTATTCAGATCTGTTAAGGACAAGTCTCACTGCAGTGAGTTACTAGATGCACCATCCTGTCTCGAATGGAATGTCTCATCCCATGGTGAACCTTCCAATCTTTATGTTCTTACAATCTCACTACCCCCTCTTTTCTGAGGTTCCCAAAGCCTTGGGATGGGAAGAGATTATAGTGGCCTGACTCTAGGTGAACCTAGAGAGGTCTCTGGTACTCTGCATTATGGCTGGTCATTTGTGTCCACTTCACTTCCCTTCTGCTACCTTGGGCTGCATCCTGTCAGGGTACTGAGGTCCTCTACTTCTGTTGTAGAAGAATATTTCTAGGCTGAGTGTTGTATTCTTCCAATCTATGGGTATAATAGCAGCTATTTACACAGCAGTTTGGTGTACCGTCTTTCTATCTATAGGTTGATTGGCTACTATTCCTATTGATCTACTTCCTTCCCCTTTTAAAATTCTTTTTCTAGTTATAGTAATAGGAATGTGTTCCATTCTGACAAGCAGGTCTTGAGTCCAATCAGAAAGCTGTTGTTTATCTTCTTGATATTCATGCCACTATAACATTACACTGGTGGTCACCTGTTGCTATGGTCAATTTTTTTCTTGAAGAATAAAGTTAGGAATTTTTTTCTTGAGAATAAATTTTTCAATGTTACTAAGATGCTAATTTTTATTTACAGATCCTAGTATATAATATTTGGCTGAAGCTCAGGTGTAAAGTACAGACAATATTGAACATGTATTAATGTAGAGGAAGCCCTCAAGAGTCACAAAGGAAGAAGCTGTGATTTGCTGTCTCATGCTATGAAATCAAATAACAGAAAGGCACACACAGTCTGCACAAAGAAATAGGGGTCCATAAGACAGTTAGGGACAGGACTTCTAAATCTAGAAGCCTCTAAATCTGATCTATATGAGATCAGGGCAAACCTAGTTCTCACTTCTTTCAATTCTGAGTATGGTCTTAGATTTATGGAACTAATGGCGGCTCATTTGCAGGGATGGTGAGCATATTGTGGTAGGTGTGGGAAAAACATCCACTGGACCAATTCACTTTTTTTTCCCCACAAATGCAAAGTTGTTGGTCAGAACCACGTCCCATTAGGACCACAGTGTAGTGACCAGCAATCCTCAAATTTGTGGGACAATCTTATCGTGTTGACAGGATCTTGAAGTCAAACCCAAGAACAATGAATTTCATTGACACTAACATCTGGAAACTGCAGATAACTTGTGATTTTTGCAAAATGACAAATTTTGTGTAAGTGTGATAAATCATCCAAGTTAACAGCTTTCCTTTAGAGAGTCCTGACTGGTTCACTTACGGACTGTTTTTATTCATTATTATAATGGAAAAAAATAGGCACAAATATGTGGTTGAAACAGTTTACTTAGATGAGGGAATGATCACTTGTGTTGTATTTCTGGTTGATTTCATTAGAAGTTTGAGAAATTGTGTCAGTAAGAAGTAAAACATTCAATTTAAAATCATTTTTCCTGTTTTGCTATAAGATACTATGTAAAAATTGATCTTATTGCACATGTGAACTGCCATGTAGTGAAAAAACATTTCACATCAAAATGAGCATTTTGATCTACTGCTTTTTTCTTAAATTATTTTATAGAGAAAAATGAGCTGCCTTTGATCATTGCACTGTAGGATATATAATTATTGCTATTAATATAATTCATTAGGAGGGGAAATAACAAATTACTTTTAATGCGCCTCCCAGACATAAATTTATTTCAATCTCCAAACTCATTAATATCTTTGTAGTTTATCCAAATTAAATTAGCATTCTCTGATGTTCACAGAAGTGCTCCTTCTTTGCAAAGAGATAAATATAGCATTTGATCAAAACAAGCTCTTACAAGTCAAGTTTTACAGCAATTTCAAAATAATTATTTATAATTCTGATAAACTTTCTTCTTTGATTTTTTTTTGGTTCTGTTCAGTTTGATGTCTTCAGCATGTCTATATATGTTGAGTAGTAGGATAAAGAAGGTACACTGGAAATACCCTGTTGCATATAAAATATTCCTAAAATCTTCGTGTAAAACCTTGTGGAAACCATCTTATTACTATAGATACTATATGTAAAATTGGAAACTCTAGAATCCCTCTTGGATTTGGTTCTTGGTTGGCATTTTTCTGAATTTAGACTCAGAACTCAATTTCATTGTCTTGTGATTTTTTAAGTAAAGGGTATGTCCTAATTGAGTGTTCAGATGCTATAATATAAATGAAATAGTCATTATAATTTATATCACTGGGATTATTGCATAGGTATAATTTCTTTACCTTGAGATGTTGCATGTATGTGAAGTTCACTCACATAATGTACATATAGCCATATGCTGATGTTTCTATTATGTTCACAGAGTAGGTCTTTTTACAAGATAATATTTTGTCTTTTTTTGTCATATGTATTAAGGATTTTTACATTTACTCTTCAATTTGATTAAATTTTTATAGTGTATTTTAATTAATGTCTCAACCCTGAATTTCCTGTTTTCTTAAAGTATTTTTGAACCACTGAGTCTTCAGCAAAGGATTGGGTCAGCATTCTCTGATATCAATCATCCTTTTATATGTTCGATTACATCCATGTTTAATTACGTCTACATAAGATTAAAACAGTTTATCTTCCTAGGAGAAAAATGCGAAGCAAGACAGAGGACCTTTTTTTAGACTGCAAGCTGAGTTCCATATTGGAGTGAACACATTTTAACCAATCCGCTGGTTATTGTGAAATGTTGAAAAGTAGAGAGTCGCTACTGATGGCCGTGCTAAAGGTGGGTTATGGAATTTTCAATAGAATGGCATTTTCTTAGCCTCAACAATCAGATCAGAATGGTGTACATGGCGAACGCTGATTCTTTGGTCTCAGGAAATATGCGAGTATCATTAATTTCACAGCTTGCTTCATTTTGCTTTCACTTTAAAAGAGACAGCAGAACTTCTTTTCCAATACACTTTCACTTATGGTTGGTGGTCTATGTGAAGCCCACAGGGTATTAGAGAAACACATGGGAGTATAGACTTAGTATTTTTAAAAAAAAATTACTCGTTTTTTTTGCCTAAACTTACAAGCTCAATAGGGACACCCTCCTCTCCCTTTCCCCACCCCTCCCACATCTTCCCCCATTGCACTCTCCCCACCTTCCCTCCCTCTCACCTCCCTTCCCTCCCTACCCCTCTTTGGTGCCTCCAGTTTCCTCCTTCCCATTTCCCAGAGCATCCATTTATGTGGGAGAGACATAGTACTTTTGCAGTAAGTCAAAGAAGCACTATGTTAGTGCAGAGATAGCATGGGCTTTATGTCACCTTCTGATCCTTTAGTTCCTTGTTCTTGTTCTCTTGCAGTACACAGAATGGACTGTGTTACAGCTGAAAAGTCTCACTATTTTAAAGAGATCTGTCAGGTGTATAAAGGAGCTTTGTCCTGGTCAAGGAGATACTTCCACTTACATTTTCACGTTGTTCATGGAAAACACCAACTCACTGGCTTCCCTAGATGCATGATGCTCATGTCTGTCCATATGGCAATTTCCTTCTCAGTCTCTTGAAGAGAGTCAAGACAGAAATAATGCTACTTCCATTTGGATGATTTGGATAAATATGAGAAAAAACACCAGAGGATGGAAACTTAATTCTTTTATTAACTTTATTTTAATTTGTGTTAACAATGCATTTGTGTGTTTCTATCGACTCCTAACTACCTTTGCACTGTTTCCCATCCAATTCCACCTGTTTTCCCCTCTAGCCTCTTCCTCATCCATTTGTCTCTACACATGTAATTCACTGGGTTTATCTAGGAAACCTGAATTAGTCAGTACTAGAGTACAAGTTTTCCACCAGTAGATGACCTGTAAAACATATAGGCTCCTCTTTTCTTTTGTCCAGCACCAGTCACATACAGTCTTTCCAGGTAGGGTCTTGTCTCACAAAATCTTCTTGAAGAATAATTCTTAGTGATACTTAACTATTAGCTGCTAACTAAACTTTCAACTATTAACTATCCTTAGCTTCCTTTCTGACAAGCAGTACTTTTACTGGCCATAGGAAAAAGGATAAAAATATTCAGCAAATGTTTCCTGAAACACATGGTTTAAATGTGGAAAACAATCTTTAAAACATTGATCCCATGTGACATGCGTATAAAAAATAGATGATATGTATGTAGAAAAACATATGGCAAATTTAATTATGAACAGAAACATGAACAGACTTTATTAAAAAGAATAGATAAGAGTCTATTCAAAGATAGATGGAATAGAAGTAGGAGACTGCAGTGAGAGAGGGGTCAATCACCCATTTGCAAAATGGTTACCTTCTATCTGGCAGCCTATATGCCCTCCTCTTCTAGAAAGATCATACCCCATCAGTTGGAAATGATCAGGAAGGAAAGTCTGTGAACTTAATCAGATGTCTTATTACTTATTTGCAGTCCTTGATGGTGGCCTATTTTCTCTGCTGTAACTTGGTCACCTCTGTTTCTGGTGGGGCCCTCCTTCCCCATCCCTCCTGTTTATAATCTTTACAATTACTGTAAGTATTACAGAGATTTGTCTGTGAGTGTCTCTAAGTGGGTTTGTTACTAGGACCCACCTATTAGGGAATACATACGGCACTTAATTTTCCATGTCTGGGATGCTTCACTCAATATAATTGTTTCTAATTATATCCATTTCCCGGCAAATTCCAGTAATTCATCATTTTTGATGGCTGAGTAGTATTCCATTGTATTAATGTACTGCATTTTCCTTATCCACTCGTCAACTATTGGACATTTGGGCTGATTCCATGACTTTGCTATTGTAAACAGTGCTGCTATGAACATGGTCATGCTTGTGCTATCGAGGTGAATTTTTGCTATATGGGGGGTTAGTCAGGGGGTGACATCCAATACCCATCAGGATGGAACAAAGGGAATTGCAGGAACAGCAAAACTGAAAAAAAAAAACATCAACACACCATAATTCAGAACATCAGAGACTCTATAACAACCACCTGGAATCAGGCCTGCCTAATCTCTCCCCCTCCTGAAGCTCAGGGAAATTTGCGGAAGAGAGGGCGGTAAGATTGTAAGAGCACAAAGATGGGAGGAGTCATGATATGCAAGATACTCCACACAAGTTAGGGCTGAAGCAATTATAACAGGACTCTGCATGATCTGCGCAATGACCAATATATCATTGACCCCTCAAATTCTAGCATGGACTAAAGGCACTAGGATCTTTAGAAGCAAGGGATTAACAGTCACGATAGTGTTCCTATACTTAAGGGGAACACAAGAAAGAGATCTAGGAAATGCCACTGAGTCCTTACACCTCACCAGAGAGGAGGACCCAGAGGAAAGTTTGATATACTCATTAAAGGATGCTTCAGAGATGGGGGGGCGGCACTGGGAGAAAGGGAGGGAGGGAGGGAAGGAAGGGACAAAGAGGGGAGGGAACAGGGAGGTCCAGGGAGGGGTGGAGGGAGGAAGGCGACAGGGGTTCCTATTATGTTTGTATGAGCAGAAAAAATAAAAAAATAAAAAAATAAACAGATAAAGAAGCCATTGTTTTTTACCCACTGATTAGCCCACCAGGCTCTAAAGCATAGATGCAAACCAGTATTCTCCCAAACAGCCATGGTTAAACTCTGTGTCTCATGACACAACAGATTAAAAAGGAATAAAATTGGGAAAAGACCTTTTGAAGGGGCAATAATAAAGGTGGGAGAGGGTCTTGAAAACATGGGAGCTGTGGTAACCAGACTCCACCATATGAATAAGTTTCTCAAAGAGCATATTTGAAAAAGTTAAAAAGGAAAGCAATAAAAAATGGAAATAGAATAGATGAGATTATCTTTCTCATTATCTCAGATTCCCATGCACTTTATAGCAATACACTAAAAGCCAATTTTAAGAGACATGGGCTTAGCTGAATTTACAAAATAGCACATGAGATGAACAATATTTAAAACATCAGTCGCAGGTCACTTATTGGTTTATCGCACTTTGACATCACAGAAAATTAATCTTGCTTATTCAGCAAAGTTGATTGTGGTTTCTGTCCAGAAATTATTTTTTACTTGTGCTATTAGCTAAAGAGCTTTCCAAGAGATACTTAGACACTTAAAAATACAATGTATTTATTATCAATATATATTGAAAGACAACTGGAGTTTCTTTTGGTTTTGTAAACTACTGAAGCAGATAAGTCATAGAACATTATACAGAATCTCTGAATTGTGGAAGACATGACAGGATCATAAATATTTGCTTCAAAAATCAATAAAATAGATTCTTAACAGAAAAATTTTACAATACATCAAATACTTAAAGACCATTATCCAAACTATACAAAGGAAAAAAATCTATAAATGGATAATCAAATACCATGCTAGTCAATAGAAACTATGCACAGCATGTTACCAGTATTTTAGAGAATAGTCAAAAATGACTAATAGACATAGACTGGATGAAAAATTTCAATTGTAATAATCAGGAAAGGTACATTAAAGGAAATTTGAGATATTAAAGTTTTATTTGTTCCCAAAGTCCCTTTTTCTCCTATGATAAAAGGTAGTGTTTACCATGAAGGACAGGTCACAATGAAGGAGAGAGGTGGGGAGTACTTACAAATGGGACCCTCTAGACATAAAACCATGCAACATACCTCAACCAAGCTCATCTGCGCAAGACCTAGGCAAGATTTGGTCCCAATACCATGCTCAATAAAAAGGGAGAAATTCAAATGGATTAAAAAAACCTGACTTAACCAGTGATGGTATAAATTGGTCACAAGAAGAGGTACTTCATGACTTCATGTAATGGGGAAACCTTACTGAAACCTTACTGAAACCTTACTGAAACCTTACTGTCTCTGATACAGGAAATACCTTGGTACATATTGAAAGAGATAATCCTTTTGGAATGCAAGAATTGACAGAAGGTTAAAAGGGAAGCTTCCCACAAAGACTATATCTGTCAGTTCAAAAGCAATAGAGAGGGAGCAAAGAAAAATAAAAGCCTTTGATATGGGAAATTTATTTAACTATATCAATAGATAGAGACTTTTTTGTCTTTGAAATTGCTTTGGAGAGAAGACATAGCAAAAACAATAGAGAAATAACACTTCTAGATATACAGTCTAATTATTTAACAGTGAATAAGCTCATGACAACATTTGTTTAAAAAAGATAAGTAGTATGGAATGTAAACATCTATTGCTATGGAAAAAACCTAAATAATTGTAAAACAAAACAATAGCTCCAGTCATCAACAGTAATTGTCAACATAGTTTTTGGGGAAATCCACTGGTATAAAATAGTCATGGTGTTTTCAATAGCATCATGTTCCAATATTATGTAAACAAGGAATGTATTTTTAGTACTTATAGCATAGAGTTGAAAAAATTATTTTAGTAAAAATGGATCATGGGAAACAATTACACATTTAATTAATTAATTAAGGAACTTTGGCAACAATTTATTTTACTGCAGCACATTGTTTCTAAAATTATCAAAGAGCAGACATATAAATATAGATGAGAGATACCACCAATAATTATTAGGCAATTAGATAGGATAGTCCTTACTATCTACTCAAATATATCAAAAATCACTGAAAAAAGTAGATTCCAATTGAGAAAATGAGTCATATTCTCATGCATTAAATATAGTGATAAATACGACAGTTTCTTGAGGAATGTCATAAAACACCAATTTTTTTCCTCCCACGTTTTATTTTTCTCCTAATCATACAAGTTCAATTGGTACCCCTGTCTAATCCCTCCCCCTCCCATGCTGTCCCCCATTACATTCCTCCCCCTCCCCCTTCTTTCATCCCCTCCCTCCCTCCCCCTCTCCCAGTGCCTCCCCTTTTCTCCCTCCCTCCCCCTCTCTCAGTGCCTCCCCCTTTCTTTCTCCCACCCCCTGGAGCATCCTTTTGTATAAATGCCAAACCTCCTTCTGAGTCCTCCACCTTATTGAGCTGAATCATGAACCCTCACTTCAGGACTCAGTGCTATAGCCTGGAGCACCTTTTTGGATTCCCCGTTAATACGGGAGCTGTATCATGACTGTTTAATCCCTTGCCTCTAAGGATCCTACTGCCTGGAGCCTTCTCCCTTGTGATCCACGCTAGACTTTGGGGGTCATTGACACGTCAGTCATCGTGCAGGTCAGGTAAAGTCCAGTCATGGCTGCTGCAGCCCTAATATAGGTCTTCCCGATCTTTAGGCTCTTACAATCTTGGAAACCCCTCTTGCACAAAGTTCCCTGAGCTTTAGGATGGTCTCGCTCCAGGCGAATAATGTAGGGTCTTGGATGTTCTGAATTATGATTTGTTGTTGTTTCAGTTTTGCTTTTCCTGCACTGCTCTTGACTGCATCCCAGTTGGTATCGGTGACCACCTCCTAACCAAAGGTAAAAGACTGATTAAATGAAGATTTTAATACAAGAGGAGACTCAAAGGTAGATGGAAGAATAGGAGTAGGGACACAGCAGTTGGGGGGAAGGGGCTCAGTGTCCCATTTGGTAGATGGTTATCATGTATCCGCCAGTCTCTATATCTTCCTGGATTGGTGAGATCAAACCTGTTCAGTCCCCAGTGACCAGGAAGGGAGAGTGAGCTGCACCAGATGTCTCACTACTTGACTGTGAAGTGTGATCCCCTATTTCCTTTCTTTTGAGGTCCTCCTTCCCCTTCCTTATTGTTTATAATCCTTTGTAAAGGAATGTGTTTTTGTAGGTTAATTATACATATTTCATTAACTAAGCTAAAGATCAAATATTTCTGTGAAAATAAGTTTTCATGCAAACATACTTTCTGATATTAAATAAAACCCAGCATAGGTATGAAACATTCAATATGCTTTGCTTATTTTTGCCCAGAAAATAATTAGAAGGACAGTTTATTTTTCATTGAAGTACAAGTACTCACTTTTCGTCAACACGAACTATGAACTTTTATGCTAAAATTTGAAAATTTTAAATATCTATTATGTAGAACTGTTTGATATGTATAAAGAATTAGAATATGAAATATATTTGATAAAAAATCATGTGTGTCAATAACAGTTATGATTTGGCTGGAAAATATGTGATTGGCTTAAGAGGAAGAAAAAGTCATTAATACAACTGATTTAATATTTTGAAAAGTAAATCATAATAATGCATCACTTTACATCATTTTTATTGGAAAGAAGAAATCTGAATAGTCACAAAATATTAATTCTTTTGGTGATAAAAGTAGTCTTATTAAATGATGGTGGGACTTTAAAGGTGCTTCAACAAGGAACAGAAACATAAATAGTGAATTGTCAAATGTGGCACATTCATGTATCAAGATACATATAACAGTTACAGACACAACAAGGTCTTTTTTGATTTGTTATTCCCTCTAGTACTCAAATAAAACCATGTGGTATTCAATGGCTTGAGAAGTGAGAATGGATTGTGGAATAAGGGGTTAACATACTAACAGTTCCCTATATTCATATACAAGAAACCCATAAGAATAATAACAAAAATAATAAAATGAAAGAAAAGAAAGCACAATATCCTTTCCCACAGTGCCAAGGCCAACAGCCAGATGTGTTTTTCTTAGGTCATGCAAAGCAGCTGTCAATTACTGCAACTAATGCACATACTTGTTTCAAGACGGTGGAAAGAAAGTATCTCCTCTGTTAGTTCCAGACACTGTGTCCAATTAGTGCTGTTCTTTATCGATTCAGTCCCTTGAATTTAGGTTAAAGCCTCTTAAGCTTCATTCATTTAATACGTTTCTTTTGTCTTTTTCATTTCTCCTTTTCTCTTTCAAACATACATACATACACACACACACACACACACACACACACACACACACACACACATATGCATGCATATGTTGTTCTTCCTCCTTTTCTTCATTGTGAAAATAGTGACTCTGCTTCAGTAATAAATAGCAATAAAATAAATAAATAAATAAATAAATAAAAAACAGTAATAAATAAAATGGCAACCTACTACAGTGAATGTGCTATTTTTCTAGGAAAGGAAGGGAGGAAGAAAGATGTGAAAACATTGCAGAGAGATCCTGCTTTCGGTACCACAGACTTGAGGAGGAGCATCTTGTCCATTGGTGGACTTCCTCATAGTTCTCTTACAATCTTGTGACCTCCCCTTCTACAAGGTTCTCTGAGCTTTAGGAAGGGGAGAGGTTTGGCTGGTTTGTTTCTGGGTGAATATCGTAGGATCACTGATACTCTGAATTAAGATCGGTGGTCGTTTTCAGTTTTGCGGCTCCTACCCTGCACTTGGCTGCATCCTGTTTGGGCGTTGAGATCTTCTAACCGAAGAGTAAAGACTGTTTAAAAGAAGGTCTATGCTTTTGCTTCTCTTCAGATCATATACATCGTTTGCTTGTTCATTTTTTTTTAATATGGGATCCGGTACCCAAACTCAAGATATTCTATGTGAGAAGCAGAGGCTTAACCCCTGAGCCATATATCTCAGGCCCTATTTTTATTTTTAATACTTTGTTTGTGTATTGGTGTGTGTGTTTGTATGAAAGAGAGAGAGAGACAGAACAGACAGGCAGACAGAGACAGAGAAAGAGAGAGGAAGAGGGAGAGAAAAGGAAAGAGATGCATGCATGCCAAGGAGCCTGGGTGGAAATCACAGAGTAACTTTCAGAGTTCTCTTACCTCATTTGAGCATGTGGTCTTCACCGGAATTGAGCTCCGTTTGCCAGGTATGTAAACAGGAACTTTACTGCTGATCTTTTTGTCCAGCCCCACTTTACCCATCTTTAAAGCTTTGCTTAACCTGATTCGTCGAAAAGACCCTTTGACAACCATTTTTAAATTTTTGCATAGCTCCCAGCATGCTTTGCAGCTCACTCCTTGCTGGGCAGTTATTCAAATCATGGCAATACTTCTCTGAATGGGATGCAACAGTTTCCTTTTTCATTTCCTTGTTTCCTAAGACCTGACAAATTGTCTTCAGCCATAAATATCCTGAAGGCAAGTCTAACCCAATGATTTAAAACAGGAAATAATCTACTACTTAAAATTTGCAAAGAAGTTAATGCATTATTGAGAGGAATTCAAATGCAAAAATATTTCTGGTAAGTCACGGTGACATAGATATTTACAGAGGATGCCTGAACCCTGGAAATCTATCTAAAATAAGAATAAATGTGAGTAAGTGATGGAATGCTCGCCCCAGAGCACGTGTCCTCATTAGTATGCAAATCATACATCTTGGTGAAATATTCAGAGCACTGGATAATACATGATAATAGATATGCCTGCTAGTTAAAAGCTTTCATTAAACAATGCTGAATCTGAGGTAACATACGCAGTGCACAGCACATCTCCTTAGCATATTTGAATAATAGACTATACTGAAATGATGCTATAAATATTGGGGAAATAAGAATATACTTTCAACACAGGTAGAAGTTATAACGAACTCAATGATCAGTTAGCATTACATATATTATAATCCTAAACTCTTATCCCGGCTTGTACCATCAGTTTTGAGATTAATTATATACTTAAATTTAACAATGGGTAACTATTCATTTTACACCTACTCTACATGTGTGCAGAATAACTGATAAAAATAAAGTAAAAGCAAAAGACTTGCTAAACACCTAATTGTTTCATTGCTTTTAAGCACACAATGGCAACTTTTCTGGAAAGCAGTAGGTGCAAATTACAGTATGTATTATAATTTGCAGAGTAAATAGCATAGAAGGATATTGTATGAATGCTATATTGATATAGGTTTTGAATAGCAACAAAATGTAAAAGTTATAAAAAAACATTGATTTTAAAACTCACTAATGAAAACAAAGAAAATAATATTTTTAATTGGAAACATTTTTTAACATTTATTTGGATTTCAATACATTTAGTATGATTTAAATATAGTTCATATCATCTCAATGTGAATGATTAAAATCATTACTTTTTTCGTTTTTTTCCTTTCTTCCTTTTTTCCTTCCTTCCTACTTACATTTCTTTCTTCTTCCTTCCATCTTATATTCCTTTCCTTCTTGGCTCCTATAGATGCAAAAACGTATTGATTAATCAAATATTTTATAAAAGATAGCAAGGAGAAAAATCCATTACTGTAAAAGAGAGTACTCATATAATTTGGATATAAATGAAATGCCAAAAAATCTATAGAGGTTCAACAATCAAGTTTCAAGAGGATATTGCTTACTCTTACAGCATGAGATTAAGAAGACGCCAGCATTCAATGGAATGCAATGTAGCACAGAATCTAATTAAATGGAGAAAAATACATAGCGTCAAACTGGCCTTAACAGAAGACACAAATACCTTTTTTTGTTTATGGAGACAAAATTAAAAATTAATGATCCAAAGAATCAATTAGTGCGTACTTTTTTGAACATCTTCCACTAATAAGAAGATCATAACTAAAGAAATATTTCATCCTTAATTAAACTTTCCCTGTCTGAAACAGGATGCATATGTTCAGATGAAAATTCAGTGTCTCTTAGATTTCTAATCTCATGTTATGGCCACTGATTTCTAATACAATTGCCTTTTCTTGTTTTGTGAACATCAGCCCTCGCAGTGAGGACTTCTCTGCAGAGAAATAACTGTATTCCTTATCTCTGTGGAGAAGAGAAAATGAAATATTATTAGAAAGATGATGTTTAAGTCTCTGTTGAAGATGAACTAAAATACTAGTGTTGTATTTTGAACGCCAAAACCTGCAGTTCCCTAGATTTCAGTGTGTGTTATAATAGTGAATATATGTGTCAGGTTATTGCTGTGTGGAGAAGAACTTGACCATCAGACTCTATGTTCAATGCTCAGCACTGAAAAAAGAAGAAAATACAATACATTATACAAATGTTAGACATTTTGTTTTAATTCAATCCCCCAATTTCTTGCATGACAAATTAAAAAAATGTCATAGGATAGAGTTTGGAAGAAAATGGAGATCTCTTTTTTTGCTGATTATTTCTATGAGCATTCTCTGAGCATCACAATTGGAGATCATGTTTGTCCTTTTTGGTATAACATGTTACAAGCTTTAAGGTGACCAAATGTCTTGGAGAGGACAAATCCCTCTTCATACAGCCATGCATGCTGTGCTGAGGGGATTCTGGTACTGTTCACACGTGACGTATTGTACATCACAGGTATCCAGACAGTGTGAGTCAGTCACTCAAAGTGGCTGCTAGATGCCACAAGTGACAGTGCTAAACACAAGATTTATGGGGCTGCCACAAGCTTGACCCATAACACTCTTTTACAGTTAGCTTTGCTTTTCAAGTAGAACACACAAACGTGGGTTAGTGAATACATGAGCCAGAAGCAGTTGCATGGTAACATGTTCACATGTAACACACTGTGTACACTGAATGTTCGTATAATTTATAATAATAAATATCTGTGCAAAAAATTTATATCATCTGCAAAGTAGCAAGTTAGTTCCCAATTGTTCTGACACACACTGGTGAGTAACATGTTGTATAATAATACTGTAGTAATGAGGAGATCATTAAGTGACATAAAATTTTCAGGTTCATTGTAACCATACAATAGTATCTTCATATACATAGTTCATGCTTGACTGAAACATTTCAATTCTGGTATCCTCAGTTGTGTTGGAAAGATACAGGCAAAATTTAATGTTGTACAAACTCGAGAAGAGACTCTTATGAAAAGATTTTAGTTTTATGACTGGGGTGGTATGCACAATGTATTCATTTGGGTAATACCTTCAGAAAACATTTTGTAGTAATCAAAATTCCTTGCTTTTCTTCCATAAAATAAGTCATTTTTTTTCAGTGAGGAGCATTTTGTCTAGTTCTTCTAGAAAGCAATCGTCTCCCTGGAGAGTCCTCAGGGTCTAAATTAAATACTACCCAATTTAGTTGATCTACAAACATGTTGCATCTTTGTGACCATAGGTGACATTTTTATATTGTTTCTGACTTTTCACTGCAATGTATAATAGGAAAATGAACATCTATACTTCTAAGGCTTTTTACTTACATTGGTTTATTACTTTGGGATCACTTCCCAGAAGTGGAATTACCTCTTCAAATAATATGAATATATTTATAGCTTCAGATACGTATTGGTGAACTGTTTTTTGAAAAAAATCTGTGTGGAAATTTACAGTTCGTTGAAAGTAAAGGAGTTGAGCCAATTTCACTGTGCATACACCGCCATTGGAAATATGAAAGAAAACAAGACATGCCATAGCCTAATGCAATGTATCACCATGGAAAGTAAAGTTGGAAAGTTAATATGGATTCTAAGAACACAATATCTATATTACATCAAAAAAAGTATATAGTCATACCAGTAGCCTTAAAATATGTGGAAATTTTTGTCAAAGTTTACAGTAAAATACCATTCTTGAGGGCATTCTAGCCCTCAAGAGCTAGAGGCTGGGAGGAATCAAGATATGCAGAACAGACTAGATTTCTCAATGAGTTCCAAGCCCATCTGGCTACATAGTGATACTTGTCTGAAACAAAGCAACAACAGTAACAACAGAAATAGAAAATAAAATGGATAAGAGGAAAATGGATAAGAGAAAAAGAGTTATCAAAACTTGAATATTATGAGATAGGCAATTTCAAAGTCATATCATTATGCTTTATAATATTGTCACAAAATTATCTCATTTTATTTATCCAGGAGAGGAGAAAAAGAGTGTGGGGGAAGCAAACTTCCTGACATCCACCTGAAAATTAGATAATTGGAATCTAATTAAATTTCCATTTTTGGTATCAAAGGCAGGACATTTAAGAAACATTTGCATTAGATTTACTGAGCAAGTAATGGCGAACTGTTTTTATTCAAAGGCATTTTTTAATGGAATAATCTTTTCAGTGAAAATAATAGTTGGGACATAACAAAATGGTTCAAAGGGTATGAGTATTCATCCTGCAAACGTAAGAACTCCAGTTCAGTTCCTTAAGACTCATGTGATATTCTTGGATGTGGTGACACACAAGTGTGTTACCTCAGCTCTGAGGGAGGATGGGGTAAGATCCTTGGTATTTCCTGGCCACCAACCAAGATCCAAGTTCAGTAAGAGATTCTGTCTTGAGAGAATAAGGTGTGCAAGAGAGAGTACGGTATAAAAATCCACAAAATAGACACAAATGATAATTAAAATAGATATTGCTTATCACATGGGATTGTTGGACAAATTAATGCATTGAAAGTCATCTGTGTTTCTGTGCTTTTGTTTTCAATCCATTGCATTGATTCTGTCCTCCACTAATGCATGAGAACATCTTGGCCACTTACTTTCATCTTTGAGCTGTGGTACTTCCCGCCCCCCCCCCCACAAATCCTGGTATTGAGTAATTGTCTCTCACATCTATAAATATCGACTCAAACTGCATCAAAGACCTTTATGTAAGAGCTGCCACTCTGGGACGTCCAGAGGTAAACAAAGGTGAAGTCCTCAAAAATATTGGTTGCAGAGAATGATTTTCTAGATTACGACTCCCAAAAATGAGACCTGAAAGCAAAGGTTTTATAGATGGGGTTGCATCAGACGACAAAAACTCCACACAGCCAAAAAATCAACAGGGTGAGGGAACAATTTACAAAGCACAAGAAGAGAAAGATAATGAATAGAAGGTAAATGTCCAAAATGTAGAAATAATGCAAAACACTTAACACGAAAATTCCAAGTACAAATGGCCAACGATCAGAACAGTCTTATTACAGGGTATATGTGGAAATGATTCTTCACTAGTTCAATCACATATGAAGCAATGCTATCATTAGTTCTTACAGTATTCAAAGGGGAGAACATTTTACAACAATTATAAGACACACAGTGTACTAGCCTGTTAAAGGATGGCTTCAGTAACTACTAACATGATTGTCAGATTGTCATACTAATTCATTCAACTACAGCAAAAGTTTTAATTAACATACATCTCACAATGTCAAATAACATACTTTCGAAATCTAAAGGGAATTTTTTTTAAATGCCTGTTTGAAAACCTTCAATATTGTCATGGGAAATATCATTCTCCTACTAGATTTTATTCTACTACAATAACAAGGTTTTAATTTAAACTTGCAAATAACTTAGTTCCTTCTTTCTTAGAAGTTTTCTTACATAAAGTGGTTTGAAATAAATTTGAATTTTTTAGTCATCCTCATTAAGCAAAAAGTAAATAGAACTCGACTCCATATTCAAAGGAAATAGCAGAATCTAATTTATTGTTAGTTTTCTATTTTATATCTACATCAGGCAAGCCACCGACTTTACATTAATTATTGGGACTCCTTGTATTGTTTAATTCATCAATATAGGCATAACAGCCTCTGAGGTAGCAATGGAGAAATTGTAGCAAGTAGAAAATGGCTTAAAGCACTGTTTGAAAACAGGAGCATAGTGTGATTAAATACTGTTGGGTAGCTAATTGCTTCCTAAGCATTATATATGCCGGTAAGGAAAGGATGTGCATAAGGATGTCTGAAAGAAGTCATGTGAATGGAAGAGACAGAAAGCCACCCAGGTCAGTTTGTACCAACAACTTGAATATGGAGACACTGAAATGAAAAGAATCCATGTGAGAGCCAGAAAGTGATCTCTGCACGTAAAGTCACCTGCTGCACACAAATCTGAAGGAAAGAACTGACTTCTAAGAGTTTTCACACCCATCCACAGACACACAGGAACATGCTTGCCTGTTTCTTTCTCTTTGAATACAACTAAAATGACTTTTTTTTTCTTTTTCTTTTTATTTCAGCTCATACAAACTTATTAGGTACACCAGTTCCCTCCCTCCCTCCTCCTCCCCCCGTACCCTCTGCTCCCCCTCCCCACCCCTCTCCCTCCCCATCCCCCAGTGCCTCCCACCCCAATTCCCAGAGAGTCCTTTCTTGTGCATGTCTGATTTTCCTCTGAGCCTCCTCTCCGATGACGTACAAGGACCCAGTGGCCTTTCCCGAACCCTTTCCCGTGTTCCCCTTAGGTATAGGAACACTGCTGCGGCTGCCAATCCTTTGCCTCCAAGGATCTTGGTGCCTTTAGCAGATGCTAGACTTTGTGAGGTCAACAGTGTGTTGGACAATGCGCAGGGCATGCAAAGTCCAATTATGATTGCTTCAGCCCTAACTAGTATAGAGGATCTTACATATCATTGCTCCTCCCATCCTTATGCTCTTACACTCTTACTGCCCCCTTTTCCGCAAATTTCCCTGAGCTTCAAGATGGGGAGAGACTAAGCTGGCCTAGTTCTAGGTGGTTGATATAGAGTCTCTGAAGTTCCGGATTGTGGTTTGTTGATTTTCTTTTGCAGTTTTGCTGCTCCTGCAATGCCCTTCACTCCATCCTCGTGGGCATTGTATGTTACCCCCTGGCCAGAGACAAAAAGCTGTTAGAGTCTTGTGATAAAAGCACATTCAAAGGTAGATGTAATAAAAGTGGGAAACCACAGTGAGGGAGGGGTCTATCACCCATTTGCAAAATTGTTACTTTTTATCTGCCAGACTATATGCCCTCCTCTTCTGGTGAGATCACTCCCCCTCAGTAGTAAATGATCAGGAACAAAAGTCTGTAAACTTAATCAGATGTCTCATTACTTATTTGGGTCCTTGGTGGAGGCCTATTTTCCCTGCTGTAACATGGTCCCTTCTCTCCTTGTTTCTGGTGTGGCCCTCCTACCCCATCCCTCCTGATCATAATCCTTGGAATTACTGTCTCTAGGTGGACTGGGTGGGTTTGGTACTAGGAGCCACCTATTAGGGAGTACATACGGCGCTTAATTTTCTGGGTCTGGGATACTTCACTTAATATAATTGTTTCTAATGACATCCATTTCCCGGCAAATTCCAGTAATTCATCATTTTTGATGGCTGAGTAGTACTCCATTGTATAGATGTACCACAGTTTCCTTATCCACTCATCAACTGTTGGACATTTGGGTTGATTCCATGACTTTGCTATTGTAAACAGTGCTGCTATGAACATGGTCGTGCTTGTGCTATCGAGGTGAACCTCTGCTGTATGGGGGGTTATTCCCAAAAGTGGAATAGCAGGGTCATATGGCATTTCAATCTTTAATTTCTTTAATAATCTCCAGATGGCTCGCCAGAGTGGCTGTATGAGCCTGCATTTCCACCAGCAATGTAGGAGAGTTCCCCTCTCTCCACATCCTCTCCAGCATTTGTCGTTGTTAGTATTGTGGATTTTTGCCATCCTGACCGGGGTGAGATGATATCTCAGGAAAGTTTTGATTTGCATTTCCCTGATGGCTAAAGAAGTGGAGCATTTTTTAAGATATTTGTTAGACATTTTAATTTCATCCCTGGTAAAGTTTCTTTTAAGTTCCAGGGCCCATTTTTTAATTGGGCCATTGGTTTCCTTGAAGTTTAGTTTTCTAAGTTCTTTGAGCACTCTGGACAATTGAGCTCTATCAGATATGTGGTTAGTGAAGATTTTCTCCCATTCTGTGGATTGCCTTTGAGCTCATGTTACAATCTCTTTATCTGAACAGAAGCTCTTTAATTTCACAAGATCCCAACTGTTGAGAGTTGGTAGCAGTGTCTGTGCCATTGGATGTCTGTTTACGAACTGTTGGCCTAGCCCAATCAGCTCGAGGGAGTTCCCTATCCTTTCAACTATGGTTTTTATAGTCTCTGGCCTGATATCAAGGTCCTTGATCCATTTGGAATTAAGTCTTGTACATGGTGACAAGTACGGGTCCAGCTTTAATCTTCTGCATGTGGAGATCCAGTTTTGCCAGCACCATTTGTTGAAGATGCTGTTCTTTTTCCATTGGATTCTTTGGGCCCCTTTGTCAAAGACCAAATGGCTGTAACTTTGTGGGCTCATATCTGGGTCTTCAATCCTTATCCATTGTTCTGTGTGTCTATTTTGGAGCCAGTACCAGGCTGTCTTTACAACTATGGATTTGTAGTATAGACTAAGGTTTGGTATGGTTATACCTCCAGCTGTGTTTTTGTTACTCAGGATTGTTTTTGCTATCCTAGGTCTTTTGTGCCTCCATATGAACTTTGAGATTGTTTGGTCAACTTCTTTGAAGAATTCCTTTGGGATTTTGATTGGTATAGTATTGAATCTGTATATTGCCTTTAGTAGGATGGTCATTTTCACGATGTTGATTCTGCCAATCCAGGAACAAGGGAGGTCTTTCCACCTTCTGGTGTCTTCTGCTATTTCTTTCTTTAGGGTTTTAAAGTTTTCATTGTAAAGGTCTTTTACCTCCTTGGTTAGGTTTATACCAAGGTATTTCATTTTTTTAGGGGCTATAATAAATGGTATTGTTTCTCTCAAGGCTTTTTCACTTCTTTCATTCTGGGCATATAGGAAGGCCTCTGATTTTTGCACATTTATTTTGTATCCTGCCACCCTGCTGAACTTCTCAATTAGTTCCAGGAGCTTCCTGGTGGAGTTTTTGGGATCACTCAGGTATAAGATCATGTCATCTGCAAATAGGGATAGCTTGACTTCTTCCTTGCCGATTTGAATCCCTCCTATGTCCCTTTCTTGTCTTATGGCTTCAGCTAACACTTCAAGTACAATATTGAATAGAAGTGGTGAGAGTAGACAGCCTTGTCTAGTTCCTGATCGAAGTGGGAATGCTTCCAATTGTTCCCCATTGAGCATAATCCTTGCTGTGGGCTTGTTGTATACAGCTTTTATTATATTGATAAAGGTTCCTTCCATTCCTACTGTCTCTAGCGTTTTGATCATAAAAGGCTGTTGGATCTTGTCAAAGGCTTTTTCTGCATCTATCGAGAGTATCATGTGGTCTTGGACTTTGGACTGGTTTACATGATGAATTACATTTATTGATTTGCGTATGTTGAACCAACCTTGTGTGCCGGGGATGAAGCCTACTTGGTCCCCATGAATGATCTTTTTAATATGTTTTTGAATCCGATTTGCTAAGACTTTGTTGAGAATCTTTGCGTCTGTGTTCATCAGGGAGATCGGCCTATAGTTTTCTTTTTTAAGCGAATCTTTATTAGGTTTTGGGATTAAAACGATATTAGCTTCACAGAAGGAATTTGGTAGTGTTCCTTTCTTTGCTATTTGATGGAACAGTTTAAGGAGTATTGGTGTTATTAACTCCTTAAATGTCTGATAGAACTCTGTGCTGAATCCTTCTGGTCCAGGACATTTTTTGGTGGGAAGATTCGAGATTTCTTCCTCAATTTCCTTATATGTTATAGGACTATTTAAATAATTCACAACTTCCTGATTCAATTTAGGTAAGTTGTGTTTACTTAGAAATTCATCCATCTCTTTTGTGTTGTCAAACTTCACAGAGTATAAGTTTTTGAAATATGATGTTATAATTCTCTGGATTTCTTGGGTATCAGTAGTGATAACTCCATGTTCATTTCTAATTTTGTTAATTTGGGTTTTCTCTCTCTTGCTTTTGGTTAGTTTAGCTAGGGGTGTATCTATCTTATTGAATTTTTCAAAGAACCAGCTTTTTGACTGGTTGATTTTTTCTATCGTTTTCTTAATCTTGATTTCAGATATTTCTCCCCTTATTTTGCTAATCTCCTCTCTTCTACTACTTTTGGGATCAGATTGCTCCAGTTTCTCTAAAGCTTTAAGCTGCATTGTTAAGTTGTTTATTTCTGATGTTTCCATTTTTTTGACGTAGGCATTAAGAGCTATGAACTTACCTCTTAGAACAGCTTTCATTGTGTCCCAGAGATTTTGGTAAGTTGTATTTTCGTTATCATTCACTTTCAAGAAATCTTGAATTTCCTTTTTAATTTCTTCCTGAATCCAGTTCTCATTCAGCATCATAGTGTTAAGTTTTCAGGAGTTAGTGTATTTTCTCTTGTTTGATGTGTTGTGGATGTCCAGCTTTAGGCCGTGATGGTCTGATAGGGCACAGGTTAGAATTTCAACTTTCTTGTATATGTGTAGATTCATTTTTGTGGCCCAATATGTGATCTATTTTGGAGAAAGTTCCGTGTGCTGCTGAGAAAAATGTGTATTCTTTGGTGCGTGGGTGAAAAGTTCGATAGAGATCTGTATGGTCCATTTCTTTCAGGGTTTGATTAAGTTCCAAAGTGTCTGTTAAGCTTTTGACCTGTTGATCTATCCCATGTTGAGAGGGCGATGTTGAAGTCCCCAAGAATTATCGTTTGGGGATTGATTTCTTGCTTTAGACGCTGTAGGGTTTTCTTAATGAATGTGGAGGGGCCCGTATTGGGTGCATATATATTCAGTATTGTGAAGTCTTCCTGGTGAATTGTACCTGTGACTAAAATGTAGTATCCATCCGTGTCTCTTATAATTTTCTTTGGTTTGAAATCCACTTTTTCTGATAGCATAATGGCTACCCCTGCCTGTTTTCTGCTTCCATTTGCTTGTAGAATTGTTGACCAGCCTTTTATTTTTAGAGCGTGCCTATCTTTTGTGGTGAGATGGGTTTCCTGCAGGCAGCAGATTGATGGATTGTGATTTTTAATCCATGTTTGTAATCTGTGTCTCTTGATCGGTGAATTAATTCCATTAACATTTAGTGTTATAATGGAGAAACTATTGTTAATTCCAGACATTTATTATGTTTAGTAGCTTTTATAAGTATATTGCTTCATTTTTAATGATGTTATACTTGCCTTCTGTTCTCCTGGATATGCCTGTTTTTTTCTTCACGCTTGAGTATCATTTCTAGCATTTTTTGAAGGCCTGGTTTGGTGGACATGTATCCCTTCAAGTTGTCTTTGTGCTGGAAAATTTTTCTTTCTCCCTCGATCATGACTGATAGTTTTGCAGGGTAAATCAGCCTGGGTTGACATTTTTGCTCATTCAATACTTGAAGTATGTCTCTCCAAGCTCTTCTTGCTTTTACTGTTTCGACTGAGAAGTCATTTGTTATTTTAATAGGTTTACCTTTAAAAGTGACTTGTTTTTTCTTCCTTGAAGCTCTCAGCACCAGTTCTTTATCTTGAATGTGGAGTGTTTTAACTATTATTTGCCGCGTCGTGCTTCTATTTTGGTCGTATCTGTTTGGGGTGCAGAATGCCTCTTGTATATGGATGGGCCTCTCTTTTTTTAGATGAGGAAAGTTTTCCTTGATGATCGTTTGAAAAATTTCCTCAGGGTGGTATTTTGAGATTCTTGCTCTGGTATTCCATGAATACGCATGTTAGGCTTCTTCAGGGTGTCCCATATCTCTTGGATATTTCTCTCAAGTATCTTTTTGGCTTTAACAACCTCTTCCATTGAGCTGGTTAGTACTCCCACTTTATCTTCAAGGTCTGAAATTCTGTTTTCTGCTTCGTTAGTTCTGTTGATAAGACTCTCTGTGGCGTTCTGGGTTGAAGATAACTTGTCTTTTAGCTCAGTTTTAAACTCTGCTTGAGTTTGTTTTAACTGCTCTATGCCACTTTTTGTTTCTTGCACTGTTTTTCTCAACTCCTCCAGATGTCTGTTGTGTTCCTCTTCAAAGCGATTCATTCGATTATGTAATTCCTCCCTGATTTCCTCTTTCATAGTATTGAACATGGTAATGATCATATTTTGAAAGTCTTTATGCTGGGTGGGGCTTTCTTGGCCTTTTTCCGTGGGTTTGTTCTGGTTGGAGTCTAACATTATGGGATTAATTTCTTCAGTGGGAAATTTGTTTACTTGATTGTTGCTTCTCATAGATTTGCACTTTGACTTTGGCATTGTCATTTTAACTCTTAAGATCTCTCAATTTCACTAAACTGAATTATTTGGCCTGGGGTCCTGGTGTGCGGAGCAGGCGGAGACTTACCTAGGTCGTGGGGTGAGGCCCGGCTGGACGGCGCGCGCGTCCCAACCAGTGGAGCGGGGTGGGGTGCAAAGGGGGGATGGGGCGATGGCGTGGAGCTATTTAACCCGAGGGCATCTGGGGCAGGGCCCGGGCGCAGGTGGAGGTCCTCCTCGTCCCTCGGCCCCGCGCACGGCTCAGGCTGGATGGTGGGAGTTGGAGCCGGGTCCCTGTGGGCCGACCTGGGGTCCTGGTGGGCGGTGCGGGGGGGGGGGTACTCACCAGCTAGGGCGCAGGGTTGAGGCCCGGCTGGACCGCGCGCACGCGTCCCGACCGGCGGAGCGGTTTGGGGTGCAAAAGGGCCTAAAATGACTTTTAACAAAGACTTTAACCTTGGGAGCAAGAACTGTCAAATTTAAACATGAGACCATGCGAGATGATGCTGAGATGAGGAAATGAGAGAAATCTGCCCCCTGAGAAAGTTGTGGATATGTCAACACCAAAAACATACATTACTAGGAAACCTTAAGACCACAGTTTGAAACTACAGAAGGTACTGACCACTGAATACAAACAATAGCATTTTAAGGTTGGAGTGAGTCAGAAGAGTAGGGCAGGTTTCAAACTTAAACAGAATTAGAAGTCTATGGAAGAGGCAGAATATTAAAGACACCAGAGATAATGTGATGGGAGATGTCGTAAAGATAGAGCTCTTACAACAAAACCTCCACACACTAGTCGTCGCTAATGCTGGCTATTGGAAGGGGATTTACACTCTTCAGTGGTATATGGACGGTTGAGTATTCTATGTTCCAGCAAGATACATACTGCTGCTATTCATTCTCTTTTAGAAGATAGAAGCAGGGGCTGGAGGGGTGGCTCAGGGGTTAAGCCTCTGCCTTGCAGGTGGAAGGTCCTGAGTTCGGATCCCAGATTCCACATGTAGACGCCTGGCGGAATCGGGGGCGGCCTGCGTTTCCGGTCCTGGTAGGGCGGAGCCTGTGAATCCCAGTGCAGAATAAACAAGGAGGAAGTGGAGGCGTCCATGGTGGTTCCCGAATTTGCCCGTGGTTCTGCACACACACACACATAAATACACACGCACACACACACACACAATTGAATAAACATAAAAAAATTTAAAAAAATTTTATATGATTTAAAGTGTGCAGTAGATGAGACATTAACCCCTATAAATCTCCAGTTTATACACAATATATTTCGAATATCTGCATTTTAAATTATCAATTATGTAGCTGCTTGTTTTAAGCTATTTAATAATCACTAATTCAGGATAACAATGTAGAATTCTCTAGTACTACTAAAATGGAGAAAATCATGTCTCTTCTGAAAGGTTGGAATTTTTCAGGCCATTTCCCTCAACTTAGCTAAAAAACCTAAAATCTTTCCAAAAAGGCAAATATTCAAGTGGATTTAGAGAATTAATCTACAAGAAGAAAAATAATCATGCATAATTCAGTTCCAAATTCTCTGATACCAAAGAGTATTTGGGAGAATATATTCATGCTGATATTTGACATGAAAGTTGAAGAACACATAGCCTCCATCTGCTTGTGTTTATTCTTGATGATCCTGGGATGGGATTCCTGTCCAAACTGGAGACTCTCCTGGGAAACTCTTGGGTCCATTGGTCATGAGCATTGCTATTTTGAGACATGTGTCATACATTGATGGAGAGAACAAGCACCTTAGCAATGGTATGTATTTTCTATCACAGTGATTAGGAGCTTCAAGGGAGTAAAAAGCAACTCTACTTTGATAGAAAATTCATTCTTGACCTTTCATGATTAATTCAGAAACCCCACAGAATTGCACAAGAAAGAAAAAGCAGTCGATACAGACCATGCAGTATCTTTGTGGACATAAGTAATGTCATGCATCTTCCTCTACATGTAACTCTGCATAACTCAATGAAAAAGCCCTCATTTTTATCTTAGCTTTCAATGATATTATACAATGATATTACTATGTCTCATAAAAAGACATTCTATAATTTTTGTTGGCAAAATTATTTGAGTTTTTAAAGTGTTTGAATATTTTATCCACTTAAACACATCACCACTTCTTTCAATTGTGAAAAATGGAATGAATAGGAAAATGGTGCTGGCTTATTTTCTCAACTCTATTAACAGACAATCCCCAAGACTAATGAAAGTTGTGCATCTTTTCAATTCCAAATAACAGGCTGGCAAGTCCGCGCTATAGATAGAGGTTTCTGTTTACCAATCTGCTAACTTCATTCCAGTCCCCAGAGCCCACAAGATGGAAGGAGAGAGTCACCTGCTGAAAGTTGTCCTTTGACCTCTACATATCCCATCACAAGCTCAGTAAGTGAGTTCATGATTGCAATTACATGAATGAAATATTGTACAAATTTTATTTTAATGGTCATTCACTTTAATATAGAGGAATCCAGAAAAGAGTATCTGAATAACAATTCTATTGGTTTTATTTCCTCACATTATCTTATCACTAAATTGCTTATCAGTTCATTACTCAAATATTTTATTCCCAGCAGGCTTTAATTTTTGATTGAATGTAAAACTTATATATATATATTATGTATATAATTTCTCTATGTATATGGAATATATCCACATTCATATCAAAATGTATATGTGTCTTATATAAATTACGTGAGTATGATGTAGAATATGTAAAGGTATATGTGTATTACATACAAGTCTGATGTAGATGTATATGATGTAGATGTATATGATGTATATGCATATTATGAATGTTATTGTGTATATGCATAAGTAAATGCATGTACATATATGCAAATGATTATACATGCATGTGTTGCAAGTATATACACCTATGCATATTGTGCAGTTATATGATTTATATCCATATGCTACATAGGTGTTTAGGAACGTGTGCTTTTGATATATATATGTGTGTTCATATATTACTTACATGTATATGTATTTCAAAGTTGGAGTGATGTTTCTTATGGAAAGTGCTTCTTCACAGATGCATGAGAAGCTGTGCTCTGCTCCTCTGCATTCATATGTGTATATCTGTGCTTCAGAATGGGGGAGGAATAAACAGGATTGCCCCTGAGGTCTAGACACATCCCCATCCATATCCACACACACACACAACCTATCGATTGCTCGTGCATTTTTTTTAAAGAAAAAGAGACTTATTAGTTAGTCTGAATTCATTTGGTGTACTCCTCACTTTCAAGTGTGAAGTCAGGAGCATCCATTCCCTTCTCCCCAGGCGTCTTTGGCATGCACACGCACATTGCTCTGTGCTGCTGCCAAATGTGCATGTTGCATAGAATGAATGCTTGTTTACACAACGCATTTCTGGAGACTACTAGCCTTTTTAGTGTTGAAGTTCATTTTCAAATGCATACCTGAACTTTAGACTGTCTAACCTCTTGACAATAAACAGTCTTCCTTCTTGTTTCTCAAAATTGCTTTTTGCTGTATCATTTGGTACTACGTGATATGCATCTTCCAGAGGTAAAGTGAGGGTGGATGGATTGAGTAATGAGAAGTAACAGGCACAAACTCATGGTCCAGAAGGAATTCAGATAGATCACATCTCCTGAACAAGTAAAATCCTTCCTGCTTCATAAAACCATAATTTTTTTTTTTTTTTGTTTCATTCCTGATAGGTAACACTCTTTACTGTAACAGAAGTTTACAAATGTTCTCTAAGACCCATTGCCTGAGGTTCTGGTATGGCTCTTTACTTTCCATTGTTCATATTCTCATCTGAAGTCTATGTATTGAAAACACAGTTATCAATGCACCCAAATTCAAGTCTCAGTCTAATGCCTGTTTGGAGGTTCCTAAATATTGGGACAACATTTTGTAGGATGGCTGAAGACTGAGGGTAGCATAAAGCTACAAAACTCTACTCTCACAAGAAGTACTCCCAGTGAATGCTCACCATCTGTCATCTAAGAAGACTGTCTAGACTGTCCTCAGAGAGACCAAGTCTGCTAACGTGACAAGTGCTCTTTACAGACATGAAAAAGTGTGTGATGCATCATCACATTGAACAGAACTCTCTTACTTCAGCCTTGCTTTTATGGACCGAAGACCTAACTAACAGTTTGTGCCCCTCAGAGAGATGTTGGTAAGTATTAGCATGGGCATGCACGATAGTGATGTTAAAGCTAACTATTTTAACTCATGACGCCCTCTATCACAAAATGGTCTTGACATTCACTGAAAATGATTGCATTAGGCCTAGTCTGCTCAGATCACTTAGTTCATGAGTATTCTCTTGCACAAAACTTGACTTAATTAGGTGAAATTTCTGTGCCGCTTTATTTCTAGGGTTTGGTATTGTCTGTGCTGCTAACCTTTCATGCTCTGGAAAGAATGTGTACTCTGCTCATTTATGATTTAGACAAAAAAAGAAAGACCTTAAAAAGCAGTAGTGGAATTTTAGCCATCTGAAGCAAGGAAAAGGGGATGGGAAAGAGGAAAGAAGTTAAGTAAAATGGCAATTAGAGTTAATTAATTGAGACATGCACTGCAGTATGCTAAGAGGTGTTTATATAAAGAAAGATATTTCAAATTTATGGCTGAAAGGATTTTTACACATCTTAAAATATAACAGAGGTCAAGAGATGATAAATACTTGAAGGGACAGATGTTTGGCACAAGTTCAAAACCTCATGACTTATATGTATAAAAGACATCACATGTCAATCCACAATAAGATAATTTGTGATTTTATTTATTTGTTAATATTTGAGACAAAATGCTGAAATTCATCTTGACTCCTGGAAGATAATGAAAAGTAAATGGTGACTAATTAAATAAAAATTGTCACCATATTCTTAGAAAGAAAATGACCTTCTTCTGTTGAATATTTAGCAACTTCAAGAGCTGATTCAATATGACACTCGAAATATGTTAAGTATGTGCAAAATATTCATTTGGCTTATTTATTTAATATTCTATTGGTAGCATTTCATGCAAAATGAAAATAGTAGTCCTAAATGTTGCATAAAAGCCTCCAATTTGAATGGTTTAAATAAAAATATATCGAAATATTTATAAAAGAAAAGTGGGAGAATGCTACATTGAATTTCTTTAATATTTTAAGTAAATGAGTAAAAGAATTACAAGCATATAAGTCATACATGCAAATATTTTACATTTATAAATGTCATATATACAAATTCCTCATATATATGGGTAATTTTGAATGTTGTGTGTATTGCATTAATTCTTCTTTTACTAAGAAGTAAGATTAAAATCTTACAGATTTTTAAAAATAATGTCAAAATTGGGAAGAAATATAATATGTTTGGAAAGACAAGTTTCTTTTTTTTGAATGTCTAATTTGAAAATAAACGTAACAAGGACCAGCTAATGCAGGCCTCTCAAATGAGTCTTAGTTGGAACACACACACACACACACACACACACACACACACACACACGCACACACACAGATAGAAGGTGTTAAAGTAGAAGGAAAACTTTTTGGGAAACAGATTTTCAATGGGAGAAGAAGGGGAGATGTGATTGGATATAACAGGGTTGAAAAATATTAAATTCATCATATTCATACATGAAACTATCAATGAATAAATGTCACTGTGGCTTAGAGGTCATGTAATTGTTTAACATTCACAAGCCACTAGGAAAAGACAATTCATTGAATCCAAACAGAAATAATTTTGCTTACTGCTTCTAATTGTTCTTACACTTCCTTTATTAGCTTAGTATTTGTATGAGCTTCATTAAAAATAATGCTACCCTCCCAACATTTGCGCTCATAATCATAATTGTGCTGACAATAAATCGCTCTGAAGTGCTAAATACTTCACCTAAATGTGGTTCGAGTTTACCCAGCAACTTCTGTTTCAAATTCCTTACCTTTAGTTCATAGCACCATATCATAACTTAATTAAGCCAAGCACCACATAAAATTTTTTCAACACAGATCTCCTTTAAAAGCTTTATCTTTTCTGCCAAAGTCATTAATTTTGCAGAATAATGGTTTAAAAAAATTCTGGTGCTATCATTCTCTAGTTAGATAGTCATGATTTTTTTGTAAACTGCATTGTTTAGCTATATTCTATGCAATTTACAACTCTGTCAGACTCGTTTGCTATCACTATGTTAAGCAGCTACAAATATCAACAATGATTGATCGAAAATGAAGTGTCTTGTACAGCTGAGAGAAAATGCACCTCAAACAAAGATCAATTTAAGCAGTTTACAGATGAATTTACACTAAAACGCATCCTCAAAATAATTTCCTGCCTTGTAAGAACCTGAAAGAGTTTCAACAGTTCTTTAACATGCATGTTTATTGTCTCCAAACCATTTCTCACAGCATCCCACACACCCTGTTTTCTACTGAGTTTCAAGGTTAACCTTCCACTTTATCACCTTCCCAAGTAGAGAATTCAAATTGAGGTCAAGGTGAAGAAAACCTTATAAAGGTTTCGCGGTCTTTTTCTAACTTCCTTCAAAGTGTCAGACATCCTGTGTTGGAATGATCACTTTACATCTAAAATGTACCTGAATGGAATTTGTAGTTAAAGAAAAAAATTAAAAAAGAACTGAGTTACTGACATCACAGACAGTGTCAAAGCAGATTGTAAACTCAGGTTGTGTATGTGAAATGTGACTGGAGTGAGGTAGGATTACAAGAACTTTGAACATGAGTGTGGCCATGCAGGAGAATTGAAATGAGCAAAGTCAAGTCTTAATAGAGCCAGGATCTGGCTAAAGACATGGTCCTGTTACTTGTGAAGGATTGAACCTAGTACCAAGCACAAAAGTACTTCTAGAAAACCACAGCTCACTTGTTTCCATGTCTCATGAAACACATTGATACAATGCTATTATTTTACCTATGTAATAAAAATACTTGTGCTAATCTGAGATGCTGTGTCTCCATTTAAGCTAGTAGTCCACCCGATCCCAGCTTTTCTGTGTCTTGTCTTTTGCTCCTGCTTGCATCACTCCCAATAGAGAAACATCAGGTGAGACATTGCATGCTTAATTAGCCTCACAATATAGCAGCACTCCACTTGTCTGGAAGTCAAGAGTATAGTTTGATTTATTGAAGTTCTAATGTCTAACCATTTTCCAATGGCTTTGATTCCATTCTTGAAAATACTATTTCTCAGAAATCCAAAGAAGCATTGGTCCCAGGCATGCATTTAGTAATGATATACTTAAGAATTTGAATAAAATCTGATGAGCTTCATGAGTAGATTAGAATAATGGAAAAGACATTTTGAATATATACATTTGAATGGAATGATACTGTGCTAAATTCTACATGAATGTCTAAATGACTCCAGATAACTTTTGAATATGGATTAGAATCTGGGTGAGAATATGACTATATTGTCTCAGTTCCTAGTCATCCTACACGATAAAAACTTCTCCAAAAAAAGTAATAAAACTATCAAGTAATTGCTAACAAAAAGGCAGAAAGGAACCAGTGATCAACATGAGTTCTACTATATTCCTCAAATGATTGGACTATTCTTGAATGTTAGATAAGGTCATTTTTGGCAAATATTCCTATTAAAGACAGGTTGACTCTGTGTGTGGTTCCAAAGGAACATTCAGATATCTGTGCTTTGAGCAAACAGAAGAACTATGTGAATCTAAAAGAAATATCATAGAGGATTTTTCTTCTAAATTTGCTCTTCTAAGTCTAAATAATAGAAACAGATTGACAAAGTATGCCTTGAATAAGGGAATATATTCTAACACTACTTTTCTGTGGAAAATTAGAAGAGTTACCTTGTGGTAGCAAAGAGATACTTGGCAGAAACATTTAGATTTAATTGCATATGACAACATAAATATGAAAATTTCTTTGCATCTGCTAATCAAAAATTTTTTTAGTTATGTGGATGCTATTCTCAATTTTTTCTTTGTAAAATTTTTGCAGTAATACATTTCTATAAAGAAACTTTTTACTGTCACAATAAACAACAAAATTTGAGTAGATGAGTATTCTTTATCATAGTGCAAAGTTTATGCTATCATAAACCATGTCTTTGTCTTATATTTCACCGGAAAGGTACCAAATAAATATTCAGAATTCATAAAAAGAAAGTACATTTTAAATTATAAAAATCCATATAATTTTTCATTTCAATAAATATTTTAGTGTATTTAAATTATATAAATATTTTATAAATACATAAGATAAATAGGATATTCAATTATGCTTAAAAGCCCATTATAGTCAAGCAACTTTTATTGTAGGCAGAAAAATCACAAGCATTTGATTACATATATCCATGAAATTATGAGAACCTCACCAAGTATATTTTGTGCTTGGTACTTCTCAGTTTTTATGAGTGAAAACAATCCTTCTACAACACCACTGTGAAAAATCAAACTTTGTACAATAGCATATGAAGTTATTTTAAAGCAAAACTAATAAACAACATACAAAATTCATTTAGCAAAAGTATGAAAAACAAAATTATTATGCATGTAACACATGTTAAACATATACAATCTAATTCACTTACCCTGTTTTAATTTGACTTAATACCTATAGTAAATATTTACACAGAGAGTTTTAGGTTAACTTCAACATTTTTTCACATGCATTTCAGTTTTTGAAATACAGTTTATTTATTTCTGTTATTTTACATTTTCTAATCCTTTTCTATCATGGATAATTTCTCTTAGTATTCTGTGTGTCTACCATCTAACTATCTGACCTTTCTAACATCTGTCTATGTATTTATAGATATGTCATCTATCACCTATCTGTGGAATATCTAACTACCAACAGCCTATATTCTATCTTTCTATCATCTATCAATATCATCAATCTATTGCTATTATCCACCTATGCATCTAACATCTATGTCTCAATTGTTTATCAATTATCTATCTAATCATCTATCTATCCATCATTTACCTATCATCTATTACCTTTGTATCATCTATATCTATCTATCTATCTATCTATCTATCTATCTATCTATCTATCTATCTATGTATCTATCTATCCATCCATCCTGTATTTTATCATGATCATCTATTATCTACCTAATCATCTATCTAACCATCATTTATCTATCATCTGTTGTCTTTGCATCTTCTATCTCTCTATATATCTTTCTAATTTGCTCTCTATGTTTCATCATGGTCATTTATCTATCATCTATTTATCTGCCTACCCCATATCTATCATCTTTTTAAATATTGATTTTACACTAAAAGAAAGGTAAATTCTCAGTCACATCACCTTTTGTCTATTTTTCTATTCTTTTATTTCATCGACATTACAGACCCACTGCCTCAAGCACTTGTGGGACATAATCATTATTTCTTTTTAATTAATCCTTTCCCTTCCAAAGCACAGGAGAGCACTTTCTGATACTCGTTTCATTGTGTTACTGTTAGAGGAGCGTCTCAGGAGCAGGATCTTTGCTGAAATCACATGCTGGGAACAGAAACGGCCCAGCATGAGGAAGCCTAATCCACTAGCAGACAATTTCTGGGTCCAAATCTGAAGCTAAATCTGCATTTATGTGTCTCCTAAATTTTGGGGCTGGAGAAGCGGCTCAGGGGTTTAGCTTCTGCCTTGTAGGCAGAAGGTCCTGAGTTCGTGTCCTAGACCCCATGTGTAGACGCGGGGCGAAACCGGGGGTGGCCTGCATTTCTGGTCCTGGTAGAGCGGAGCCTGTGAATCTCCGGGGCAGAGTAAACAAGGAGGAAGTGGAGGTGGTCCATGGTGGTTCCTGAATTTGTCCTTTGGTTCTACACACACATACATATGCACATACATATGCACACACACACACATACACACCCAATTGAATAAACAAGAAAAAAGAAAAAAAAATTAAAAAGTAAAAAAAATTGTCTTATCACCTGTAAGTTGTTTCCCTACTAAGTGCAGGACCAAAATACATAAGAATTTTTCTCTGGTCATGTTTTTATTTATTTATTTATCTATATATTTATTTGTTTGTTTGTTTGTTTGTTTTTGGTTGTTGTTCATTTTGTAAGCTACCCAGGTTGACCTGGATCTCCCAGTACTCTGGCATCTATGTCCCTAGTGCATACTTTTCCGTACACCATGCTCAGGGCCAAGCTTTATGAACAGGATTTTCAATTATGAGCTGAAGCCCTATTCCTGGTTTCTCAGAAGATGGCTGTATTGGAAGCATAGCAGGTAAACAGATCATGAAAGCTAATAGAGGTCATGTGGGTGGACTTGCATTCTGTGAAATTGTATTGCTTTTTAAAGCTATCTAAATGAATGCATACACCACCAGGAAAAGCAGGTACACATATGCTGCTGTCATGGTTTGAAGTGTGTCCCCCACTGTCTCATGTGTTTGGGTAAATCATGGCACTTTTTGGAGCAGGAGACTTGCTGGAGGAAGGCAGTCACAGGGGGTGGGACTTGAGGTGGGTTAGTCCCTCCCTACTTCCTGAAGAAGTCTGCTTATTAGCAGGCAGTCTTGCAGCGCTTAGCATTGCAGATGGGTATCCAACTTCTTCCAGCCAGCCATGAAAGACCGTATCTCCACTCTGGAACCGTAAGCTGAATAAATCTCCTATTTTCCTTTAAGTAGCTTGACTTTGGGTGCCCTCTTATTGCAAGACAAAGAGTAACTAGTATAGCTGTGAAGGTCCGGAAAGGCACACACTGTACATTCCTACAAGGACGGTCTTGTGAGAGACCAACCCTAATGGCAGCTGACTGTCAGACTGTGGCAGGAGAAGAAGGCTAGATAAAGAGGCGTGGAAGTTAGCATATAAAGAAAAATCACTTCACAAGAAAACTGTCATCTCTCCTCATCAGGGCTGCCTGCGGCAAAGCAGAGCATGCAGAATAAAAAATCATGTGAAAACAGGGTTGCTATATAACTGATGGGGAAAAAGATTCACCTCTGGGCTCAGGTCTTTTGAATCTCAGGTGTAGTCAAGTTCTCTAGCTGACTACCATTCCCCACAGTACCTCCGTCTGTTTCTCTCACCATTACTATGTCCTCACCGAGTTCTCTGTTCTGACACATAAGAACTTGGAATTCTCAGCAAGTGCCCTTTGGAGTCATATCCACATCTTTATTGAAATTTTGTACTTCTGTAGACCTGATAGAAAATACATTTTTTGGTGTGTGTTTAAACACCACATATTTCTATTTTGGGATCTTGCTAGGAACTAATTCATAAAGCATGTGTTACATGTCTGCATCCAGATATTAACATACAAACTTATGTATAAGAATCTTATTAAGATCATTTCACTCTGAGTCTCTGAAAGTAATACCATGCACTGAAAACAGAGTGAGTGTTAGATCCTGTTTCTGCCAACCAACACAATTTCATGTAGTCAATGTTATAATCAGTATAGATCAGAAGCCATAAAAGTGTTATGATGTGTATGTAATGACATACAAACATGCATACAACACACTTATCACTGCATTCATACATTTATACACACATAAGTAAATTATGATAATAATAATCATGATGAATAATATTAAAATATGTTGGAAATTCAAAAGATTATCTTTGTCCTTCAGTTTTTAAGCTCAAAAATCTTGAAAACAGGGTTGGACAAATGGCTAAGGAGTAAGACTCTGCCTCAAAATCAGAAGGTCCTGAGTTCAGATCCCAGGTCCCACATAGAAACACCAGTCAGAGACTACAGAGGACTGCACTTTCATTCTGGTGGGCAGAGCCTGGAAAATCTCAGAGCAAGGCAAGAAGGAGATAGAAGCAATCCAGGATGATACCCGACATCACCCTTGGTGACACAAAATCCTTCACACACACACACACACACACACACACACACACACACACACGTAAATTCCTGTTGAGATTTCAAGGGACCCTGAAATAGCATCCCTCTACCTACCTCCCAAAAAAATCTTGAAAATATCTCATCCTTGAGTTTAGTTACTGAGGCAAGAATGGAGTCAGGGAGCCTTGTATGTGTGTAGAAGTGAGCAAGTTTGAAGTGCTGCAAGCCAAGAAAGGGCAATGGGACACTTTAACAGCTCTGGTATCAGCTACCCAACAATGTAAGCAGCAATGCAGTTATTACTTAAAAGAGACAAGTGACAGGTGCAGAAGACAGAGGGAGACTCAGCACCCCTATTTTCTTCACTAGAGCTGCATAACTATAACTGGGGACTCAAAGCAAAACCTGTCCTTTGTTTCCAACAGTGCAAACTGTGATTGAACCAGTTTGATAGTGAAGATTATTTTCTATTTTCTGTAGTATTATTCTATGCAATTTCAGTACTCATTCTCTTTCCAAAATACCACAGCTATTTCACAATGTTAACAGCCAATTGGGTGTTGGGAAATGATACCCCCAGCAAACCAAGGGAGGGAAGGGGTCAAAAGTAAAACTAAAATGACCTCCAGCAACTGAAATCACTATGGAGGAAATGGAAATTTTTAAGCAGTGGGAAAACTGTCTGGAGTTTTTCTTTAGCGTTTGTAGAATCCACAGGAGTAATCTGGTAATTTCCAAACCCATAGTTTGTTTTGTCTGGGCAGTTAGGCCAGGAAAAAGAGGGCAGGTCTCATGGGAGGATTGAAAGAGAGTTTAGTGAATAGAGTATTTCTGAGCATATAAATAGGTAAAGTGAACATCGAAGGCAGAATAGTGCCAAGGACCCAGAGAGAGATGTGAGAAAGAAGGGAAGTCAGACACTGTCCTCTATGGGAATAATTGAAAAGAAAGGACATGTATTGTTAGCATTTTTTAAAATATAAGGTCACTGGAGTAGGAGCTGAGAATTTTATGCTAAGCAATTACATGGGAAGCCATAGAGCTAATTTCTCTGCTATTTTGCTTCTCATTGTTTCTGGCCTGATAGAAAGTACTCATGGATAACACCTCCCCCAACTGTACAAAGCATGAGTTTAGTGCATATTGCTTAGTAGATATAAACAAACAGTTCGTCTTTATCTATCAGTTCGCTTTGAAAGTACTGAGACCTGACCAAGAAAAGATGAGTCCACCCACCTCTAGCTCCATAACCCAGTGAGTTTGTTGGGGTCACATATAGGAAAATGGAGGAGGACCTGAAGATATTGCCCCAAAGCCAAGTTCAGAAAGACTGATAACCCTCACAAGCTACAATCCTGCAGCTGACCTAGGAAATGCTTCATAAAATTTGGCAAGATTGAACAAAACTCACAAAAAATAATATACATGTTGTACTGTTTTTTTTTCTACCAAAAGAGTAAATTGGATACACAGCTCTGTGAAGGAGAGGCCAATCTTATCCAACTTTCTATTATCTAACAATCATTTGTGAACTGCCCTGACTCCTAGTCCTTTAAGACTGCCACTCATATTCCTTCCTGATAAGCTAAAGGATTTGATGTGATGGTTCATCTCAGTTGACAGGATCCACAGTTACCAACGAGTAAACTTCTGGGTATGCTTGTGAAAGACCATCTAGATGAGTTGAAACCCTTGGTATATCAGTAAGGGACTGACTTCACTAGAATGGCAATTTTTTACTATTTATTGAAGTGGAAAGGCTGAGCAACTATATGTAGCAGCATTCTGTGGGATGGATCCTGGGCTGAACATAAAGGAGAAAACAAATTGAGCATCCGTTTTCTCTCTGCTTTCTGGCTGTAGACAGTGTCACCAGCTACCTCAAGTTCCTGCTGCCTTGAATCCTCTACCAGGATGGGCTGACTTTACCATGGAGCTTTGAAACACAAGACACCCTTTCTCCCTGAAATGGTTTCTGACCAGGCATTTAGCTTCGTCTAGGAAAAGTAACTAAGACAGATGGTTTGTGCTGTTAACAGTACCTCGGTGCAAGGGGGGAGGGAGAGATTGGTGATCTAACTTATTGGACTAATTCTCACAGATGTGGATTGTAATGGCCACCTCTCCTTCATTCATACCTGGCTGTCCAAAGAACCCAGGGCTCAGTGAAAAAAATCACAACTCCCAGTATAAATTCTTGTTGAGACTATACATAGTAATTTGCTTGGGGATAATTGATCACTCCTAGGACTTACTGCATCCTTCCCATTTGTACTTCTGCCATTGACTCTTCCTGTCTCACTGTTGATTAACTGCTGTGGAGGCGTTGAAGTCTTCACTTGCCTAATAAAGACCAATAGTATGAAAGATACTCCATGCAACTCAGGGGTGCAGCAATCAGGATATAGCCACAATGTGATTGGACCTTGCTTGACTTGTACAACGATCAAAGTATCAACTACCCCAAAAAGTCTAGCACAAATCACAAGGAAGAAGGCTTCGGTCAGTAGGATCCTTAGAGGCAAGGAGTCAAGCAGTCATAATAGAGTTCTTTACTTAAGGGCAGCCCAAGAAGGGGTGTCAAGCTATGCCACTAAGTCCTAAACTCTCACTAGTGTAGACAACTCAGGGAATTTCAGTGCCCACATAAACAAATGCTCTGGATGATGGGAGGAAGAAAGCGGGAAGCACCAAGAGAGGGGGAGCAAGAAAAAGGGGTGAGGTGGGGGGTGGAGTATGCAATGGGTGACAATAGGGGGAAAGAAGGGGGAGAGGGAGGAGAAGGGGGCTACCTTTTGAGCTTGTATGATTAGGCAAAAAACGTAATAAAAATAAATTTAAAATCCACATTACACATATCTGTCCACATTCATTTCAGTCATCTTAACAGATTTCATGGTTAGTTTTCCCTTTCCTTCCTCCTCTTGTAAATGGCTTTGGATCTTGCAAACTCAATGCAAGTACCAATTTAAACTATTCAGACAAAATCCAGATTGTACTGCACTTCACAATGATTACATTTCATCAGTGAGATTAACAAAGTCATTCGAGCCACAAGCCAGCCATGATGTCCTTAATGAACCATTTGCTCATAACTCCTGGAAACACAAACCTTTCAGGCCTAGGGACCTAGGCTTCCAACACTGACTCTCTAGGCTTAGTTCTTCACTAATATTTGACCCTCCACTAATGCATGATAGGCAGACATTGCCAGCTATAACAAAGTGGCCCCCATAGATGCTCTACAGCATATAATAAATAGGTTGACAGGTAGTAGATGCAAGAACAATAAGCTGATAAATGCATAACAGATAGATGAGAGATATATGATTGATAGTTGATAGGTGGTAAATAATAGAAGATAGATGATACTTGATACTTTTATAGGTGATAGATGGATAGATAGATGGATAAGTAGATGACAGGTTGATGGGTAGATGACAGAAAGATGACACATATTCTATCTGTTTTTTTCTTCCCAGAACATGGGTGACTCAGAAGGTGAAAGGAGCCAATGCGTATATGTCAGCCTGCTTTAAATACAAAAGAATGAAGAAGAAGGAGACATCTGGGAAATTGAAAGAAAAAAAAAACCCCCACCATATTCTCACTCCAAATCTTCCCACAAAGAAGTCAGGAACATATTTTGCACGTGTAAACACAAAAAGTTGGCTGATGTAAAAACAGTTTTCCTCTCCTGGAAGACATTACAAAGTGATTTTAAAGCTGCTTGTTGGACACTCAGTGAAGCCCGGCCTCAGATGAAGCTGCCTTTCTGTTGTAATAATGTCAGGCCAAAGTGAAGCCTAATTATTTTTAAGCAGCAGCAACACCTGGAAAGGTCTAAGGAATGTGAATACCTGGCAGGAATTCCTTGGTGCAAATTCAGAACAGAATCTCTGAAATGGAGATTTCAAAATGTATGTTTTAGATAAATCTGAGTAATTAGTACACATCCTAACATTTAATGAGCCTCAATTAGGAAAACAGCATATCACATTTGTTTTCAGTTAAGCATTAGATTTTGATTCTTTCTAGTTCTGCTGGGTAATAACAGGAGACCAAAGCCATCTCACAGGCCATCTACGTGTGTCTTGTTGATGATAAGCTTTCATCAAATGACGAGGAGCAAGATATTTGGATCTGCTCCAAGACTTTCACTTGAGACAAGGCAAGATTACAGGATTGTGCAGGAAAAGGACAACTCAGCAACTTCTATTGTGGACAGCTCCTACACAGAAGAGACAAACACAGCAGTCACACACTATACAGACCAAAAAGCACATCCACACATAAACACACACATACAAACATGCACACGGTAACACATTTGCACATACATGTACACACATACCCACACAAAAATACACACATTTACATACAGACATATACACACTCACTCACTCATGCATATATATGTATGCACCCAAAAGTACAGTTGGAAATACATATAAACATGCACAGTAACATAATGCATATAAACACACATGTGTATACACATACACAAAATACACTTATATACATACAATATATACACATATAGGACACAAATACAATACATAGCACACATACATATGCACACACATAAATCCATACAATTAGACATATGTGCATGCACATACAAACAGCATGCATATCCTCACACATATGTACAAACATACGTGAATACATATTTGAACATACATGTGCACATACACATATAGACTACATGAACACTGCATGTATACAGATACACTCATGCATACATACACATGTAATGCACACATGCATACACACTACATATATGTACACATACCCATGAACACAAGCATATACACACATAAATATGCACACACATATATGCATACACACAAACACACACATATGAATATACACAAATACACATGGATATATACATACACATACTCTCATACGTAGCACACACAAATGCACAGAAACACATATACACAAATGCAGTACAGTACATACACACATGCAAACATACATGCATGTATAGATACATACATGCATACATACACACATGCACATGGTCCAAATGCATACTTAGAAGCAACTCTGCTCTGCTATGGTAGAGAAATGCCAAGGCTCTTGGAGACTCCCGAGGTCAAGCTAGAAAGTAGGCATTAGCCTGACTAACATTGCTAGACATAGAAGGTGAAAGAACAAACAGAGGCTTTTGAATGCAGTCAGTGCCCAGGGTGAGTGTGCATCAACACAGGATGTGTTATGAAATGAATTAAACTGATCCTTCCTGGGCATGGGTACTGAGCAGTTCTGCTTCAGGGAACACAACATGTTGCCATAACATGGATGTGTGTTGCTCTCCCTGACTGCAACATTAACTGCTAAAGACTCTGGTATTAAGAACAGAGAACCACTCCAGGCATGATGGTGGCTGAGGGAGCATCATTACCATGAAAGGAAGAATGAAGTGGGCTGCTAGAGACGTTGAAACAAGTGATGGGGGGAGGGTTTACAGGAAATTTGACTCTACAGTAACGAATAATCACGTAGACATACTGAGGATAAAATGTGAGTAAAGAACTAAATGGGCAGATCCAAACTAAAGTATCGAATTGGAGGATCTAGCCATTTAATTATTATGTGATCTATTCACATGAGACATTTGTTTATTAGCATAAAATGATAAGGAGCTAGGAAATGTAAGAGCAGATAAAATATGTGAAAGTTAGAAAAAGATATGCCAGTGTTCATATATTAACTCTTGTTATATGTTTGAAATGGAAGTTCTATTCTTAGTATTCCAGAGGCATATCTTCAACTAAGAATTAAGCTGATTATAAATGATAAATCTAACTCTTAAAATGATATTTAAAGTGCAAGAGCAACCTTGTAGTGTATCATAGGTCCTCTAGATCAGCAGGTGCAGGAAATACTAAACATACAAATTATATAATCAGAAAAATAGCATCCTGTGAGGTCATATAAACCAAAACTCTCAAAACACTAAATTGTGTGTGTGGGGTATGGTATGGGCATGAATGTATATGTGTATATATGGTGTGCATGTTTGTGCTGTCATATGTGTGTATGTGTGAGTGCATATGTGTAAGTGCATAGTGTCCTGTGTGTGTGTGTGTGTGTGCACGCGCGGGATAGTTGGGGTTTGGCATGCATCAGTGGTTGTGGTTCCAAATGATTCTTGGACATTGTGACCTAATATAAAAGAGAAGCAAAATCTCTATCCATGAAATTGGAGGTGCTGCTATACTCCTTCAATATGGTATGAAAGGCCTTGCTCTTACAAATCCTGACCATTTCGTGGTATTTTTCCTCTGGACATAACCTGATATCCTTTTGGATTTTGCCCCCAGATTGACCTAAGATTGGTGGTTAAGTTCCTTCTGATTTTGTACCAATTTGAATCATTTCATCTGGGAGGGAAAAAGTCTTTGGAGGGGTATCCCCAAAGTGAACAAAAGCAGTAAACAAACACTTAGGGAGCAATTTAAAGGAGACCGAGCAATCCAGAAATCTGGAGGAGATTCTCAGAGGACCAAGTCATGCAGAGAAATCCAAGGCTGAGCTTCCATGAGTCTCATCCATGCCGGATGGACTCTCTGGTCAAGTAACTGTTTTGAATTATTCCTTCTTGTAAGAAACCCCTGTTCTTATTTCTGGAAGTAATCCCAGTAGGCTTACTGGTTCATTAAGTTGGACCTTGGAGCAATTTGTCTGTCATGGAATTCCTATCTGTGGTGGGTAGATATTTGTATGGCATTTACCAATACAAGTTTCAACAACACTGAACAATGATGCTAAATCAATTTCATTTCTGTCATTCTAAATGTATCCACAGAGACTTCTCTGCAGCTTAAGCATACATTTGCATAGTGCTTTATAATATTGACTATATGTTTTGCAAAAAAAAAAAAAAACTTTTTTAGGTGAAATGATTTGGATAACAAATGAACATCTACAGACTTGTCCACTTGAACAACTATAGAAATTATACTTTCAATTACAGTACTAAATACATTCTAATGTATGCAATGCGTATGGCCATACCTTAATTAGTTGGGAACAGTGAGTACATCAGGAAGTTCCCATGTGTTTGGAAATTAAGAAAAATAGTATCAAAATATATTTGAACTAGAAAATACTATTTGGAGCTAAAGCATAATTAAAGAGCCAAAGTAGTAATTAGCATAGACTTTTTAGCCTTTTGAAAATGAGAGAATTATATCCATACTAATTACCTAAGTATTCATCTGAAATGTTAGCAAGAAAAAAGTAAAAGCAAAAATACTATAAAACTAGATGGTAACCATCATGTGTTTTTAATAATGTGATATTTATATTAAATTAAGGCTAGGATAGATTTTAAAAGGAAGTTACGAAGCCTACATCCTACTAAAGCAGCCATTGGATTGCTCTTATAATATTCTTTCTCATTTATTCCTGAGATGATGTAAGGGGTGATAAAGATAAATGGACTATATATGTGTCCTGGTGAGGAACCAGAGGCATAATTCCATGTCACCACACCTGGTAGCTGGAGGAGTTTCCCTAAATTTTAGGAGCTTCCAGCAATCCAGGATGATTCCTAAAGTCACACTTGGCCCTCAAAGGTACACACAGTACCCTTCAATACATAGACATACACAGATACACAGATATACACACACATACAGACACAACACACATACACACACAGAGAGAGGGAAATAAAGAAAAGATAGGAATTCAGGTTAACCTGGTACTTGTGCTTTCAAAGCTCGTTGAATTTCAGGATTAGCCGTGAGATGATGCATACTTTGAAATACATACTTCACAATTATTTTAAAGATACGACAGCTGGTTGTGGCAGCTTGCTTATAATTCCAGCCTCATAAGGTAGACATTGGGAATCCCAGAGAAAGCTGGTTACCCAGACTAACATACTGATAAGCTCTGAGTTTAACTAGAGACATGCACACTCAAAACAAATAAAGTGGAAGACGGTGGATGATTTCTGATATTACTCTCAGGCATCCACATACACATGGATATATATCTACACACATTTCCTTAAACACATGAGTGACCAGACATGAATATTCTTCTCATTTACACCCCTTTACGTGTACATTTGAAAATGGATGAAAGAAAAATACAACATTAAGCACAGGGTTAAGAGAAACAGAGACACTCAGAAGAAGTAAGACTATCCAAGTGGGCATCTGGACTTCCCCACTGGTTTCACGGGAGAAGTGATCAAATGGGAGAAGTGATCAACTACAGAAGTGCTTTCATTTTGAGTAACTTTATTATGCAGCAAAGAAAATGAAAGAACAAACAGCCATGTGGATGGGCAAGGAGAGAGCCAGATGATAAGATACCATTAAACCAGGTGTTGACTACATCCAGCTGTGGGAGTGTTGTGTGAAGTTCTTCCCTGAAGCCTAACTCAAGGGTGTTTTATACTCCTCCCACCCTAATCTAAGGAGGATGATATGCAGTAATCTGACCTATCTCAGCCTGGAGGAAAATTCAGTCTGTAGACAGCTCCTGAGACTCAGAATGATCCTGAAACTAACAAGATTCAGCAAGACTAGAGTTCTTACAAAGCCAGGAAAAGTGAACGACTGCTGTTATAGGAGACACTGGAAGAGGCTCCAAGGAGTCTGGAAGATTCTAGATTCCTCTTTGATAAGCAAGTCATGCAGCACAGAACGCCAGGATTGCAGCTTCAATGAGTCTTACCTATGTCGTGATCCACTTTCTGGTGGCATAGCTTATTTTATGTTTTCCCTGTTCCTGTAAGTAATTCTCACTCCCTTCTTCTGTAAATAACCCCTATAAGCTCCCTGGTTCAGAAGGGTGACAGTGATGTAATAGTTTCTTTGGCCTATTATCAAATTTTTATCTGGAGTAGATAAGACCTTCCTGTAGCAATTCCATGGGAAAGGATCATGCAATAAGGAGACCTGTCCAGCGACAATCTAGCAGGTGGCCTGCATGTTTCTGATAGATTCACAATAAAGTGTCTGAGTGGAATAAAGAATTTCATTCTGGGTTATGATAATCAAGTCACAGTTCTTAATCCAGCCTGACAAGAGACCTCATACCAATACCATGTATGAGAGAATTGATCTCACCACCTGAACTTCTGAGAGAAGGACAAGCAAAACTCACTTAACGAACTGCAAATCTGACCAAGGACCTCGGCTTTCTGAACCAGCTCAAGAAATTCGGCAATGGGTTCATGCTCATGGAATTCACTGGTTCTGTCAACTCACTGCATCATATCTACTTGCTCAGGGAATAGTTCAGCCCAATACAGGTTGGGTTTTCCCCATCAATTAGACAAATAGATTACAGGTTTGCTCAGAGTTTGCCTCACTCATTAATTCTTTATAATACATGCAAAGCTCAGCCTGCAGTTGATAAATTGATACTTGAATATAACTGTCGCATTCTTCCCATGATCAACCCGAAACAAAGACACATTATTTATTTATTTTAATTGTTATTTATTTATTTATTATTTATTCATATAAGCTCAATAGGTACCCCGGTTCTCTCCTTCCCTCCACTCTTCCCCAGTCCCCCTTACCCCCTGCCCCCTTTTCCCCTTCTTTTCATCCCCCCTTTTCCCCTCCTTTTCATCCCCTCTCCCTCCCCTTCTCCTAGTGTCTCCCCCTTTTCCCCTCCCATCCTCTGGAGCATCTTGTTGTGTAAATGCCAAGCTTCCCTCTGAGTCCTCCACTCTAGTGAGGTGTAAGGACTGAGTGGCATAGCCCAGAGTCCATTTTTGGGTTCCCCTTTAGTATAGAACACTATTATGACTGTTAATCCCTTGCCTCTAAGGATCCTAGTGCCTGTGATCCTTGCTAGACTTTGGGGGGGGGATTGTTGAGATGTCAGTCATTATGCCGGTCATGCAAGGTCCTGTTATGCCTACAGTGGTACTAACTTGTGTGGAGTATCTTTCGTATTTTTGGTCCTCCCCATCTTTAGGCTCTTACAATCTTGCCGCCCCCTCTTCTGCAAGTTTCCCTGAGCTTTAGAATGGGGAGCGATTTGACTGGTCTGGTTCCAGGTGATTAATGTAGGGTTTTGGTGTTTTGAATTATGGTTTCTTGTTGTTTTCAGTTTTGCTATTCCTGCACTCACTACCCTTGGCTTCACCCTGATTGGTACAGGAGGTCACCTCCTAACCACAGATAAAAGACTGTTTAAATGAAGATCTTACTATAAGAGGAGATTCAAAGGTAGATGGAATAGGAATAGGAGACTGCAGTAAGAGGGGGTCAGTGTCCCATTTGCAGGACGGTTACCATCTATCTGCCAGTCTCTGTACCCTCCCTGATTGGTGAGATCAAACGCCCTCAGTTGCAAGTGATCAGGAAGGAGAGTGAGATTGAGCTTCACCAGATGCCTCACTACTTACCTGCAATACTTGATGGCGACCTATTTTCTCTACTGAAGAATGATCCCCTATCTCCTTATTTCTGGGGGGAGCCTCCTTCTCCTTCCTTCTGTTTATAATCTTTGCGATTACTGTAGGTATGACATAGATTTATCTTTGAGTGTGTCACTAAGTGGGTTTGGTACTAGGATCCACCTGTTAAGGAGTGCATACAGTGTCTACTTTTCTGTGTCTGGGATACTTCACTCATAATTTTTTCTAATTCCATTCATTTCCTGGCAAATTTCATTAATTCATCTTTTTTGATGGCTAAGAAGTATTCCATTGTGTAAACATACCACATTTTCCTTATCCACTTGTCAACTGTTGGACATTTGGGTTGATTCCCTGACTTTGCTATTGTAAATAGCGCTGCTGTGAATGTGGTGGTGGTTGTGTCATTGTAGTGAATTTTTGCTTTCTGGGGTATTATTCCAAAGAAACACATTGTTTTTAAACTATAATCATTCACCTCTTGTTCCCTATGTTATCCTATGATATTAAGCATATTCAATTTTTAAAATTCTCAATGTCTGAGAGTGAAAGTTCTCATTTTCCAGTTTTAATAAGCTCAGTCATAAGTAGTTCTGTTCCAATATTTCAAAAGTTCAAAGGATCTTTTATAAGATCCCCCTCAATTTTGCATCAAAACCAGTCCCACCTGCATGACATTGCCAAGAAATCTCTGATATTGAAATGCGGCCTGCCCCACTTGAACTGTAGATGTGCGAACTTGTGTCTGTTGACTCAGGAAAAGTCTTTTCTCAGCAGCCAGAACTTTTGAAGGACAACAAACTGCTTCAGTTTAGGCTTTCTTCTTCTAGACAAGTCTGAGCTTTCATAGAATGAAAACTCCACAAGGTTTCTCTACATGAGTCTCGTACCTTCTCATTGCAAAGTAATAGGTTTTTTTTTTCCTTAATGATGTTCATCTCTCTAATATCCACGGCTTCTCTTTGTCTTCTTATTCCTCATCCAGAATTTTTAAGGTTGTCAAGACAGATATTCTCCTTCAAGACAACCAGTCCATTGTCTTTTAAGTTCAACTTCACAAAAGTCCTTGTTGCCTGGCTGGAAAGATGGATCAGGGGTTAAGACTCTGCCTCACAGAGGCCCTGAGTTTGGATCCTAGGTCCCATGTAAAGAGGCCAGGTGGAAATGGCACCAGCCTGCACTTCTAGCTCTGGTGGGCAGAGCATGGGAATCCCACAGTGAAGCAATGAGGAGGTAGAAACAATCCAGGATGATTCTGGAAGTCACTCTTGGTCTTCCATAAGGACACAAGTGCCTCCTAAGTGAGACGGATTAAGGGAGAGGGAGAAGGGAAGGAGTGGTTAATAGCAGAAGAGAGAAGAGGGAAGAGGGAAGAGGGAAGGGGGAAGACGGAAGGGGAAGGGAGAAGAGGGAAGGAGAGAGGAAAATATATGTACTCAATATGTTTGTAAAACTAGGAAAAACTTATTAAAATTATTATAAAAAAGAATGTGCTCAAACCATGAAAGATAATACCACCATTCTATATAAAGTTTATACTTTCTTCAGCTCACCACATATTTAAACTCACTGTTGAAATATGAATAAACAGATTAGTCTCTGCTCTGGAGCATCTTTTGTTCTTTATTTTCACAAGTCATAGATAGCAGCAGTGACAGACTTTGTTCATTATGTGGGGAGATCTTGAACTTCATCCCTAACCTTTGTGTCTACCACCAAGTGAAAGGTGCCTTGGTTGCACTGTAAACATCTCTGCATCAATGAGCTGAAATGCTTTACAGCGCATAGCACAAAACACACATGATTTACATATAAAATGACACTCTAAGTTCAACTTTATTGTTTTAAAATATAGAAACAAATATTAGGCAAACTCACACAAAGGCATTTGAATGTTGATGCTTTGACGTCCAAGTCTATTTCTATAATGAATAAACTACTTGGTATTCATGTTACAGCTAAAAGAAAAAGAATTCACTGCCAACAAATGATTATGTGATCCATATACTAAAAGTGCCAAAGTATTGTAATACTTGCCTGCTCCCTTAAGTCTCTGAATTTTGTCATCTATTTTGCAATAGAAAAATATTCTCTCTGCTCTACTTTATGCATAGATATCTTTCTAGAATTTTTTTCTTCAAAGATATTCTACATGTGATGGAGCATTAGTCTCATTTCAATGTTTATAATCAATGTTTGAAGTCATATTAAAGAAGCATGTCATTATTGTCATGCTATAATTCCATAGCAAACATTTGAAAAGAAGCAATATCACAGTAAATTTAATAAATTTTATTGATTTTCATGTGGTAAAAAAGAAAATAAATCCAAAGTATTAAGTTACTTTCCCATTTAATTTCAATACAAAGTGAAAACCTTCACCTTTTCTTCCATATATTCTGGCTCCAGACTAATGTGAATTTGTTTACAGTGAAGAAAAGTGAGTATTATATATTTCTGCTTCATTAGCAGCAAATAGAGTGGAATATTATTGAATGTTTAAAACCAGAGTATATTAAATTTTAATGTTATTTTTATCAATAACACTAAAGATATCACAGAGTGTAGGCTTCAAAATATATCATGAGAATAAAAAATAAACTTAACAATGACATAAATGAATATAAATATGTGGTTAGAGAAAAATTTCTATTCCTAAAATTTGCAACTTTATGAATTATCCCAGAGAAACACCAGTGAAACACTACTCAGCTTTGGAAATAACCACAATTTAAAATTTTGTGATATCTCTACTGGATCACACTCTACGCCCTTTCTTGGGGACTAAATATTGCTTTAATCTCACATACTACATTGTGCTATTTAAGATTCAGTCAATCTCTTCCCTCTGCCCCCTCAAAAGACATAATTGCACATTTGTATCTGTGTTTCACATAGTCACTTGCTACAAATCTTCAAGGAAAGGTTCAGTGGGTAAGAATGCTTATGGTGTAAGCACTAGGATCTGAGTTAATATTCTAACACCAACATAAGAACCTGGAAGCTTGTAATTCCCTCACAGGAATGAGGCATGATATGAGTGATGTCTTAGAATCAGATGGGTTCACTACCAAATAAATTCTCAAAGCTTCAGGCTCAGCAATAGACTCTTTCTCATGGGGATAAGTCAACTAAGAACAGGAAATATCTGTCCTCTGTGGTGTCTATGAGGGTGGGTGTGTGCGCACATGCACACACACACACGTTACATAAATTACATAGAAAAATATAAATGTCAGTATAATATATTATCTCCTTTCAAAATGATATCACATACATTTATTGACTTCACTCTACATAGATTTGGAGGTTTTATTTCTTTGGGGGTTCAATTTTTGTTTCAAGACTTAAGTTATAAACCTTAACTATTAGTGACATATTGTTCCTATCTCTTAACACTTATAGGAATGTAATTAACTTTTACTTTATTCATCATAGCAGAATTATCATATGCCTTTTTCAATACAAATAGGTAATAACTTGCACAAATCCCATTCTGGTTTAAAATATAAATTAGTACTTCATGTGAATATGACTACTGTATTGTGTTGTAGATAAAAATATTGACTGTATGTACTTATCTCAAGATATGTATGTTGTTTCTTTAAGAATGCCACTTATGTGTCAAACTTTGTTAAGACTGAAGACAGTTCCTACAGAACTTTGGTAATCTGCTAATCTTAAATATTTATTCAAGACTCTGATTTTATTGTTCTTGTTGGTCATAACACCTTTCATTAAAAAATGCACAAAAATAAGCTTTTCACTGCAAATAGTCATGAATATTTCAGCGACTGATTTAACTCCAATGCAGTGCTTGACTTTATCCTGTTGATAATGTATTTCAATATAAACTTATTTCTCAAATCTATGTAATACAACTGAACAGCTTTTCCCTCTCAGTGCTTGAATATTATCCTTCAGAAATTGTGAACTTGAGATAATGAAGAAATTTTCTTCCAAAGCCTTGACTGTCGTAACTAGGAATGTGTGCTGGTAAGGGTATTGGAAAGGGAACTCAAAAAGTTGCATTGTTAATGTGTTCCAGAAATTTCAAACTGAAAGTCTCTCTTAGATTCTGATTTTAGTTAGTAGTTTTCTTTGCCTATATTTTTATACTTCTATAGTAATTACTCTTTTATGTTTTATGTTTCTGTGAGAGAACATCAAAAGTCAAAAAGCTGAAAGGATAAAGGGAGATTTATTCAGTTTATGGTTCCAAAGGGGAGATAGTCTTTTTTATTAAATTATTAAATTTGTTGTCAATTTATGAAAGTATTAAAATAAATCAGCTTACTAAATAATTTATTAATTAATTAAATTTATAAAATTAATTTATTGAATTTTTAAAATTTATTAAATTTTATACATGTTCTCTGCCTCCCTCCTTTCCCCCCCTTTTGTGGTTGGCAACAGAAACTGGAGACTAACTAAGTTGCATCCCTCATGGAGACTAAGGGCTATAAGATGCTAGCTGCAAGAGCAGACCTCTCCTGGAGGTAGGGTGGGACTAGCACAGCTCCAAGCCCACCCCCTGCAACTGCCTTCCTCCACCACAGCTCCATCTCCTAAGGTCCCATGACCTTCCCAAAACATGAGTGTGTGGGGAACACACATTTCAAATCATGAAAATTTTACAGTGACCCACTCTTAGGATAATCACAATAATTATTCCTAGTAAGGAATCATCTGAATCCATGTGAATCAGTAGCTTCATGCATATTTCTTTATCTTCTAGGAAATTCCTATGATCCTATTAACTTCTGCTCCAGAATACAAATACAATCTTCTAAGTAGTTAAAAAGACTCGAGCATATATGTACCTGTAGGCATGTGTATTTACTGATTTACTGCTCTCTTTTGTGATTCTAAAGGACTGAAGTATCCTCTGAGATATATATATATGTATATATATATATATATTAATAAACGCATCTATCTGAAGTGTACTTCAGTGACATTATTTAATATAGGTATATGTATGGGCACTTTGTGATTATGCTAAAAATGATGCTGCCGCTACGCTACGGGGAATTTGCTTGCTTTATTTAATGTTAGGAACAAAAGTTTTGTTGGTAATAAAATAATCTCCATGGAATTATCCAGTCATTTGAAGTGCCATAAAGGAACTGCCGTCAATAAAAAACTGTGATTATTACTATGGTTTTGTTCCATTTCTGTGGTAATTAGTTATTATCATTATTTATTACTTCATTTTATGGTTATTGCTTGCAATTTCAGACTTTAAATACTGAAAGCATAAACAGTGTTAATTTGATTACAGTGCTGAAATTATGAATACACCACACAGTGTTAAGATTATTAATAAGTGTATTTCAAATGGATGGTCTAATTATAATTTGCATTTTTGCCAGATTTCTTGTTTATCATAAACTTGACCAAAGTGATATGTTTACAAGGTTCAATACTGTCATGGAAAATAAATGTCATTTTCATAGACCATTCATAGGAAAATTTCAAGGTTTTTACAGCTAACAAAGGAAACACCATAATGATTAAGACAATAAGTCTTAATAAGTTATTTATGTGTTATTAAAGCCATCTTCTAACCATAAAATAGTTTATTTTAAAATATCTTTGTAACATGAAATAGCTTAAAAAATAAATGTTACTATGAATGCTGCCAATTTATATTTTATATTACAGTTTTCTTAGATTTTTATCAAATTTAAGATATAATGGTCATAATTTTATCATATACTATCATCCTTTCCTAGTTATCTTTGACTTTGTGCTTCCAACTCTATACACTGTTTATCAAAACATCATTAAAATGTTAATAGATTCTTAGGAGGGCAAACTAATCCCATTTGAGCAATTAGAAATTATCAAGGGAGGAATAAGCAATGAATAGGATTTAGGATGCTTTGAAAAATAGGCTTCTGTTTTGTAATGAGAACATAAGAGTCAGACTGTCAGGAATGATACACTAATTTCAGTAGCATTGCTCTTGGTATGGTGAGAGTTCCGGGTCTTTCCATTCATCCTGTGGTCAGGAAGGCCCATGTTACACACAACAGGAATTCCTCAGATGTGCCTATGGAAGCAAGAAGTGTATCTTCAGGTCCTTGAAATCCAAGGTGGAAGAGCTTTAGTAGAGAAACATGTGTGTTTGAATGTGTCTTAGATTCCTTGAGATAGAGTGAGGAGGGAATTTGCGAATGGAAGCTGGAGAGAGAGAGAGAAAGAGAGAGAGAGAGAGAGAGAGAGAGAGAGAGAGAGAGAGAGAGATACATGCACATGCATAGGTAAATTAGTCTCACTAAGACTGGCTCTGGAGGCAGCAGTTCTTCCTTACCCCCATGTCAGTCCCCAGAATGTTTATTTCAAAGTGTCCTCCAAGGCAAGGGATTGGCAGGCACAGTAGTGTTCCTAAACTTAAGGGGAACACAGGAAAGGGTTCAGAAAAATGCCACTGGGTCCTTGTACGTCATCGGAGAGAAGGACCCAGAGGAGAGTTTGGCCTGCACATTAAAGGATGCTCTGGGGATTGGGGGGGGAGGCACTGGGGGATGGGGAGCGAGGGGTGAGGGGGGGAGCAGGGGTTCGGGAGGAGGAGGGGGAGGGAACCGGTGTACCTATTAAGTTTGTAGGAGTGGAAATAATAAAAAAATGTTAAAAAAAAGAAAATAGAGGAAAGTAATATGCAAAATAGACCAAATTGGGAAGATGAAAAAATTAATTTGTAAGTTCAGAAAAGGTGTAATTTAAGGATGTAATTAACCATTTTCCTTCATAAAACCTTATGATTACTTATGAACTTTAAAGCCATGTACTCTGGATTATTATAAATCTGTATCTCATACCAGTGATGAAATCTGGGATATTTATTGTGCAGGTAACCTTGTATTGACAGTTTTAACAATTAGAGGTTCTAATCATTAGAACTTCCATCGCCGATCTGTTGTGAAATTTAAATCATGTACCATTTTTAAGAGGTTATGAAAAGAGGTTATACCTGTCAAACAAAAGTGTATGCTTCACTACAATGTCATAACAAATAGATATCTATAATTGATATCATAAGAAACTTGGAAAATTAAGAAACTTCTTATAAAAAGTTACTTATTACCAACGAATGAAAAGACTGGCTAAATAAATGCAATATTTCACATGCCATGAAAACAAAAACAAAACAAAACAAAGAAAAAAACAGAGTGTCCTCCAATACATTGTTCTGGGTACACTTTCTCTGGTGGTTTAACAAGGACAAAGGAAACAACGAAATGGCCCAGGAGTGAAAAACATTGTGTGCTTGCGAACAGCTACAAGGCAAAGATTGTGCAGAAGCTGCTGTGGCTTATGTCCTTTCTGCAGACAGAAGCACAAATCTGAAGTTCCTTCATGGGGAGGATCTGACAGATCCTGTGCTGGGCGATCTTTCCACGCAACTGTTTCAAGTCTGATGGTTGTTTGAAAACACGGTTTTGATGATCGTGTTTTTCTTTGCTTTCTCTATCGGCTTCTAGAATCATCTTCGCTGGATGTGGTGACCACCTGACCTGAAGAAGGTATTTCAATTGTTTCTTCTACCAACCTCTCACCTGCTACTTGCTCTTTTAGTCCTGCCTGTTGTGTACTTAATAATATCACTCTCATGAATTTGAAAGCACAGCCGTCATAGATTGTCCTTCTGAATGCCAGGAAAGTGGAAATGGTTAAAAAAAAAAAAACAGTACTGATTATATGGAGAGTGTTGAGAAGATGAACATTCTAGAATTACTTGTCATTGTGTCGGGCCACCAACCGTAGAATTGCAATGGAGAACCACAATTGAGTATGATCAACTACCATTGAGAGATATATGTAGAATATAGAATACATGTAATATGGTATACATAGATATAGAATTCATAGATATGGAATACATAGGAAATAGAATGGATACACAAGATGTAAAACTACATATGTATATTAGGTGTACATTAATTTTAAAGGAGTAAAAATAGAATTATACCTACTTACTATTTATTATAGCATGATTTAAGTATCAGAAAATTTTCACGTATAAATAGTGACATGTGGATTGGAGAAATGGTGTGTGGCAGAAGACTACTTACTGCACAAACACATATATTGCATTCCCTTGCATACATGCATGTATACATGCAAACGTAATAGTTGTTTTAGTTCAATGTTTCTGAAGGACATAACAATGGTTTAGCTGAGTAGTGATCAATGAATTCTAAAATGCCTGAGTAAACAGTTACACTGAATGATGACATCAGAAAGCAGAAATGCATGTGCGTGTTACTCAATGTCTCCTGGTGATTAACTGAGTCTGAGCTTCTCTCAGACATCAGGGTAGATAAAACCAATCACAGGATGAATGAACTGAAAGGCCAAGGACGGCCCAGGCTTCATGGGTGAGAACTGAGTCTATTTTCTCTTTGTGTTCACAGGGAGAAATCTGGTAAGTATGATCAGCTGTGTGTTGGAGGTGATAGGTAGAGTTTGCTCGACTCTGAACAATTACAGGATTCGTCTACTGTGCTGCCCAAACACTGAATAACAGCAGAAAAATGTAACGTTCCTGGAACAGGACAAAACTCTGATGATCGGTAGAATAAATTAGCTCCAAGGAGGGGAAACTCATTTGTAACAATGTATATTGAATGGATAAGCTTTGAAGCAGATGCCAAAACTCAATAGTTCTCCTGTAGAAAGATTAACTTAGATTCTACCTCTAAACTGTGAGTATTCTCTGTGGGAGTCTCCCTTTTGGAGTAAAATATTCTATTTTAAAATTATCCCTTGAGCAAACCTACATGTGCCCTAGAGAAAAAATTGTATCAAGGATATTTAAGTAAGCTATTATTTGGAGAAATCTTCAAAATAGAACCTTTCTTGAAGGTGCCCTGAATGTTCAGGAAAAAAAAATTATCTTAACTGCCTCCTTAGAATTCGTGCATGTAATAACATAGTCTATGTATAAAAAGCAGACTCAGGAACAAAACTTAGAATCATGGAGGAGGAAATGCATTGTGAAGCCAGCTGCTACAAACTCAATGTGGCAACGTCATTGTCATATCGCTCCTTATTAATCTTTCCCCCAAGTTGCTTATCTGTATATTTATTGTGTCAGCTTGCAAATTTATTTTATTCTGAATTTCCGTAAGGACATCTTAATTAGGAACAATTTAAAATGAATATAAAGACACTTGGCTCTATATAAATACAGTTTTCACTAAATACATGAACTCTGCAGGCTTTTAAATGCCCACTCTTGTAAAATGTTGTGCAATTGAAACTTTAATTTATTTTATCAACATATGCAGCTTAAAATCTCTTTGAAACAAATTTCAGGCTGTAAATATCCCCATAGCCGATATACTTATTAGTTTAAATGTTTTCTGCACATTCTTAATGTCTTTAAATATAGAAAGACTGCCACACCTGTTGGTACATTCCTATTACCCTACCACATCAAATTTATTTCACTGCATTATTAAATTTCATCATTGCTATAATAAAATACATAGTGAGAAGCAGCTTCATGAAGGAAGAATTTATTATGACTCTTGTTTTGAGAGGTTACTGTTGATCACAGTTGAGGAAGCATGGAAACAGAGTCCCAAGAGAGCTGGTTGAATTGCACCCCAAATCAAGAAGCAGACAGTGGAAAGGAAGTAAGAACCTTTGGTAAAACCTCAAAGCTCACCTCTACTGACCTACTTCCTCCAGCAAGGCTCCACATCCTAAAGGTTTCACAAACTTTCCAAACAGTGACGTCTGCTGGGGTTAAGTGTTCAAACACAGGGGCATTGTGGGAGAAGGTTCCACATCCAAAGCCCATAAATAATATTCTCTTTCTGTTATATAAGAAACTCAAAACACTTGGATGCAAGTTTGCTTTTTAAGCACAGAGTATTACAAGGAAAACATTTCTTGCTTGAATCCACGGATGCTTGATTTTTATGCCAAAAAATAAGAGTTCAGATTTCTTCCTGTCATGTGAGTTTTAGGAGTAAAGGGGCGGAGTGGATTTCATGTGCTGAAGGTGTTGACTTCAGAAATGTTTGTTCTTCATATTTGTTGGTCTACTGTTCTGGCTGTGTGCTTAGGGTTGTACATATACAATAAAACATAAGAGAAAGATCCAACACATGGTCTGAACAATCCACACCAAATCTTAGCATTTAATTCCTAATCACAGTCTTCTGTGTTTCATAGATTCTTACTCAGCCTTTGAATATCAGAGTTTAAGAATTCTATTAAGTAACCCCTTCATATCACTTAGATGTTCCCATGACAATACCACACCCAACACAGTATGACGGGTTAACTCAATCACCCCACGGGTCTATTGGAAATGGTGACTGTCAGAAGATTTCATCTGAGTGCCTATGCTTGGCACTTGGGTCTGCCTGGGATCAGCCAGACAAGGCCATGGTTTAGACGTGGTTTTGATGAGGATCAAAGTGGAGGTCTGGCAGTTTGAATGGAACCCTCATTTACCAAAATGCAAGCTGTCCAAGATCTAGTATTGGTACCGTTTACTGTCATGTGTTCAACCTTGCTTTAGCTTAAGAATTTTTTTTGTAATCCTTCAATTCTGAGCAACTAAAAGACAGAAGACCTGAAATCAGAACACTGGAGAAATTGTAGCTAATGTGTAGATTAGACATGGCTTGGTTGGATATGCACAACTTCATGTCTTTCTAAGACTAAATCACCTAATGACTTGGTACCATCAGGCACTCCACGTGAATGCCAGCACACCTACTACACTGCCAGACTGCATCAGATCCCTATATCAGATCTTTATATCAACTACTGACTTGGTTAATGACTCCTTATGATCTTATGCAAGGGTTTTAGTCAGACACACAATGGAATCATTATGGAGGGGGATGTTAAAAGCAGATAATGAGTGTTAAGCTGGTCAAACTTTAAAAAAGTCATGGTAAGTGAAGGGAAATGCACATAACAGTGGGGTGGTCTCAAGAGAGTTAACTTGATATGTTTGGGCCTCCCTAGGGGTAGACAAGCGGGAGTGAACCCTGGGGGCCATAGAAGCATACAAGTGGAAAGTGGGAGGGAATGATGAAAGGAGGGTGGGAAATGAGAGAGAGGAGGAAAGGAGGGAAACTGGGATGAATACACAATGTGTTTGTAAAAGTAGGAAAAAAATAAAATTGGGGAACAATTAAAATCATGGAAAAACTTACCTGGCAGGGGAGATACCATGATCACGAAGGTGGTTTTCCCAGGGCGAGGCTTATCCATTGCACTCCGGATGTGCTGACCCCTGCGATTTCCCCAAATGTGGGAAACTCGACTGCATAATTTGTGGTAAAAAAAAAAAAAATCATGGAAAAAAAAACAAGAAAAGGGAATGTCAAAAGTAATGGATACGATCAAACATCTGGAAGAAATAATAAAGCTAGAGAAAATGTTACTGAAAAGTTTTTCTCCTGATTAACATACTTTAAAGTTGATGTAATGCTAAAGGTTCAAGCATGTATCTTGGCTGTAATATGCAAAACAATTTATAATTTCATCTTCTTGCTGCTAAATGAATAGTGGCCTCAAAGCAACTTAGGAGAACAAGATTTTGTTCTTGCTTATGATCTGTTTACAGTTCATAGTCCAGGTTTGAAGGGGAGTTCTTATATACATCATGAGCTACCACATCTATAGAAAGAGCTAAGAGAGCAACATATTTCTTCCCTTTCTAGAAAACATGCAGCTAAACCATGGGAACAGCTCTCTCCATCTCATCCAACTGTTCAGGGAATGTTCCCATGCCCCATGGATTAGGTCTCCCACATCAATGACATAATCTCATAGACTTGCTCAAGATTTGCCTTGCCTACAAATTCTTTATAGATGTGCCCAAAGACTCAGGCTTCAATGGTCAAGCTGGCCCATTTATCTAACTGACACAAATATGAACACTGAAATCCCTGCATTCAGTGAAGTAAAGTGTCAGCTGCAGTGTCTACTTCTCTGTGTGACGAGAGAAGCTAACACAGATGTTTTTCCATCATGCTGTCACAGCACTGAATATGAAGCCACTTCCAGTCAAGCACAGGTGCAGGATAGAAGGTGTTTGAGTGACGGGGTAAACACACAGGCATCAGTTCAGGGTGTTTATGATGAAATGATAGTAAGATCCAGGGCAATGCAGTTTTGTTCCTAGGCAAAACAGAAAAAGAGAATGCTGTCAATGAGCTGTAAGCCCCCAAATATGTTTGCAGGTGAGTAAATGCATATATATTAAAGATACAGTGGAACATTACCCCTTCTTGGAAGAATAAGAAAGCATGTGATTTTTAAATTGGAACAATTTATGCCTTTCAGAGAACTACATTCTTAAGGCAGTCTCATAGACTGAAACCCTAAAAATAACCAGTATTACTTCATTCATCTTCCTTACAGCAAGAAAGTAAAAGGGATACACTATCAGAAGTGTATGCAAAGAATGGCATGGTCATTTACAATTGTAGGGTCTCTCTAGCATGGGGGAATATCCTTTATACTACTAGAAAGTTCCATGAGCTTTCATAGCACGCTAATTTTCATCCCCATAGAAAACAATGCTCTGACACCAGGGAATAGAAGACAGGATGTTCGAATGTTGTCTCAGAACCTGGAGAAACTCATGCTTTTTCTGAGGTTTAAAGAAAGAGAATTGTTACCCATGGCATAACAGAAATATCCCAAGTACACATATGCATCGTCTTCTTGCTCAAGAAATGAGGTGAGATACTCAGAACTGATATCAACCCTTCCAGACATTATGGTAGGCACAAGAAAGCAGAGAAGCCACCATATTTTTTGAAGTTTACTGTAAGAAAAATGAACTGGAAGGGTCTGGTACATTATAAGTCACCCACAAGAAATGTAACCAACCCTCACCATGTGTGGATTATTAATTTGCAGATTGATCCACTTTCTAAATTATGTATTATGTCATTCACAAATCAATTCTTTGTAGCATGCTCACAGCCATCAAGACTATACATGGCCATGTCAAGCAAATGAATTAACTATCTGGTAATGAGATCCATTATAGTGGAACAAAGTATACGAAGGGTATGAAAAGTAGAAAACCACTGTAAGAGGGTCTGAGAAAATATTACTAAAATGTGATATTCTTTGAGCTGATGCAATTTACTTTCAGGTATGGAAAGGAAAGTAGATGCAAGTTAACAAAAATGCTATTGTTGATAAGAAAATGAGAGAGAATTGGTCTGGCATCCAAAATAGGGTAAAAGATATCATTCCTTATGTACAAAGATGAAAATAAAGAAACCCTAAAACCAACCTAGGGAATAATTTTGTATCTGTATACCTGTATTCATGCATGTGAGTGATGTGTGTTTGTACATGTGTGAATTTGTGTGTGTGTGTGTGTGTGTGTGTACATGTTTGTAGAAAAGGAAGTACAAACAGAAAAAAAGAAATTATACTAGTACCACCTATCAGATGTCAAACTAAATATTTTTGTTATTTATGTATTTATTTGTTCAGTGTATCACAACTTTAATGCCTCGGTTAGAGTTGTTATTGTCTACTTATAATTGAGCCCCTAGTTTAAGGATTATTTCCCTTCTGTCCCTTTTTTTAAATTTCTTTTTTTATTTTTTCCACTCATACAAACTTAATAGGTACCCCGGTCCCCTACCTCCCTCCACCCCTCCCTGGAACCCCTTGCCCCTGCCTCTTTTCCCCTTCCTTCCCCCCTTTTCTCTCAGTGCTCCCCCCATACATCCCTGGATCATCCTTTAGTGTGAATGTCAAACTTCCCTCTGGGTCCTCCACTCTAATGAGGTGTAAGCAAACTAAATATATTGTTACTTTATTCATTTAATGTAAACAGCAATAATATAACTTTTTATATAATAATAACTTTTTATATCACTTATTTCACCTGCAGATCAAAGCTGGTATCATGAAAATCCTTTGGAATATAACCATTTGCACAATTCTCTTATATAAATTAAAAAACGACACGAGCCTTTCTAAGCACAAGTAGTTGGGGTGTTAGTAAAATATCATCTAAAACACCTTAATGCATTTTCTTCAACTTTTCAAATATTAAATATCACAGGAAAGAGATTCAAAGGAAAACGTGAAAATGTTTTTGAATTCAGATTTTCTGTGTGGATATCTATGGATTGGAAAAATCAGATTACATGTGACAATAAAAGGTCTAAAGCAAATGTTGAAAGTGGAAATGAACAGAGAAAGAGAGAGAGACAGAGAGAAGGAGAGAGGATCTATATGGTTATTGAAAATAGACATAAAGCTGAAGTAGCAATGTAATATATATATATACAATTTGCAGCAAAATAATTCAGAAATTTAAAATAGTTAACATTGTTAACTTTAAATATTAAATAAGTAATGTTTTGAAACACACATAATAAAAATCAGAGAAATGCAAACTAGAATCAAAATGGGTCACTATACCATTACATACAAACATACATTATGTTTACTAGTAGGTAAAGCAATTGGAACTATTTAGTCATCAGTGATAGGAATATAAAATGGTGGAGCTACTAGGAATACTTTATATCTTCTATCAATTCAAAATAGGTTATTAGCAGTCCTTCATGGGGGAACACATTCAAAAAACTTTGACCACATTCTTACAAGAAATCTTAACTTCAAAACAAAGTTTTTAATATATAGGCAGGTGGGAGGGGAAAATCACATGAATGTTATTGTATTGATGACTGGACTGTAAAAATTAGTGTTTACAGATAACAGAATAATAATCTTCTTTGTTTAAAAAATCAAGAAATACTCATTTTATCTAGGAAAGACAAGTCTAATGAACATTATGACAAGGGAAACAAGTCTGCAACAGTCACAAAGGACAAATTGCATAATATTGTGTGTCAGTAATATTAAGTATGAACTATACAATTGTAGGCTGGGCCTTTGGTCACACCTATGAAGGGTCATGGTTAAATCATAGTTAACACAAATTCTGAATAAACCTGGGTGATAAGGTCTAACTGATGTGGGAGGGGCCAGCTCTTTGTGGAATCACTCCTTGGGAAGTTGCCTTCTGTGGAGAGCTTTGTTCAGTATTTTGACATACATGAATACAGCTAGGTTCTCTCTCTCTCTCTCTCTCTCTCTCTCTCTGTCTCTCTCTCTCTCTCTGTCTCTCTCTCTCTCTCTCTCTCTCTCTCTCTCTCTCTCCCTCCTTGAGTAGATACAGGGTGACTCAGTGCCCTCAGTTTTTGATATTAATATAAATCACTTGATAGGTTGATGACTATAACTGAGAACTGTGAGTGAGAATAAACCTCTTGTTCCCATACATTGCTTAGATCACATATTATATCAGGTTTCTTCCACCATATTTATTCTCTTGGAAAGAGACAGTAAAATGCCATATACCTACAGAAGAATGGTAAATGGGAGTTGTTATCAATATGCGCACAGTTTTAATAATGCAGAATGAAAAATTTTAGAAGTGGGACTCACAACAATGTGCACATAATTAAAACCACACTACATTACACTTAAAAAAGTTTAGGTAATATGTTCTAGATGTATGTTTTTGCCACTCTAAAATGATAGCAAATGGCATAAATTGTAAGCTAATGTGAAGTTAATGAACTTAGGAGATGACTTTGAGGTAGCTACAGAGAAAAACCACATCAAGTGTGAAAGAAAAATAATACAACTTTTTTGCCAAGTAACATTCAGATTTAAAATCAAGGGAAGTATAGTAATCAAGGAAGAGAAAACACTACGAAAATGTATGTAAAAGGCCATTTCACTCTGATTGCATAGTGCAAGTACCTTTGAAAATTCTGTTTGTCACGTAGATTTCCTTGAAACTGGATGGCAAACACAGATTTTAGACATCTGTAAAACAAGAGAAACAGTAAGTAGGAACCCAGAATTCAGAGCTCAAGGTCACTAAAGTTTAGAGAGAATGAGGAAGATGATATAAATATGATAGGCTTCTAATGCATAGCTTGGTGTCAGACATTAAAGTGGCAAAGGTTAGTGTTAAAATATGGTTGGAAAGACTCCAGATTCCAGTGTTGCCACAATACAAAAAGTCATCTGGGAACTAACATCCAGGCACGAATGGACGTAAACAGAAGGAAAATAGAGTGTGATAAGATGGAGTGCAAATTCCCAGAGGGTCAAAAATAAATGCTGTCTGTGTACATAATCACCTAGCTTAATTAGACAAATGTCAAAATATCACTAGAAGGAATTGAAATTTGTCACCGCTTCCAAATGAGAAACCACACACACACACACACACACACACACACACACACACACACACACACACACTTGAGAAGGGAGACAGAAATGGAAAGAGAAATCTCTGATGTCTCTTGATCATGTTTGAGGACTTCAATACCATTTGGAGTCTGTTTAAATATGTTGTCATTTATATGATGTTCTGACTTCATTTAAAATCATTTTAATTATCTCCTAAGGATAAATATCATTGAATTGGAAATTGGGACCACAACATGTATACAAAGCATGGACACTCTCAGTTCATCACGCCACTCAGTGATAGTAGAATCTGCATTTCTTTCAAGTACATACCAGAGAGATTCTCAGGTGCTGTTGCTTGCAAGATGCCGTATTAGTCAGGGTTTTCTGAAGCACAAAATCTCTAGAATGGAATATAAATAAATAAGTTTATTAAATTAACTTACAATAAAAAAGTGTCCGTCAAAGTAGTGGCCCATACCAAAGCAATCACAATTGGACTTTGCATGCCCTGGGCAACGTCCAACACGCTATTGACCCCACAAGGTCTAGCATCTGCTAAAGGCACCAAGGGATTGGCAGCCACAGTAGTGTTCCTATGCTTAAGGGGAACACCGGAAAAGGTTCAGGGAAATGCCACTGGGTCCTTGTACGTCATCGGAGAGGAGGGTCCAGAGGAGAGTCAGGCATACACAAGAAAGGACTCTGGGAATTGGGGCGGGTGGCACTACGGGATGAGGAGGGAGGGGTGAGGGGAGGGGGAGCAGGGGGTTCGGGGGCAGGAGGAGGGATGGAGGGAACTGGTGTACCTATTAAGTTTGTATGAGCTGAAATAATAATAAAAAATGTATATATATATATATATATAAAAAGTAGTGGCCCATAGCTGCTTCACTCAGGACTGTAATGTCCCACAGAGCCAAAAGATCCCAAGAAGGTCTCTGGCCTTTACTTCGTTGGAGGGTCAAAGACACTGGGTTCTGAGGTTGGTGAAGAAACAGCTGGGCTCCTACCTCAATGAAGAACACCTGGGCTCTGAAGTCAGCAATAAACAGCGAACAGCAGCAAGACCTGTAGACCTGACTCCAAAGGCAGCAGTAATAGCAGCAACTTGGAAAGGATGAAGCTCTGCATTAGCCAAGGATGGAGGCGGCAGCAGCAGCAGCAGCAGCAGCAAAGAAGGCCACAATGTACTAAAATTGAACAATGCTCGCAGAATAGACTCCACACCGCAAGTCGACACAAGATAAGAGAAAAATAAGTCCCTCCTCCTTGCACTTCCATTATGTGGTCCACCACTGCAAAGTACCAGCCACTATGGGCTGGGTTTTCCATAGCAATTAATCAGGTATCTGCAGACTCGTTCAGGGGCCTGTTCCAACCATTAACCCTCCACAGCTGCGCCCCAAACAGTCTGCATCTGTCATGTTGACACTAAAATATAACCATAACAGATGCTTTTCTTCCAAATCGGAAGTGGAAAATTGAAAAGAAGGTAAGGATATTTGGAGGTAGGACCGTAAGGAAGTGATTAGTACATTAGCATTCCAGCTCCACAGATGGTTTTTGGAAAGATTTCTGTCTTTTCTGGCTCTTCCATTCCGTAACACATGTGGGAGCACTATTCCTGCTGTTTGGTGGAGACATATTCAATAAACGGATTATCTGATGTCAGACTGTCTGGCGATTCAGTCTTTAATTTCTCAGATTCCAGAATTTCAAACTATGGCCAACAAGATTGTCTAGAGGTTAAGGTGCCTGCTTTCAAAGCTGGTGCCCTGAGTTCAAACCCCAGAATCCCATAATGAACTTACTTTTGATTATGCTGTGAACATGATATGCATCATACATGCATTTATTTTCATTTTGTGATTTTTCTCCCTCTCTCTCTTTCTTTTCCCCTATACCTGAAATACACACACACACACACACACACACACACACACACACACACTGCAAACTAAGAAATTCCTGGTTTTTGTTGTTTAGTCTGTGGCGTAGCATTACTGAAGCACAAATCAGTTCATGTAACATCATAGGTCAGACACAACAAAAATACTCATTGTATATTTACTAAGATTGTAATACCACCGTGTATATTTTCCAGTTGATACATAATGAAACTAGAAATCATAGCAATAAAAACTATAAAATCTACAAATGTGTAAAAACCATACAAAAATTACCAAATAAAAGAAGAAACGTGGAGCCAATAGAAAATGTTTTCAGATATATGTAAATCAATGAAATATATTAGGACATAGTGAAAACAAGAGGCCAGAAGAAATTGTTGACTTTTGGTGCTTCTATTAAAAAGATCCAAATGAATCCTGTAGAAATAACACAAACTCCAAATCTAATTTGGGTTGACGGAGTCATAAATATTAGATAAATGTGAACAAAATAGGAAAAGAACATCAAATAGCCAAAAGCTGGTAACCATAAAAACTCATAATAAATTAGTGCTATTAGTTAGACTAATGATAAAAGAGAGAAAGATTAAATTACAACTACCAGAAATGAGTGAGAATTTTATTATTCTAGAGAAGTAAAAGTCACAGAGATGGAATAACCTGTTGTATCCAAGAAATTTGGTGATGCATGTGAAAATGAAAGGAAGAAATGTTCACAAGCACATAAAATACTTTGACTAAGGAATCAAAAAGCTGCAAAGACACAAATGAAGAAGCCCAAATAGTAATAATTTTAAAAAGCCCAGAACCATCAGTTAGTGCCCTTGGTAAAGTAAGATAAATATTTCAAGATCTAATACAAATCTCTTTTCAACTGCGGCAGTAAATTTAAAGAGAAGACAACATGCTTTAACCCAGCTTATGAAACGCCATTGCTTGGACACCCAAACTAAAAGGCTATATACCAATAACCTTTTTTCAACATACATGAAAATTGGGGTATAAAAATTAGGGAGACACTTCATTCTTACAATACTTACCTTCAAACGCAAACACCTGAGTTCAATCCCTAGAAGGTCAATGTTGTGTGGTGAAGAAAGGTAGATTTCTGGAACTCTCTGTCCATCCAGCTTTACCAGATGAGTGAGTCCAGACCAGAGAGAGGCTAGTGGCTCAAAAAATAATTTGATGGTAGATATGAAAATTGCCTCCAACTGCCCCTAAGATCTCAGTACAGTGATGTCTGCTTCCACAAGACCTGTACATTGTCGGTCTATTAGCATTTTGCCATTGAGGGAGAAGAACTCAAGCTGCACCATGCCTCTGTTAGAAACTACTTGGAGTTAATGCCCTACAAGAGAAGGGGAGTTTTTTTCCTCTGTGATTTTTCTACTGACTAGCTATCCATGCCCCATCAGGTGCTCAGGTGCCTGCCAGAATTGGCATTCTAGATGAAACTCAGTGGTCCACATGTGCAAAGAGATGTGAAAGTAGGAGGGAGACTGGCTGGGATGGAGAAAATATGAATGAGACAGGAAAAGGATGTGATTGTGTAGTGAGAGGCTAAACACATTATTTAATTGTGATTATGTATGCAAGTGTCAAAGTATAGCAAATTATTGTTTTCTTGCTTTTATTACCTTTTTGGTTTTACAAGCATATTGGATACTAATCTCTCCTTCCCTTCATCCCCCTCCCCCACCTCTTTCCTGTAAATTATTTTAAAAAGAGAAGAAAGGCTACTTTTACCATTGCACAATGACACCCTGGAAAGTTAACTTGAGCAATATCACGGTGGACACAAAAGCCATCCAACGTAGAGTGTTGCAAGTAAAACTAGTTCTACTTTCAGATAAATAATCAGAATATTAAAAAAATATTCTTAAGGCGCAACCCATATGGACCTGAACATACAATGACTAGTGGAAAAATCTACATTCAGTCAAGTTGCAAAGCGCCCATCAAGTTACAGAACATTTTTTTTTCTATCCAGAAGCAATGAATAATCAAAACAGAAATGTAAGGAGCGATTTCTTTTTTAATAAAATATGAAGAATAAAATACCACTATATAAATTTATTCAATATTGAACAAAACTCATACCACACAGCACATCACAAAGCCTTTTTAAGTGCTTTCTGCATAAGTGCAAAGACACTTCTAGTGCTTTAACTGTGAATTGTTCCCTGGAGGCTAATGTGTTTGAACAATTAATCTCCAGCTTATCATGCTGTTTGGGAAGATTATAGAACCTTTAGGGTGGTGCATCATTGCTAGAGGAAGTATGTAATGGGCGAGGGCTCTGAAGTTTCACAGCCAGGTTCCATTTCCTGCCCACTCTGTTTATTGAATGCAGACACAAGTCAGTGACCAGCTTCCGGCTCTTGCCACCAGGTGTCCCTTCTTGCAGCCTCGATGGATCGCATGTCCCCTGGTAACTAGCCAACTTAACCCCGTTACTCCTTAAGTTGCATTCCACAACACGATGAGGACACACCCATTTCCGGATTGGATGGCTTACCAGCATGAACATCTCCACGCTCCTCCAAACTGTGTAATGCTGTCCGACAGCATCCTTAGGTCATGACAGGATTGCTACACCCACTATACTCACTGCAGAGATGTTCGCTTGCACAATAGCTGCAAGTTTGACTTATCAACACTTCACCAGTTAAAAAGGAAGATCTCAAGAGACAGCAGACCTCAACACTGATTTTTAGCCTGTTGTGCCTCTGGTCATGTCTCTGGAGGATTTCCTGAATTAGGTTAATTGACTTGGGAAGAACCATTGTGACGGTTCACAGATCCAGTCTTCAATTGGCTGTCACCTGAGTATCTGCCTTCACTATTCTTTCCCCTTCTCTTTATCTTTTTTTCGATACCGGCAAAAGCTGAAACATGCTTTCTCACTGTTTCTCCAGATCCCCACTCCTGGGGCCTGCTGTGATGTATTGCAAGACATGCCTGATGTCTTGCACCCTTCTTCAAAGTCATGACTACTTTTCCTCCTCTTTATTATTGTCCTTCTTTATCTAACAGCTTGGATTCACAGACTGCCCACCCTGTTGTCTAACTCTCAAACTCTACCAAAAATTGTCTCCAGCCTCAAAATAAAGTTGGAAGTCTGCACATGTTGCTAAAGATAAGAACACACTGAGAACCTCAGGTATTCATGGCAGGAATGCAAAATGCTATAATCACTATGGGAAATAAATGTTGAACTTTCATGTGATATATGCATTTTATTTCTCAATGTAAGTTAGGTGAATTTAGAAAAGATACATAAGCAAACATTTGTATGCAAGTGTTGATTGCAATGAGATAGTTCAGGAGTCAGGGAACTTGCTTGTAAAACTGTTTGTCTGAGTTCAAGGCCTGGAAGTCCACATGGAATTCAGAGAGAATTTATTTCCCAAAGTTATGCTCTGAAATCCATCTCTGATCCATGGCACACATTCTTCATCTCTCCTCTCTTTTCATCTGTCTCCCTCTTGAATATCTATAAATCATATACATATGCAATATTAAAAATTAGTATTGTTGATAAGAGCTTAAAAGGAACAACTCATTCAAATGCTGTTAAATAAAAGAAGAATTTCTCATTATTTACACACAATATGATATTATTTAGCCATAGATAGGAATAAGGTACTTGCAGATGGTACAACTTAAATTGAAACATGCTAAGAGAAAGCTCAGAGTTCCCTGTTTTAGTGATATCTCTATTAACAGAACAAAAAGCCATTTTGTAAGTGGAAGGCTTAGTTTTTTCCTCGCCATCTTAAAGGTTTCTTTTCATGATTGCATTTCGCTTTTGCTTTGAGCATGTTGCAGCTCATCACGTAAGAATGCAGTGCACAGAGAGGCTGCATAACTCATGGCAAGGAAGAAAGAGAGAGAAAACAGGAAAGACTCCCACAGGCTTCTTGGAGAGCATGCCCTTAATAGCTTGAAGGCTTGCCAACTGTCAAAGGTTCTACTACCTCAGAGTAGCATCAGCCAGCACCAGGACTTTGGAGACATTCCCAATAGACACTTTAATATTCATGTATCTTCTGGTGAACTTCTGCTAAATACCTAGGATGTATTACATCCATGGGAATGGAAGGAAGTTTACTGGTGCCAAGGCTGGGTTGAGGTTTGAATCCACAAAAAGCACAATGAGTATGAATTCTGTTTTAGAAGAGAGATGAAAATAATGTGTTGGGGGTACCCAAAGATACTGGTTACATTGCATTGATGAAGTCATACATGCTGATGATTTGCACACTCAGAAAGAATCTCTGTGATAATAAGTCCAGCTAAAGTAGGAAAATAAATTAGGAAAACCAAATGATCATGCAGAAAACACAAGATGCATGCAGTCTGATCAGTTTCAGTACAATAAAAATCAATAATTTCTGCAGGAAGACTGAATCTGTAAGACTTGTACATGGTGAAAATCTATTTTGAAAGTAAAACTGAAAATAATGTGATGGAGATGCTATTTTAGCTGTTAGGATTGTGAATGCTTCTTTATCAACTGTGTCGTCAAAGTGTGTTCCCCACGCATAGTAACTGTAAAAGCAGAATCATTTCAAGTCATTGTATTAGCTCTGTAAACTAATGGAATGGCCATCATTTCCTATGATTTTCTTTCTGAGTTTGCTTACTACATATTAATTCCATATCCCTTGTTATGATAATGTGTAGAGTGATCCATTATAATTGAATAGTGAAGTGCTTTTTTATATATAATGTTATTCTTTGCATTAGAAGGAACTCAGCTGGATGCCTTGGCTCTTAGATAGCAAGCAAGGAAAATGGCATTATGAGTCATATATCAAAGGATCCTGGGTAATAAAATTTAAAACACTGCAAAAGTAAGAGGCATTTCATTAACCAGTGTCTTCTTATGTCCCAGGCAACTGATGTTTAAGTTGTAAACAAAAACCTAGGATACAGGGGTGCCACTCTGTGGGTTCCTCACGGACCTGCAGCAATTCCTATGTGAGAGAAAACCTCTATGTGAACTCAGAAATTTGGCAGTTGTTGGTCTGACTGTGAGGAATTAAATAATTCTTTTTTGCTCTCTTGTGAATGGTGGTAAAAATGTTCTACCATTAATCTGAAATATGAATTTATAATGGTCTGTGGTTGGCATGGGGAATTTTATAGTTGCTGTTCCCTCTTATGTGAAGAAAAAAATAATAATACTTTCACATAAATTCCACCAGTCAATGGCACGATGAAGAGAGATATTATTTACCATGCTATTTTATAAAGACATTAAAAGTGGATCTTGAAATATTATCCAAAGTTTCCACGGTAAGAGCATGAGTTTCCCCCATCCAATTCCCTCATAGATTCATGTGTTTGAATTAGCTATTTCTAATGCTTGGGAAGGTCATGATAGCTTATGGAACAAAGCCTTTCTGGAAGAAACTGTGACCTAAAAGCAGGACTTGAGATCTGTTCAGCCAGCCCTGCTTCTACTTGCTTGCTTTCTCTCTCTGTTTCCATGATGTCTGATCTAGATTCTCCCTGTAGCACACCTTCTGCTGTGTGATTCTGGCCATAATGGACTCCATCACTTCTGGAACCATAAACCAAGTAAGTCTCTCTTCCTACCCTACGTTGCTTGAGTGTAAGTCCTAACGCACAGAAAAACAAGAGTGACTGCAACAATAACTTATTGGGATTTATTTTGTGATACAAAAATATGTTTCTTGGCATGAATAATTTCAGGAGCTTAAGAAATATTGTGACATTTTAAGTTTTTAGGACCACTGTGTAGAATTTAATAAATTATTCTGTCAGTTTTATACTGCTTTGGGACCCATATATATAGTTCTGAAGGCACACACACTCAAATATTCTCTTGCACACACCTACATAACTACAAACAACTATAGATACCCATATGCAAACATAGGTGCACATAGACATACACAGGCATGAAAATACACAAAAATACTCTCACATACTCACATAGACATGTCCAAATGCAAACACAGACATACACACACACACACACACACACACAGCACGCACACTCACACACACACACACAAAGACCTGATAGCAGGTGGATAGGTAGATACTTATCGAACAAAATTTTCAATAGAAGAGGATGGGTATGGGAGAGGGTAATAAGAAAAAAATGACTAAAATTCATTATATACATGTATAACACTACCAAAAATATAAAATAATGTTTTTAACAGAAATTTTCTCTTTCCAGGCTCCTTTTATTTATATTAATATCTTGTCTTGTGAGCCTCCTTATCATCTACTATTATTACCATTACTTTCCTTTTTATTTAAAAAAATGCTAAGGAGATGAATTGCGTATTGCTGAGTGAAATTAATGTACTGAGCCACTCTGGGCTATTACTCTAGCTCAGTGGAAAAATATGTACACAGTATGTGGGTTAATTGCCATATATCTTGTCATTTACCTGTTTGGAAGAATTCCTTGATAAAGGGAAGAAACTACAACAAAGAAGACTGCTGGACTTGTATGCAAGGTTTTGTATGCAAGGTTTTGTTGCATCCCTTAATTTTCTCTAACTTAGAAGGAATCTAAACAAAGGGGAGAAATCTCAGTAAGCTAGCCTCCAAACGGGGGTTGTTGCAGTTTGCCTGCATGGTTTCTGATAAATGATCATCAAACGGCTTAAAGGAACAAGGGGTTTATTCTCTCAATGATGGTCCCGTTACAGTCCTTAATCTAACTTGATGGGAGAGCACACACCAACAACAACCAGGTCGAGGGAACTGGACACACCATCTCTATGTAATGACTGAGAGAGGGACGATCCTTACTAGCCAGACCAGCGTGTCTGGCCAAATATACACAAGGATGCCAACTCTCTCAACCAGTTGTCTGTATTTTATTCCAGGAACCAATCCCACCCACCATGGACTAGGTCTTCCCCATCAGCTAGACAATCTCCTTCAGGTTCACTCTGGGCTTAACTCAACTACTAATTCTCCACAAATGTGCCCGGATCTCAAACTCTCAACTGTCAAGTTGATAACTGTGCTTAACTATGACAGGGGTGATCAATAGTACATGCAGTGGTGTTATGAAGATCTTGAGAAACATTCTCTTGTTTACAATGTTTTCCATTCACTGCTCTGGCAAGATTTCTGTTTCTTTACTTAGATCCCAATAGAATTAAAATTCATATTATTTTGTAAAATACTCCTCTGTGATTCAAGCAAAATTAATTGATCCTGCCTCCTGACTCTTAGACTGTCATCATCATAAGCAATTATCACACAGTCAGCCACATCATAGACTGCCTAAAATCCATCAAGTTTCAAAGTCCTGTTCAAAAGATTGTTTAGAAAAACTATTCCTCTCTAAAATTCTAACAACCTTCACTTTGCTGATCACAGGAATGAAGAGCCATTCATTGATTTGAACTAATCTGTTTCTTAAGGCAAATACAAACATTCGGTCCTTTCATTATCAGAAAGCTGTTTGGATCATTCCGATTCAGAAATAGGGAGAGATAAATAGGCCTGTACCAACAATTAGATTGTGTTATCTCTGGTTTCCTCTGCGTGTGCACACATTCTCTGACAGCTAGAATGTGAGAATCGTCTTTCCTAAATTTCTCAGTGTTCCAAACCACAGGTGTTGTGTGGATTTGAAGTTTAACTTTAGATGTGTGGAAGGTTATTTCTTCTTATTAAATTCATTAGCGGGCTGGAGAGGTGGCTCAGGGGTTAAGCCTCCGCCTTGCAGGCGGAAGGTCCTGAGTTCGGATCCCAGATCCCACGTATAGACGCCAGGTGGAACCGAGGGCGGCCTGCGCTTCTGGTCCTGGTAGGGCGGAGCCTGTGAATCCCAGGGCAGAAGGAGGTGGAGGTGTCCATGGTGGTTCGTGAATTCGTCTGTGGTTCTACACATACACAGACACACACAGACACATACAGACACATACAGACACACACACAGACACATACAGACACATACAGACACACACACAGACACATACAGACACACACACAGACACATACAGACACACACACGCGCGTGCATATACACACGCACATGCACACAGTTGAATAAATAATAATAATAATAATAAATTCATTAGAGGCTGGTTTGACTGCGTAGAAGACTTGCTCACATATCTGGCAACTTGAGTTACACCCTTGGAAGCTTAAGTCGTGAAAGAAGAGTACTGAATTCCAAAGATGATTCTGACCAATGTCTCTCTCTCTCTCTCTCTCTCTCTCTCTCTCTGTTAACATTTTAAATAAACAATTATTAAAATAAATAAGTAAATTCATTATTCTAATCCAAATTAGTATCATGTATCATATATCATTTTTCTTCATACTTCATGTCTGCATACTTTATCAATAGATTTCACTATTTCCCAAATAACAATTTTCCTAAGGAAAGGTTAATAATGCATACAGATGCATATCCAAAAATAAAATTATGTTCCACCAGTTATACTTCTTTTTTTCACTTATTTTAATGGCTTAACAAGTATATATTTTACACCCCCCCCGGAGTTCTTTTTTAATTAATGATTTATTTATTTATTTATTTATTTCCCACTCATACAAACGTAATAGGATCAGCAAAACTGAAAAAAAAATAATCAACAAACCATAATTCAGAACATCCGAGACTCTATATAACCCCCTGGAATCAGTCCTGCCTAATGTCCCTCCATCCTGAAGCTCAGGGAAATTTGCGGAAGACGGGGCAGTAAGATTGTAAGAGCACAAGGATTGGGAGGAGTCATGATATGCAAGATACTCCACACAAGTTAGGGCTGAAGCAATCATAATAGGATTCTGCATGACCTGTGCAATGACCAACATATCATTGACCCCCTCAAAGTCTAGCAGGGACTAAAGGCACTAGGATCCTTAGAAGCAAGGGATTCACAGTCACAATAGTGTTCCTATACTTAAGGGGAACACAAGAAAGAGTTCTAGGAAATGCCACTGAGTCCTTACCCCTCATCAGAGAGGAGGACCCAGAAGGAAGTTTGACATACACATTAAAGGATGCTCCAGGGATGGGGGAGGGGACACTGGAAGAAAGGCAGGGAGGAGGGAAAGGACCAGTTATATTTCTTAAAAGGTTATGGTTTCCAGACAATGTCTTCAACCTTGCCCATGTTTAGACCATGGAATCATTCATACATGTAATTTTCCTCATGGCTAATATAAAGTGACAAGATTATATAAAATGATAAATGGTAGGCGCTGAACTTACATCCAGCCCTTTTGTCACAGAAGAACACTTTCTGCAAGGATGACTTTCCAAAATTCATGATGTGAAAAATATCTCCTGAGAATTAGCCAGCACGTTGAAGATATTTTTCTTAGTCTATTCTATTAATGCTTTAGCATATGATAACAATTAGTAGCAATGTTCATGAGCTTCATGTGATTATTCACTCCTACAAAATTCACTTTTGAGACTCAGAGAAAGAGAGACAGAGAGAGGGGGGAGAGAGAGAGAGAGAGAGAGAGAGAGAGAGAGAGAGAGAGAGAGAGAGAGAGAGAGAGAGAGAGAGAGGGAGAGAGATCTTGTTTGAGACAGATTTATGGCTATCACACTGTGTTTTTGCTGTGTCAGCTAACCTAGGCAATAAGAACCCTTTTTCTATTTGGGTGAAACCTGTAAATCTACAATTTTTTCTTCCTCTCTTTCCTAAAATCTTGTCTTAGACCTTGCTACTTCTGTATTCATCATAATTAGACATAAGTGAAATTCTCAGTATTTAATTTTTATTATGCTTGTGCATTTCTTATTAGCTTAATATGAACTTAAATAATTGTAAATAATATACAATAGGAAGAAATCCACAGTTTAGTTTAACACTGTCCTGTTTGTTGCAATCAGACTTTTTCTAATCTAAATTATTTCCTATTATGCAAAACTGTTTTCTCAGATTTTACCTTGCCCTGAAAGACTCTAATTAGCAAACAGTTTTTGGCTTTATTGTGAGGATTAAGGATGACTTGCAACCTCAGCTAACTCTTGAAAAGTACCATGTATCTGACCTAACCCTGAATCACAGACAGTAGATGACTTATTCCTAGGAATAAGATGAGTACTATAAAAATAAATATGATCATACATTATACTAATAGCTAATAGAGTATAAATGATACATTTATTGAGTGAAAATTAGATCATTGGGGCACGTGCTTGCATTAACATTATATCAGCGAATCCAGGCCCAACTATTTATCATGCATAGCAGACTTAGGATAGGGTATAACTCTTTCCTCTGGAAGTCATAAAGAGTTGTACACCTAGTGATGGACAGTCACATTGGCCTATAATCTCAGAACCCAGTGTTGTGTGCATATATGCATGCAAAGTGCCAACAGGTAGAGTATTCTCGGTCTCAGGATTTTATTTTATTTTATTCCTACTCTTTTTCTTTTTTTATTTCCACTCATACAAACTTAACAGGTACACAGGTCCCTTCCCTCCCTCCACTCGCCCCCGTGCTCCCTTTCCATTTTTCTATTTTGATGAGTCTTGGACTTTGAAAATTTCTTTTTTTAAACATTTTTATTATTATTTCCGCTCATACAAACTTAATACATACACCGGTTCCCTCCCTACCTTCTCCTTCCCCCAACCCCCCTGTTTCCCCTCTCCTCAACCCTCCCTCCCCATCCACCAGTGCCTCCTCCTCCCATCCCCGGAACATCCTTTAATGTGCATGCCAAACTCTCCTCTGGGCCCTCCTCTCCGATGAGGTGCAAGGAGCCAGTGACATTTCCCAGAACCCTTTCCTTTGTTCCCCTTAAGCATAGGAACACTACTGTGACTGTCAATCCCTTGTCTCCAAGGATCCTAGTGCCATTAGCAAATGCTAGACTTTGTTGCGTCAATAATGTGTTGGACATTGCACCGGTCATGCAAAGTCCAATTATGGTTGCTTCGGCCCAACTTGTGTGGAGTATCTTGCATATCATTGCTCCTCCCATCCTTTTGCTCTTACAATCTTACCGCCCTTCTTCCACAAATTTCCCTGAGCTTCTGGATGGGGAGAAATTAGGCTGGCCAATTCCAGGTGGTTGATATAGAGTCTCTGATGTTCTGGATTATGGTTTGTTGATTTTTTTTTCAGTTTTGCTGCTCCTGCAATGCCCTTCACTCCCTCCTGATGGGTACTGAATGTCACCCCCTGACCAAGATAAAAACCTGATAAACTAGAGTCTTGTTATAAGAGTATATTCAAGGGTAAGAAACCGTGGTGAGGGAGGGGTCAATCACCCATTTGCAAAATGGTTACTTTCTGTCTGCCAAACTATATGCCCTCCCCTTCTGGTAAGATCCTATCCCAACAGTTGCAAATGATCAGGAAGGAAAGTCTGTGAACTTAACCAGATGTCTCATTATTTACTTTCAGTCCTTGATGGTGGCCTATTTTCTCTGCTATAACAGGGTCACCTCTCTCCTTGTTTCTGATGGGGCCCTCCTTCCCCATCCCTCCTGTTCATAATCTTTGCAATTACCGTAGGTATTGCAGAGATTTATCCTTGAATGTCTCTAAGTGGGTTTGGCACTAGGAGCCTCCTATTAGGGAGTATATACATTGCTTAATTTTCTGGGTCTGGGATTCTTCACACAATATAATTGTTTCTAATTCCATCCATTTTCTGGCAAATTCCAGTAATTCGTCATTTTTGATGGCTGAGTAGTACTCCATTGTATAGATATACCACAGTTTCCTTATCCACTTGTCAACTGTTGGACATTTGGCCTGATTCCATGACTTTGCTATTGTAAACAGTACTGCTATGAACATGGTCGTGTTTGTGCTATCAATGCGAATTTTTGCTATATGGGGGGTTATTCCCAAAAGTGGAATAGCAGGGTCATATGGCATTTCAATCTTTAATTTCTTTAAGAATCTCCAGACGGCTTGCCAGAGTGGCTGTATGAGCATGCATTCCCACCAGCAATGTAGGAGAGTTCCCCTCCCTCCACATCCTCTCCAGCATTTGGTGTTGTTTATATTGTGGATTTTTGCCATCCTGAACGGGGTGAGATATCTCAGGGAAGTTTTGATTTGCATTTCCCTGATGTCTAAGGATGTGGAGCATTTTTAAGATATTTGTTAGACATTTTAATTTCATCCCTGGTGTCATAGTTAAGCACAGGTGTCAACTTGACTCTTGAGGGTTTGAGCTCTGGGCACAGGTTTAGGGAGTTGATGTTGAGTTAAGCCCAGAGCAAACCTGAAGGAGATTGTCTAGCTGCTGAGGAAGATCCAGCCCATGGTGGGTGGGATTAGGCCCCTGGATAAATCAGCAGAGAGCTGGTTGAGAGGGGGGCATCCTCTGTTCACGTGGCCAGACATGCTGGTCCTGGCAAGTAAGGAGTGTCCATCTCTCAGCCGTTATGGTGGCCAGTTCCCTCGGCCCCCTGGTGTTGGTGTGTGCTCTCCTGTCAGCTGGACTATGAACTGTAACCCGGACTGTCGTAAGAAAGTAAACTCCTTGTCCCTTAAGCTGTGTTCTGGTCCTTTATCCGCAACCATGCAGGCGGACTGCAGCAGAATTTGGTACCAGAAGTGGGGTGTTGCTGATAAAGTCTGACTACGTGGATTTTGTGGCTTTTGAATGGTTCTGCTGGACAAAGTTGGAAATTCTTGAAAATTTTCACTTTGTGGATTTACAAATACCGTTCTTCAGCGTTTAGTGGGCCAATTGCTGAGAGACATTGTTTGGGCCCAATTTCTGAGGAGGGGAACAAGGACTTTGGTAAAGTTGAATTGAGAGACGATGGACTGGTTTGCTTGATTGAGGAGAGCTGTGTTGGCAGCCTTGAAGGTTTGGATGTGCAAAGGGCAGGCAGCAGAATATCTGCTGCTGTTGGACAAATGAGTATCAGTGAAGGAAAACCTAGTGACTTGCACTGAGACGGTGGAGGACGTGGAAACCACTGTATGGCAAGTTCGTGGTTTGGAAGCTCAGATTCCTTCAGGGGGCAAAAGCCCAAGTTAAAGTTGTTTCTTGCCCTTTGCAAGTTTGGTTGCCTAGAAGAGAGGCTTTTCCAGCGTCAGCACGTTGAAGTTGGTGCAGCTGTGGCTCCAGTGGACTAAGCTGTGTTTCAACCTCGCTTCAGAATCAGGCAGCGTCCCTCAGGTGATACTGGTTTTCATGCACTACTGAAGGGTTCGTGGAGAGCAGCAAAAGCTTGGCACCAAGTGGCAGGTGTAGAGTTCCTGCAAGAGATGGTGAAGCTTAAAGCTGCAGAAGAGGACCCAGAGTTGTGTTTGAGATGCTAGAACTGTGGGACTGCTGCTGAGGACAACTGCGAGTAGAGATTCAGCCTGGTTCAGAGGAACTCTGCTCTTATAACTTCAAACTGCAAACAGGGACTGGGAATGCCTAGAATCTTTGAGCCGCCTTGACTACGTGATGAGCAGCAGAAGATGGACATTGAAGTACAGGATGTGGTGATTTGCTGGACTTTGTTCTTTTTAATGTTTTCTTATTAAGATCCTTCTGTTTTAGTGTTTTATGTTTTAAAGTATTTCATTTATTCTGATTTAAGAGTTTTAAGGTTAAGAAACTTTGAACTTTTAAAATATTGGAACTGAAGTTTTAATGAGAGAACATTTTAAATTTGTCCATGGAATGTATTTATATTTTAACAACTGTGGGAACAAGGAAAGGTGACAGTTTAAAAGTGCTATTGTTTTTGTATCAAGTTGACAAGGGGTGGAATGTCATAGTTAAGCACAGGTGTCAACTTGACTCTTGAGGGTTTGAGCTCTGGGCACAGGTTTAGGGAGTTGATGGTTGAGTTAAGCCCAGAGCAAACCTGAAGGAGATTGTCTGGCTGCTGAGGAAGATCCAGCCCATGGTGGGTGGGATTAGGCCCTGGATAAATCACAGAGAGCTGGTTGAGAGAGGGGGCATCCTTCTGTTCACTTGGCCAGACATGCTGGTCTGGCAAGTAAGGATTGTCCATCTCTCAGCCGTTATGGTGGCCAGTTCCCTTGGCCCTGGTGTTGGTGTGTGCTCTCCTGTCAAGCTGGACTATGAACTGTAACCGGACTGTCTTAAGAAAGTAAACTCCTTGTTCCCTTAAGCTGTGTTCTGGTCATTTATCAGCAACCATGCAGGAGGACTGCAACACCTGGTAACGTTTCTTTTAAGTTCCATGGCCCATTTTTTAACCTGGCCATTTGTTTCCTTTGTTTAGTTTTCTAAGTTCTTTGTGCATTCTGGATAATAGAGCTCTATCAGATATGTGGTTAGTGAAAATGGTCTCCCATTCTGTGGGTTGCCTTTGTGCTTAATTTACAATCTCTTTATCTGAACAGAAGCTCTTTAATTTCATAAGATCCCATTTGTTGAGTGTTGAGTGTAGTGACTGTGCTATTGGATGCCCATTTAGGAACTGTTGGCCTAGCCCAATCAGCTCGAGGGAGTTCCCTACCCTTTCAACTATGGATTTTATAGTCTCTGGCCTTGTATCAAGGTCCTTGATACCAAGGCCCATTTGAAATTAATTCTTTTACATGGTGAAAAGTACAGGTCCAGTTTTAATCTTCTGCATGTGGAGATGCAGTTTTGCCAGCACCATTTGTTGAAGATACTGTTCTTTTTCCATTGGATTTTTTGGGCCCCTTTGTCAAAGACCAAATGGCTGTAGTTGTGTTGGTGCCAGTACCAGGCTGTTTTTATAACTATGGATTTGTAGTGTAGACTAAGGTTTGGTATGGTGATACCTCCAGCCATGTTTTTGTTACTGAGGATTGTTTTTGCTATCCTGGGTCTTTTGTGCCTCCATATGAACTTTGAGATTATTTGGTCAACTTCTTTAAAGAATTGCCTTGGAATTTTAATTGGTATAGCATTGAATTTGTATATTGACTTTGGTAGGATGGTCATTTTTACGATGCTAATTCTGCCAATCCAGGAACATGGGAGATCTTTCCACATGGTGTCTTCTGCAATTTCTTTCTTGAGGGTTTCAAAGTTTTCATTATAAAGTCTCTTACTTCCTTGGTTAGGTTTATACCAAAGTATTTCATTTTTTTAGGGGCTATAGTAAATGGGATTGTTTCTCTCGAGGGCTTTTTCACTTCTTTCATTCTGATTTTTGCACATTTATTTTGTATCCTGCCACCCTGCTGAACCTCTGTATTAGTTCCGGGAGCTTTCTGATGGAGTTTTTGGGGTCACTCAGGTTTATAAGATCATGTCATCTGCAAATAGGGATGGCTTGACTTCTTCCTTGCCGATTTGAATACCTCTTATGTCCCTTTCTTGTCTTATGGCTTCAGCTAAGTCTTCAAGTACAATATTGAATAGAAGTGGTGAGAGTGGACAGCCTTTTCTAGTTCCTGATTGAAGCGGGAATGCTTCCAATTGTTCCCCATTGAGCAAAATCCTTGATGTGGGCTTGTTGTATACAGCTTTTATTATATTGATGAAGGTTCCTTCCATTCCTACCTTCTCTAGGGTTTTGATCATAAAAGGCTGTTGGATCTTGTCAAAAGCTTTTTCTTCATCTATCGACTGTATTATGTGGTCTTGGACTTTGGACTGGTTTATATGGTGAATTACATTCATTGATTTGCATATGTTGAAACAACCTTGTGTGCCAGGAATAAAACCTACTTGATCCCCATGAATGATCTTTTTGATATGTTTTTGAATCCGATTTGCTAAGACTTTGTTGAGAATCTTTGCATCTCTGTTCATCAGAGAGATTGGCCTATAGTTTCCTTTTTTAACTGTATCTTTATTAGGTTTTGGGATTAAGATGACTTTATTGAGAATCTTTGCATCTGTGTTCATCAGAGAGATGGCCTATCTTTTTCTTTTTTAAGTGTATCTTTAGTAGGTTTTGGGATTAGATGATATTAGCTTCATAGAAGGAATTTGGTAATGTTCCTTCCTTCGCTATTTGATGGAACGGTTTAAGGAGTATTGGTGTTATTAGCTCCTTAAATGTCTGGTAGCACTCTGTGCTGAATCCATCTGGTCCAGGACATTTTTTGGTGGGAAGATTCGAGCTTACTTCCTCAATTTCTTCATATGTTATAGGACTATTTAAATAATTCACAACTTCCTGATTCAATTTAGGTAAGTTATGTTTACTTAGGAATTCTTCCGTCACTTTTGTGTTGTCAAATTTCATAGTATAAGTTTTTGAAATATGATGTTATTATTCTCTGGATTTCTTGGGTAGTAGTGATAACTCCATTTTCATTTCTGATTTTGTTAATTTGGGTTTTCTCTCTCTTGCTTTGGGTTAATTTAGCTAGGGATGTATCAATCTTATTGATTTTTTCAAAAAACCAGCTTTTTGACTGGTTAATTTTCTGTATCGTTTTCCTAATCTCTATTTCAGATATTTCTCCCCTTATTTTGCTAATCTCCTCTCTTCTACTGCTTTTGGGATCAGATTGCTCTAGTTTCTCTAAAGTTTTATACTGCATTGTTAAGTTATTTATTTCTGATGTTTCCATTTTTTTTGATGTAGGCATTAAGAGCTATGAACTTACCTCTTAGGACAGCTTTCATTGTGTCCCAGAGATTTTGGTAAGTTGTATTTTCATTATCGTTCACTTTCAGGAAATCTTGAATTTCCTTTTCAATTTCTTCCTGAATCCAGTTCTCATTCAGCATCATAGTGTTAAGTTTCCAGGAGTTGTGTATTTTCTGTTGTTTGTTGTGTTGTGGATGTCCAGCTTTAGGCCGTGGTGGTCTGATAGGGCACAGGTTAGAATTTCAACTTTTGGTAGATTCATTTTGTGGCCCAATATGTGATCTATTTTGGAGACTGTTCCGTGTGCTGCTGAGAAAAATGTGTATTCTTTGGTGTGTGGATGAAAAGTTTGATAGAGATCTGTAAGGTCCATTTCTTTCAGGGTTTGATTAAGTTCCAAAGTGTCTCTGTTAAGCTTTTGACCTATCGATCTATCCCATGTTGAGAGGGCGGTGTTGAAATCCCCAAGAATTATCATTTGGGGGTTGATTTCTTGCTGTAGATGCTGTAGGGTTTTCTTAATGAATGTGGAGGGGCCCGTATTGGGTGCATAAATGTTCAGGATTGTGAAGTCTTCCTGGTGAATTGTACCTGTGACTAAAATGTAGTATCCATCTGTGTCTCTTATGATTTTTTTTTGGTTCAAAGTCCACTTTGTCTGAAAGCATAATGGCTACCCCTGCCTGTTTCCTTGTTCCATTAGCTTGCAGAATTTTGGACCAACCTTTCATTTTAGGATGTGCCTATCTTTTGTGGTGAGATGAGTTTCCTGAAGGGAGCAGATTGGTGGGTTGTGGCTTTTAATCCAAGTTTGTAATCTGTGTCTCTTGATCGGTGAGTTATTACCATTGACATTTAATGTTATAATGGAGAAACTATTTTTAATTCTGGACATTTTTTATGTTTAGTGGATTTTGTAAGCATATTGTTTGACATTTATGTTTTGGTGATATTATTCTTCCCTTCTGTCCTCCTGGATACACTTGTTTATTTCTTCAAGTTTGAGTATCATTTCTAGCATTTTTTGAAGGCCTGGTTTGGTAGACATGTATCCCTTAAAGTTGTCTTTGTGCTGGAAAACTTTTCTTTCTCCCTCAATCATGACAGATAGTTTTGTCGGATATATCAGTCTGGGTTGGCATTTTTGCTCATTTAATACTTGAAGTATGTCTCTCCATCTCTTCTTGCTTTTACTGTTTCCATTGAGAAATCATTTGTTATTTTAATAGGTTTATCTTTAAAAGTGACTTGCTTTTTTTCTCTTGAAGCTCTCAGCACCTTTTCTTTGTCTTGAATGTGGAGTGTTTTGACTATTATTTGCCGTGGTGATTTTCTATTTTGGTCATATCTGTTTGGGATACAGAATGCCTCTTATAGGATTAGGATAGGCCTGTCATTATTTAGTTGAGGGAGTTTTCATTTATGATAGTTTGAAAAATTTCCTCAGGTGTGTTATTTTTGGATTTTCGCTCTGGTATTCTATGAATGCACATGTTAGGCTTCTTCATGGTGTCCCATAGCTCTTGAATATTAGTCTCAAGTATCTTTTTGGCTTTAAGACCTCTTTCATTGAGTTGTTTAATTCTCCCACTTTGTCTTCAAGGTCTGAAATTCTATTTTCTGCTTCATTAGTTCTGCTGATAAGACTCTCTTTTGACAAGGTAACTTGTCTTTTAGTTCAATTTTAAATCTGCCTGAGACTGTTTTAACTGCTCTATGCCTATTTTTGTTTCTTGAACTGTTTTTCTCAACTCCTCCAAGTGTCTGTTGTGTTCCTGTTCAAAATGGTTGATGCAGTTTTTTAACTCTTCCTGGATTTCCTCTTTCATAGTGTTAATCATCATACTTTGAAAGTCGTTATCTTGAGTCTGGCTTTCTTCGCTATTATCTATGAATTTGTTCTGGTTGGAATCCATCATTATGGGGTTAATTCTTTTTCTGGGAGATTGGTCTTCCTGGGTTTTATTTCTCATGGATCTGCACTTTGACTAGGGCATTGTTGTTTTGTCTCTTAAGACCTTTCAGTTTCTGTGTGTTCTTGACTGAACTGATTTAGTTGTTATTACTGCTCACGGGCAGTTATTACTAGTGCTTGGCTTGTAGTTGTGTTTTGTTTGTCTGCTGTAAGTATTATTTCCGAAATGAGGCTATTAGGCTGTTAATACATCAGTTAAGTCAGGTTAAGTAGACAGGTGGTGAATATTAGTATGGTAGTGCACTTTTATATGATTTAGTATCTTGGTGATACGTGAGGGTGAGTGGTATAATCCCTGGAGTTGTATGTATTTTGGGGGTAGCTGTATGGAAAGGTTAATCTACAGTGATTAATACTTAAAAGGACCAGTATGGTAAAAGAAAGAGATTTACTTGTCTTTGGGTTTGATGTGAAGAATCTCTTCCATGTTATAGGATAATTTTAGAGGACTTCAGATTATGGCCTTTGTCTCTTAGAGCTTTGCTTGGGTTTTCTTTGGATTCTGTTGAATTCTGAGTAGCAGTGTGTCCTTCGTAGACCACAAGTGACGGTCCCTGGTAGGTCAGAGGGGCAGAGGGGCTGGTGGTGATGGCGAAACTCTTCACCTGGGACCTGGTACTTGGCTTAGTGTCCTACCCAGGCTCCAGAGATGGAGGAACCAGAGCAATTCCTATCCCTGTGAGTAGGCAGGCGGGCAGGAGGCAGCCTGGGTGCTGCCTGGGCTGGCTGGTGGGAGGAGCTGAGACAAGGGGCGACCTGGGGACTGGGTAACACACCGGGCAGGCAGGCGGAGGAACAAAGGGTTGGGGATTTTAATTTAAGTAGATTTCTCATTTTTCCTGTGGCCTGGTCAGCTGTTAACTGCCCATTCACAGGATTTTCCATTTAGATGAGCAGTTGTCTGTCTGCCCATATCATTATCTCATCACTATTCTAAATTTCTGATTAATCCAGATTTTTAGTAATATGTATTATTTTTTCATGTTTTTATTAAATTTTGAATTTGAGATTCTGAACAAGAACACTTTGTAATTTCTAATAATTTCAGAAACTTACAAATCTTTAGTTTCTGAATCAGAGTGATTTTACATGAACAACAAACTAAAACCAAGGAAATGATTTGTTGAACAATATTGTTTGAGAATAAAAGGGAATTATTCAAACGAGATTATTGTAGTCTTTCTGTTTGTATCTGCTTAAGTGTCTTTACATTTATATATCCATTTGTGGTTCTCTATTATCTATCTCATCTAGCAGCCATATACTGGTAGGGTAAAATCTACATAATGATAGAAATGTATGCATGTGTATGTGTGTGCTTGTGTATAAACATGTATATTTGAATGTACTTTAAAGTATTTGTTTTTATTTATAGCTTTATGTACAAAATATTACATAATGCTTGCAAAAGAATCAACTTAGTGCTGTGACGTTATACACAGTAATGGTAGGTTTGTTTATAGGTAGGTCTAAAACCTCTCCATTTTCTAACTCCTAATGCTATATCCCCACCATCCTTTGGCATGACATTCCCACAATGGAGGGCTTCTCACTCCTAAACTCACAGTCCAAATAAAGTTCTGCTCAGTAAGTTGCCTTTTTCAGGTATTTGTTTCCAGCAATGAGTAGTTCACCCTCACATCTCGATTAAAACTTCCCAGGACTATTTCTATGAGAGCTAGAAATGAACTGTGCCACCAAATTTTGGTTATTTTTGTTTTCCAGATTGTCTTCCAATCTTTTTCTTTCATATCTTACTTCAAGCAATAAAAAATCATAAAATCACAATTACAACATTTTGCTTACAAAGATCCTCAGCTTTATACTCAGTGAGTTAAAGTTTCACTAAGAGAACCTCAGAAAAACAAGATTAAGACTGAACAAAGAGGACAACCAAAAGTGACTTTGACTCGCACATACAAGCAAGCACATACATATATATCCACAAATAAATATATGCACAAACAAATATAATCATGCACACATACATACACCAAAAATAGTGTAATTCTAAATGTGTGCAGTGAATAATAACATATATCATTTCAATAACTAAAAACTATGAGTTTGAAGACATAAATTTGCCTCCATCAAAATGATAACAGATGATGTCATTGTCTAACTCACCTACAAACATGTTCTCAAATAAAATTCATATGGAAACAAAAATACATTTAGATCAAATAGACTTAGCAACATATTTCATTCATCACTATGTGAAATGTTCTCAGCAGTCCATGAAACTTACTCTGCAATAAAACTCCTTGAAAGACACATAAACTAAGATTTAACAAATACAAAATTGTAATTTTTTTGTGTGTATTTCTCACACCTAAATACAACTAGAATCCAACGAAAGTTAAGACACAATAATACAAAAGTTGTGGGAATGAGTGAAAGTCATTCTTAAAGGTGTGTTCATAATGGAAATGTCCAGAATAAAAAAAGCAGAGGAATCCTAATAAAATAATGGAATACTGTAACTGAAGGTCTTAAGAAATGCAAGAGAAAAAGTAAAACCAAACCAAACCCAACAAAAACCAGAAAAATCCTCCTGAAAAAAATGCAATGATAGATTTCACAGTCTTAAAATCCAGGAACAAGTCAAAGCCATTAAATCTAGAAAAAATTTAAAAGCTAATGCAAACATCAATGGAATGGAAAAATAGAACAATCTAAGCATCAATGGAACATAAAGTCTAGGTACCTTTCTAATGTCTCAATAGTGCACACAGACTTTGGGAGTGTTCTTTGCTCACTCTTTCTAATATCCTGTTATGTTGCATAAAAGCAACATAACTTCTTAGAGAACCAGTCATGGGTTCATCCATAAAAGCAAAGTATTGATAATATAATAATAATAATAATAATAATAATAATATATTAGTTATATAATATGGTGAATAAAACACTCTACATATGGAGTCATAAAAAAGAATTTGACACGCTGGCTGCAAAGGCTGAAGACTTGGATGAGAAATGAACTTTGGAGTTATAGATAGAGGACATTCTTTACCATGCTTTGGGATATTAAGCTAGATATGTCACATGTATGATAATTTATTAATATATTGGATTAGAAACTAATATTCAATTTTTAGGTTTAAGTAGGGTAAATTCTTTCTGGATTATAATAGCAGATTGTATTCTAATCTTATAATTTGTAATACAAAATTAATAAATAGTAAGATCATTATTTAGTGTGTTATGCATAATGGACTTTGTTAAAAACTATGTGTGTGTGTGTGTGTGTGTGTGTGTGTTTTTCACAATGCACCCTAGGTAGATATAGATGTATTTTTAACAAACATATACCTGAGTAATTTAAAATTATACTCTTATTAACTATAGTAAGCTAAAAATTAAAGTACTTAGAATAACACAATGCCAACAATACATTACTTGAATTCAAGATCACCCACTTTTATTTTGTCATTTGTCTGCATCTTCTTAATGCTGTTATATTCTCTACTTCTTTATAAGATTTATTCTGTGTGTTTCATTACATAATATTCAAAAAGCCAGTCATGGGCCCTTAATCAAAGACTGTCTTGACTCTGAAGAAAATTGTTAAAGTAAACTGAAATTGAAGATTCCAATCCAATGAAATGATCTACTGTAAAGTTGTGTTTATATAAATACATTGGTAATTTGCAAGGAAATACACAGAAAGTTAAATAAGTATTCATTTGACAGTTATTCAAGCTATATATTGTAAATACAAACTCATTTGAAATATTATCTTAAAAATAATATAGGAAAATGTTCAGACAAAGAAATAAAGCTATATCTTTAAAGCCTAAGAACAATTTTTTAAAAATAAATACTTCAGTCATGATTAATTAATAAATTTTATTTTCTTAGCTTAGCAACACAATTATTTGATTATAAGATGTGAAAAAATCTTAATTACTAGGGCAGAAAGATGACTCAGCATGTAAAGATAGTTACTACCAAACTTACAACCGGAGTTTGCTCTCCATAGCCCACATGATGGAAAGAGAGAACTGACTCTAACAGGTTGTCTTCTAATCTCCATATTGTTTCCATGCAAAAAAAAATCCTTTAAAATAACTACTTAAGACTTTAATGATTCAATAAAATATTCAGTGGTGGTCATGACACAAAATGTGAAGACAAATCAATATATGTTCACATAAAAATAATATTTTTAATGAAAATAAATATAAAAATAAAAATAAAGGGTGTTTCTTATGAACACAGAATAGATATAAATGATGTAAACTTTGTAGTATTATCATCAGCATGAGGCCAGATTCATAAGCTGAAAAGCTAGAAATGAAGAAACCAGAATAAACAAGGCTTAGGCAACATGCACACTCAAATGGGTAGATATTAAAATATTTTAATAATTATGAATAATTTTTAAATCTAGCATTTCTGTAATTTGTGCATTTGACCTGTGATGCAGTGTAACTTGGCAGCCTAGATATAGAGACTCATGAAATCTAACAGTATTCATAATTCTTTCAAATCATGCAAGATGTCCATATATTTCCCAATGCCCCCTCTGCTTCTTTATTAGATTCATACTGTCAACATAATCAGACATGACACATACGTGCACCTGCTCAGAAACATCTCTGTTGTAAATAAAAAGGATAGTGAGTAACTCAGACAGTGGAGGTTTGTCTTTGAAATTATTGGGAAATTGTGATTTTTGGAATAGTTATTCAAAACACAAACTTAAAAAAATCAGTGTTTACAGCTGATGGGAACCAAGAACTGTTTTTCTGGAATACCGAATATATCAGAGTTCAGAAAATTGACAGACTGGTCAATTTTTTAGGTTATGAATACATTCATTGTCTTCTTAAAACACATCAGGAAAGGATTCACTTTCTTTCTTTCTTTGACTCCATCTGTTGTAAGCTTGTGAAAATTTCTGAGCTCTCTAGTCTCCAGAGAAATGCTAGGCTTCGTCACTGGCAAAATCAAATGTTCCAGCCCTCCTGAGGGAATAATTGACTAGGTGAAGAATTTATAGTAGGCAATGAATTTTATCCCTTGACTCTTGAGATAAATTAGTATTTTAAGTCAAGTATATTCTAATCTTCAAAAGACTCCATCTTTACATGTGGATTGGTCAACACATGCACAGATATAGACCATGAAATGTCTTCTGAAAAATATCTAAGCTCAACATGTTGAAAAACAACAGATTAATAAATTGGTACTTACTGACTGGGAATGTAGCTCAGTTGGAAGAGTGCTTGCCTAGCATTTAGAAAGCCTGGACATCAGTTCCCAGTCCTTCATTTACTCTGTGTGTCATTGTAATTTCAGCACATAGAAGGAGGAAGCAAAAAGATCATGTCATCCTTGGATACTCTGTGAGTTTGAGGCCAATCTGGGATGCAGGAAATAGGATCTTAAGAAAAAAGTAAAAAAGAAATCCCTCAATGGACTGACTAATACATGCATTTGTATGTGGTAGTACTAGTAGCTGCGATAATTGGCAATTAATTAGACTTATGGATCTATATATACTGAGTGAAATTATACTCTATATCCTAAAACATGTTCCAGACATTTTCTCCTCTGAACATATCTTGATATTAAAAAAACACATGAATATAATCGGACATCTGACCTGTAGCACATGGGTCATTTCCTTTGATGGTAAAAACCATTCAACTGTTTCATTCTCCGCGCTTAGACGTGATCACTTTTCTGATACAGCAAGACTAGGACTCGCTGGAGCCCCACAGGGCCAGAGCGACTCTCTGCATGCCTCTCGTTGGAAGATGGAGATCTTGGTACCTTACCAGCTGGAATGGATTCTCTTACTAACTTACATGAGCATAGAAAAGACACCCTTGGTTCCAGAAATGTAAATGGTCTAACAACGACGAGCAAGGGAGACACCTAAAGCAAATCCAAATACCTGGTGTGCGTGCTATGAAATGAACTTTATTCAAGCTCCACCAAACATACACAGAGACACATGCTTTGCCTTGAGCACTTACAATTGTTACAACATTCTGCACAGCAACAGAAAATCAATGCAACTCTCAGATCCCAGGTTACCAAATAGACTTTCTGGCTACTCCTTCTGAAGTACCTAACAACACAAGCAAATCACCACACACTAAACTATTTCATGCATTTTTGTCTGAAATACTGTGTCTATTCTTTGAAAATAGAATAATACAACGATAGCTGATATGAACTGTAAAAATTTCTACCCACCCATATGAGTTACTCACTTATATTCCATTCTGATCCTATGAGAGAGTCAGAATATTTGATAGTGACTGTGACATGGGAAGTCTACAGTTGTGAACTGGAGAAGCTCACACATGAGGTATTATGCCTGGCAGAAAGGTTTCTACCATGAAAAAGTCCAAGATTTTCCTGTTTTGAGATCTCTTGTTACAATATTCTGCTTTAACTAATACATTTCACATTTAATATTGTAATAAACCAGAGCAATTTATTGCTGTAGTCTTCCTATTGTAAATTCTGCCATTTCTCATTGTAAAAAAGAAAAACAGAAAAATAACAAGACCATGACCTCATGCAGTGCCAAATATTTTTATTCTACAATTCATGAAAAAATAAGTCTTTTTCAGTTTTGCATTATGATTGAAATGCCCAAGGCAGATATTTCCCTTATAAAAAAGAGTTGACATCAAACTATTAAATCAATAAAATGGGAAATCCAGAGAGACTTTAACACTGTGAAGATCAGCTGCAAAATCATTCTGCTGTATTACACTCCTGTCACAAGGGGCTTTGCTTGATAGCTACAACAGGAAGTAACAACTGAAACACTGGTAGAAACAAACTATAGTCCATTATAAATGCAAATTATTCTTCCTTCTGCAAAAGTAATGCATATTTATTGTACAACATCTAGACAGTCTAATAAGGATATGAGAGGAAACATTTGCAACTTGCCTGTAACTGTATCAGTGGAAAGGCAATGGTTCTAAATGGTTATTACAACGTTTCTAAATTATATTTCTAAAGATATATTCATATTGTGCATTATTTTGGGGTTTTCCAACAATGGTACAAAATTAAATCATTTTCACACATTTGCTTTATTACATTATTAATTAAATCTTCATGATTGAGGACAGGAGAGATTTTTGGATAAATTATTATCCAAAATTATTATTAAATTTGCAAAAATTATTAAAATTCTTTAGATAATGTTACAGTTCGCCTGCATGGTTGCTAATGAATGATCATCAAATGGCTTAAGGGAACAAGGGATTTATTCTCTTACAATTACTGGTTATAGTTTGCAGTCCAGCTTGACTGGGAGAGCTCGCAGCCAACACCAGGGCTGAGGGAACTGACCACACCATCACTATGTAATGGCTGAGAGAGGGACTGATCCTTACTTGCCAGACCAGCATGTCCGGCCAAGTGTACAAACTTCCTCAACTGGCTCTCAGTATTTTATTCATCTGCTCAGGGCCTTCCCCATCAACTAGACAATCTCCTGCTGGTTTCTCTGGGCTTAACCATTAATTCTCTACAAATGTGCCCAGAGCTCAAATCCTCAAACCATCAAATTGACACCTGTACATAACCATGACAGATAAAGAAATAAGAATGCACTTTGTTTAGGTTGAATGATGAATTTTTTAAATATAAATTGGCTATTTTCAATGGGATGTATACATAGTAGGAGGACACGTTCCTTTCTTTTGAGTAATGCGTGTGCATGTGCTAGTGTTAAATATTCTGGATAATTTATGATAATATTTGCAAACCTATCTATTGCATCTGAACTCTAGGCTATTACCAAGCACTCATTTATTTATATTATATATTATTTCAACATATTTAACCCTTTGGTCTAGGAAGTTAACTTACGCGATAAAGCTTTTTTTTTTTTTCTTTTTTTTTTATTAAAAATTTAATTATACATTTAAAATTTTTTTACCAGTTCCCTCCCTCCCCCCTCCTCCCCCCGAACCCCCTCCTCTCCCTCCCCATCCCCCAGTGCCTCCCCCCCAATTCCCAGAGAGTCCTTTATTGTGTATGCCTAACTCTCCACTGGGTCCTCCTCTCCGATGACATAAAAGGACCTAGTGGCATTTCCATAAGCCCTTTCTCTTGTTCCCCTTGAGCATAGGATCACTACTATGGCTGTCAATCCCTTGCCTCCAGGGGTCTCGGTGCCCTTAACAGATGCTAGACTTTATGAGGACAACAGTGCGCTGGACATTGCGCAGGGCATGCAAAGTCCCATTATGATTGCTTTGGCCCCAACTATTGTTGAGAATCTTGCAAATCGTTGCTCCTCCCATCCTTTTGCTCTTACAATCTTACCGCCCCCTCTTCCGCAAATGTCCCTGAGCTCCAGGATGGGGAGAGATTAGGCTGGCCTAGTTCTAGGTGATTGATATAGAGTCTCTGAAGTTCTGGATTGTGGTTGGTTGATTTTCTTTTGCAGTTTTGCTGCTCCTGCAATGCCCTTCACTCCATTCTGCTGGGCACTGTATGTCACCCCCTGGCCAGAGACAAAAGCTGTTAAACTGGAGTCTTGTTATAATAGCACATTCAAGGGTAGATGTAATAAGAGTAGGGAGGGGTCTAGCTAGCAGATAGAAAGTAATCATTATGCAAATGGGTGATGGACCCCTCCCTCACTGCGATAAAGCTTTTGACTTTCACACTTAAGGACCACAAAAATGTTCTCTCTCCCCCACATACACTTACATTCACATACACACATGTATACATGCGTAAACAAAACAATACAACACACATCCCTAAATACATTCACACATATATACACATGTCACACATACACGTACAGCATGCATGCCACACACCATATACACATACATGCATGCACACATATACACACATATTCATAAAGAAATGTATCTATATCTATATTGATATATTGATTTAGGTATCTATATCTACATAGCCAACACATCTCTATATCCAGGTGTGTTGACGTATGGTTGTAATCCCAGTGTTGGAAATACAAAGATAGACAGATGCATGGGCCCCACTGCACAAGCCATCAAACCCGCTAAGCAATCTCGAAGGCCAGTGAAAGATCCTATCTCAAAAAAGAAAAGATGAATAAAGTCTGAGGAACAGTTCTTGAGACTAACCCTGGATTCTGTATGTATGTACACACATTTTCAAGTACTTTCACGCACTCATGCACCCATACACACATGAATGTGCACTCGCGTATTTACTGTGTCCCTCCACTCATGAGATTTGGCTGCTTCCTTGTGGGTATTATCCTTGTGCCGTGGTTTACATGTGTGCTAGATTTATGAAAGCTTTAATTTTTATTTGATTTCATGGTCCTGCTAAACGTTTTAGCATTAGCCTTCGTCATTTAGCTCTCATTCTGGTTCGAATGTGCGTTTCCATTCCCAGACTCACGTGTTTTCATCCTTAGCTGGTATTAACATTTGGAAGGTGGTGGTACGTTCAAGAGGTAGAGTCTTGTTGGAGAAAGTCATATCACAGGAACAGGGCCCTGAGTTTCGGTTCTGGTTCTTCTAGATCTCTTGTTCTCTTTGCCTCTTGATGGATGTACATGGAGCATGACTTATGTTCCTAACACCAGGACTTTCCCACCATGAAAGACTATGTGCTCTAACTGATGAAGCATGAGTGGGCACTGCAGTTAAAAGGAAATGTTAAAATTGAGGCAACGAAGTCAGGCGCTCTTGGGACAGGAATGAGGGAGATGACTCCTGGACATAATTTCAGCAGAGAGAAGGAAAGTTAGAGGTCTGAGTCAGAGGAACACTGACTCTCTTCTTTCATCCTCCCTTAAAGAATGTATGGAAGACAATGCCATGCTTTTATATATTCTCATTTCTATTGCAGTTTTTCATAACAGACTGAATTGTAAGTATAGCTTTTAACAAAAACGCTGCACTTATTTCAGAAAGGAGACTACCCCACACCAGCCCCTTAGCAAACATCCAGACATAAAATACTCAAGAAAGACTGTAGCTAATTGTGGCGAAGCTGAATCCCACCATTGTTCTATAAGTGTGAGAGCAAAGAAAGCATGTACTTAAATCAACAGACAACATGATGGCAGGAAGTTTGGCATCTGCAGTGGATTCATAGTTAACAGAGAGTCAAGATCAGAAGTTCCTGAAGTATTAGTCGGAGGTGGATGAAAGCGGCCTTCAAGCACCCCACTTTCCAGAAATGAACAAACTGTGCATAGCAATCCACCCATTGTGGTCAGAGGGATGTGCATGGAGTGTGTGTCCTCTGTTGGCTTGGTTCATGGAAGTCTAGGGAACCAATCATCTCATAGAAATCACCACAGTATTTTTCTAGGCATTACCAAAGTGCTGGATCATTTGTTCCTCTCTTACAGCTACTTGCTCCCCAGGGTTTTGCTGTCTACACAAATCTTTGGTCTGGTATCTTTAAGCTTACTCTCCACAAAAATAAAAACTGTGGAAGAGTCCACCTTTCGTTTGCAAATGAGATTCATCTTTTGCTTTTATGAGAAAAGGACTCAGAGTCACCAACGCCTTAAATTTAGAACAGTTGCAAGAAGCCTGACTCCTCTTCACGCAAAGCTGCTACCTTTAGGCATCTCAGATCATCATCCAAACTGAACCCTTCTTCCTTCAAGCTGTTTCTGTCATGCATTTTGTCAGAGCAACAAAAGTAACTTAAACACCATCGCATGGCCTCTAGAGCCACAAATAACACTTTCGTTGCTGATATGTGCTAATCTTATTCAGGTGGCCCACTATGGAAACAACCTATATGTGAAAAAAGGTAATAGCAAAACAACCATCGCTGAGTCAGGAAAGATCTGATATGGCAGCCAAGCTTCACAGAGCAGCTGCTGCATCACTGATTGTATCTTGGTCCATTGGACAAGACAAGCTCATGATCAATATCTCAGGTCTGAAATAGATCACAGCGTCCATTCAGTGTTCCAGAGAGTTGAACGTCGTTTAAGGAATCTTTTCAGTCCCACTATTTGTGACCAGGATTCCTTGTGCTGGGAAAGTCAGATCAGCAAAGTAAAAGCCTGTCAATACATTGAACCTTTGTAAACAGGAATGATATAGCCAGATACAAGTGTCAACCTGACAAGTGAAGGCTGAGCTTTTGGGCACATCTGTAATGATAGGTAGTTAAGTCCTGAGCAAGCCTGTATGATATATCTGAATAATGTGGGAGGCCAAACTCTGAGAAGGTAGATAAGATACTTTTCCAAACATGATACAGTCATGCTAGCACACAAGAAGTGATGTCCATCTCTCAATAATTCCTGCGGACGTGACATAGTCATTTCCCTCTGCTCCTGCTTATAGTTGGACTATAAGCTGTACCCAGATCATAAGCAAGAATAAACTCCTTATTCTTCTAAGTTGTTTGATCATGTGTTTATCAGCAACATGAAAAAAACCTGTAATAGGGAGTAATGAACATTGTTAAGAAAAATCATAATAAGACACATGTTTTCATTCCTGAAATGATTTGACAGAAGTAGCACCCCTAGGCCTTTTTGTAGTCACAGTCTTCAGGGCAGGAGCAATTTCTTCTCAATACCTCGTGCCAGAATAGACTCCATGGCTCTACTTCATGCACTGCCATAGAAATTTCATCAATTGGTTTCTTTTTTTTTTTTGTTTACAACTAGACCAGGGACACGGCTGACTGCACTTCATCAGGTGGCGGTCATGATTTCACATGGTGGGGGCCACAGAAACTCGGAGAGGCAGAGCCATTTAAATTTTAGATGAAGCACCTATTGCTGCTAACTTGACCTTACATTTCCAATTCTCTCTGGGGTGAAGGGAAGGGCATCTACCATGAAGCGGTTTTGCATAAAGAGAACATGAGGTGGTTTGACTCATTATGTGGAGCAGAAGAGAACACAGCTTAATAAAGAATTTAACTAAACAGAAAGGAACGAGAATGATGTGTATGGAGACCTCTGTGCCTTCAAATCACATGCAATGCAAGTCGTGTTTTCAATTTTAGTAGCATTTTTTCCTCTGGTTTGTCATATTTTCATTCCTCAGTATTAGAAATATGACAGGAAGCAAATATTTGAACTGATCGCAATCAGTTGGGTTAGTATTGCAAACACAGAGAACCACTCTGTGGCAAGATTCATATTGCACTTGACTAGTCCAAAATACCCTACTGTGTTTGTGTGAATGAGTGAGTGTGTTGTACATACTTACTTCATAAAGAAATAGTCTTTACTGGAGGCAAAAGGAGATGCAAGAAGCTAAGAAAACTTACAGAACTCAGAGACTTAGAAAGGATCAAAATTCCCAAGTCCCCTCCACTGAGGTTATGATGACATAAAGCAATTGCTAAGATAGTGTGTCTTCCATGGATCTGGCTGCAGCTCCTGGACGCGCGTCAGGGAAGCAGCTTTTCTGTGTGCCTACCAAGGCCAGTGGCACAGTTGTCTGAGTCACCCACATGCTTGTAAACTTGATGGCCCTCCAAGCTGAGCTTGGGTGGAATTGTGTCTTTGGCAGGTGGTAGTCTGGGACGAACAGGCCTTTGGTCTTAGATCCTTGGGGGGGAAAAAACTCATACTAAAATAGAAAGAGAGAGGGTAACTTTTCACTGTTAGGATAAAAGAAATTGTCCAAAAAATTGAACAATTTCCTGGAGAAAAAATTTGTCTTAAAATTTCAATTTTAATGCAGAAAGTTTGGTGGTAAATCAGTGGGTTAAGGACCATTAAGCTGAAGCACCTGGACAATCTACACTCAGGAAAGGAGACACAGTGAGAGAGAGAGAGAGAGAGAGAGAGAGACTGTTCATGGCTATTTAAAACTCAAGGCCTCCCGCTAGCGCTGATAAAAGAATAATCTCTATGATTCAGAAATTAAAGAATCCATTATAGTCTGCCTGGATTATCTGAAGTCACTAGCAGTACTTTAGTTCCACCTTCTGAAGTTTGTACCATCTTTCCAAACAGCAGTACCCCTGGACAGCAAGAGTTAAAACACAAGGGCCTATGGAGTGTCATTCACATTTAAGCCACAACGCGTAGGTGTGTTCAAGTGTGAAGCTAAAAACTGATATGACTCTTCAAGTAAATCTCAAACAGTTTCATCTGACCTGGTGATTCAATATAGTGTTGAGGAAGTACAATAAGGACAGAGCACATTCTAGAACACACAATGCAAAATAGGCCACCATCCAAGGACTGCAAGTAAGTAATGAGACATCTGGTTAGGTTCACAGACTTTCCTTCCTGATCATTTACAACTGATAGGGTATGATCTTACCAGAAGGGGAGGGCGTATAGTCTGGTAAATAGAAAGTAACCATTTCGCAGATGGGTGATTGACCCCTCCCTCACCGCGGTTTCCTAGTTTTATTACATCTACCATTGAATACACTCCTATAACAAGACTCTAATTTAACAGATCTTTATCTCTAGGTCAGGGGGTGACATCTAATACCCATCAGGGTGGAGCCAAGGGCATTGCGGGAGCAGCAAAACTGAAAAAAAAAATCAACAAACCATAATCCAGAACATCAGAGACTCTATATCAATCGCCTGGAACTAGGCCAGCCAAATCTCTCCCCATCCTGAAGCTCAGGGAAATTTGCGGAAGAGGGGGTGGTAAGATTGTAAGAGCACAAAGATGGGAGGAGCAATGATATGCAAGATACTCCACACAAGTTAGGGCCGAAGCAATCATATTTGGACTTTACAATGTCCAACACACTCTTGACCTCACAAAGTCTAGCATGGACTAAAGGCACTCGGATCCCTAGTGGCAAGGGATTGACACACAACAGTAGTGTTCCTATGCTTAAGGGGAACACAGGAAAGAGTTCTGGGAAATGCTACTGGGTCCTTGCACCTCATCAGAGAGGAGGACCCAGAGGAGAGTTTGGCATGCACATTAAAGGATGCTCTGGGGATAGGAGGGGGAGGCGCTGGGGGATAGGGGTTTGGAAGGAGGGGGGGACCGTGTACCTGTTAAGTTTGAATGAGTGGAAATAAAAAAAATAGAACACACAATGCTGTAACAATCCATGTGTAAAGTATGAAGCTTCATGTTCTGCTGTGTGCTTTGATTGTAGATCATGCCAGTGGATTAGTTTTTTTTTTTCAAACAGTAATATTCATGACCGTTATTATTGTGGGAAAGTTCTATGACAGCCACATTTCAGATGCTCGTCATAGCTGTAGCAAGTTTCCATGCCCTTTGTTGTGTCCAGAAATGGGTAGCGACATATCCACATACCCATAACCCAAACTTGCTTGGGAACGCTGTGGGTTTAGAATTTACATCAAGAGGAAAATGCTTCTTCGCTGTAAATATAACAGAGATTGGTAAATACATGCAGTTAGATTGCATGAGATATAAAGTGAGAGATTAAAGTTCAGATACTTGCAAACTGATGTCAAGTGTATTCACTATTGATTTTCTTACCGTAGCCTAACTGGTGAAAAAGATAAACAAACAGAATCGTGTCTTTGTCATGGTTTATATGATATGTTCCCCACCCGCTCCTGCACTTGAATTTTAGTTGATGTTGATTTTGGGGAAGACAGTGGTGCCTTTAGTGGGTGGAGCCTTTTTGGAGAAAGACATGCCATGGGGGCGGGTCTTGAGGCTGGGGTACCTCTTCCTTACTTTGTCTAGCAGTTTACCTCTTGCTATTTCTGCCTCCATGTTGACTCTTCTAACCTCAGCTGGCCCTCTTCCTTCTGCTTCCAAGCATGCCTCCTATGATAGGATTCTCACCATACTGGACTACACCTTGTTCTGCAGTCATAAGCCAAATAAATATCTCTTTCTCCCATAAACAAGTTGCATGAACATTGTTTCATAGCATCACAGAGGTGTAACCAGAGCAATCTGATTTCACAAAATAGCATGCTTCATTGATATTCAATGTAATACCAACAAAGATAGAGCTGAATCTGGAATGTCAGTTGCATAGCACAGACTGCATGGCTCTACTGGTTTTCAATTAATGGTAAATGCTGATGTCTGCCAATACACCTGGAAAACTTCCTCTACTAAGGTACTCAGCTGGTGCTAGAGGAATCACTTAGATTCAACAAATAAAGAATTTATTACAGCCTCACCATCTTACCTAAGATCCTCCTCTAGCTGTTGGCCAAGTAGCTACTGTGATAAGCAGTTGCCACATCAATAGTAAAAGGACCCCAAGATGGTTGCTTCCTGCACTAGAGCATCTGAAGTCAGGTACATCCATTCCAGACACTGGAAGGTGACATATAATTACAAAGAACAATGAAAGCAACAGCAACACAAGCACACTATTAAAACGAATCTGTGCTAAGGACACGAAGAGATCACTTAGTTGGTAAAGATGCTTGCGTGCAATCTTTGTGACCCCAGTTAGGCTCCAGAGCCAACATGATGGAAAGAGAGATGGGACTCCTGAAAACTGTCTTTTGACTTCCACATATGTATGTATGTTTTGTCTGTCTGTCTCTCTCTCCCTACTATCTCTTTTGCTTCTCTTTCCCTCAAATAAATAAGTTATTTAAGAAAAAAATACGGCTAGGGCATGTAGCTTACTTGACAGAGTACTTGCGTAGCATGCACAGGGCCCTGATTCTAATCGTACTGCACATTACAGTGTGGGTACAGAGCTTTAATCTCACCAGTTCTTGGTGTTTTCATCTACTATTTTTACAGTTCTTCAGATTTTCTACAATTTTTCACATCTATGTCCTCTGTTAGTGGGAACTTTCACCTTCAATTCACAAGTTCACAAGGAATTACCTACTACATTTGTCATGTACTTTCCCCAAGAAATTTAATTCTTATCTAATATCCACCCACTAACCAGCTACCTCCATAGGTGCCATAACTGTATTTTTGACATTATCCTTTTTATCACTATTGTTTTCCATTTAAATATTTCTGTTGCCAATATCCTATAATGATATTCTACTGGAAAACTATTGAAAAATTGAAATTTTGCAAAAGTATGTTTTAGCCATTTTACTCAACTTTTAAACACTGTAGAGAGATTTGTTTTCTTAAGTGAGTAATTAACAAGATAATGTCTATCAATCAGTTTCTACTTATCTGATTAAGGAAATAAATTTTATCTAATTATGTAAGGGAATGGATCCTACCATATTGATCCACTATTCAAAGAATCATGGCAAGAAAATAGAACACAAATATGTGTTAACTGTTTACACTATGTCTTCTACTGATCTTATCTTCACCTATCCATTTGTAAACATATTTCAGTGATTCAATCATATCATCAGCATGTCCTTTTCTCATGTTTATGTCCGTGTATTTTCTCATTTTTCATGGTGAAATATTTGAAGCAGGCATTTCAAAGGTGGAAGAGTTTATGCCAGGTAACAGATAGGAAGGCAATTTGGGCATCTAGTCAGGCTGCATCCAAAGTCAAAAACAGAGTGCCGATAGGAAGAGAGGTCAAGATATTAAAAACCAAAGGGCAGATTTCAACAAGGCTTTACTTCTTAGCTCTACAATTTTCTGAACTTGCAACACTGGCTAAGGGCCAAATGACCCAACACAGGTGCCTCTGGAGGAAATTTCTCTTTCAAATCATGTTAAGAGTTTAGTAATGTAATTAGCAAGCAAAGCACATTGCAACATACTCTTATAAATAAGTTTACGTATTTCTCTATATTGTGCACATGTGTGTTTGTGAAGGGAAATGGGAAGATAGATGTAGTTAAGAGGATACTTGAATGTGTGTACCTGTGAAAGCTCAAGGGTGACATTGAATATCATCCTGAATTGCTCTGTCACCTTATTGTTTCATTCTAGGATTTCCTGAGTTCTGCTTTCCAGGGCAGGAAGTGAAAAACCACTTCCATTTTTTCCTAGTATTGTGGATCTGAACTCAGCTCCTTTTGCTCATTAGTAAGGAATTTAACCTGTAAGGCATTTTTCCAGCCTATTTTTACAAATTTCTTAATTCCACCAGTACAGTTAGTTATACAATTTACTGTTTCATGAGAGCGCCTCTTGTCATTAAAAGCACAAGAGTACTGACTTCAATGCATACTTTTCAGAACTTACCTTACTTGACTGTTCTAGAGCATTTCATGTTAACATCAAAGCAGTTATTAAAAAACACTTTTGATATCTAGAATCCTGTGCTCTTTCAAATACCCTCTAAATATTCTGAGCATGCTTTAAATAATGGTTTTTCATTTTCACCTTTGAAAAGTCTTCTTATAATATACATGTGTGTCTAATTTTTCTTCTGAACTGTATCATCAGAGGACAATTTTCATCTGCCAAATACATAGCCAAGTATCTGAGTCCATTCGCATTAGTAATAATTTCATGCTTCTGCTGGTTTTGTTTGGTAGCTGTTTAATTTTACAAATTATCATGCTGTTAAGAACCAAGCACACACTGAGGAGGTGGCTGAGACAGGAGCAGATATATTTCAAACTCACCATGTAGATGAGGCTAACCTTGACCTCTTTGTCTTCCTGCTTTTCTCTCCTAAGGGTTTTAATCAAACAATGACATCAGTACAGTTTTATGCAATGCTAGTGATGGTATGAAGAGTTTCCTTAGTGCTGGATAAGCATCGTTCTGACTGAATTGCAACTCTAGCCCCTCAAAATGGTTTAATGTCAAACGTGCATGGATTGAACGTGACACCTTCAAGGTGAGATCAGAAAACACGTGGGTCATGATTCCAACCTCTAGGCGTGCACCGCTAAATTCCTACGGAGTATTTCCAGTTGATATTGCCTCTTAGCAGTCTGAATACCCGAAAGTCACCTTGTAAAATACTAAAGTCAATATGACCTTCCACATCCACACAGTAGCCAGGGGAGTAAATGCTTTGGTAGCCACCAGAAACTAGCCTCTAATCTTTCAAACTAGAGATGAACTCAATATGGAAAGACGAATAAAGTCCCTTAATAATGTGCTTGGCCGCAACTCCTTATCACAAGCCGATGACTTTATAGAAGAAATGGATTTTTTTTTCCAGCGTGATAAAGGCTAAGACTCTAAGGTGAAGTGTTATCCTGGGGTGTGTGATTCAGCCCAGAGTGACCTCAAGAATCCATGGGAGAGAGAGAGGGAGAGTCTGAGCTGGAGAGAGAAAAACTGCATTCAAGCAAGTGTTCATGTTAACAAGTGGATAAGGGTGGAAACTACCCAGTTGCCTTCAAAGATGGAGAAAAGTCTAGAGTCCCAACCACACAGGAACCTCGCAATGCAACCACTGCCACATCAGAAAGAGGAGACAACACGCAAGGAAACAATTCTTCCTTTAAGTCTCAGAAAGAATTCAGTAATAGTCATGCCATCAGATTCATTTCCAATTCCTTTAAAAACATGATATGCACTGTCATAGGTTTAAATGTGAGCTTTCCCCAAAGGCTCATGTGTTTGTATCCTTAGCTAATGTAAATAATTGAGAAACTTTAGGCGGTAGAGGCTTTCATAGGGTAGGTAGATCACAGATGGCAGGCTTCAGAGATAGGTAGCCCAGCCCTGCTTCTGCTAGTAATCTGCTGTTGCAATAGCTGTTGACTCTCTCTCTGCTTGCATGATAGCTGTCATACCTGAGCCATCTCCAGATTTATGCTGCCTGCTATACCTTCTCTGCACTAATGGATTTTGTCTTTTCTCTGGAACCTTAAGCCATACAAATCTGTTTTCCCCCCTTAGGTTCTGTGTGAGTGGCATCTCACAGCAGCTGAAAGAACTGCAGCACACAGAGAATTTGTGTTTCTTCAGATTCGCTTATGGTAAACTTTCATAGCTTCAGCACGAAAGCCACATCCATCAGAATCAGTTCCCCTTTTCTGCATCTGTGTGTGCATGGGTGTGCATGTGAGTTCCAATAGATGCAGGCATAACTGTGCATGTCCGTGTGGGTGGAGCTCAGAGGTTAACATCAGGCATCTTCTTTGATCACTCTCTACCTTATGTATTGAGATGTATTCTGCTAGTATGGCAAACCAACTAGCTTCCAGGATTGGCTCTCCAGCTCCTGAGCAGTGAGGTCAGTGATGGGTGCCCTTGCTGTCCTGGGATTTATGTGGGCACAAGGTATTCAAATTCAGGTCCACATCCTTGAACATCAAGCGTTCCATTGGCTAAACTATTCTCCCCAACCCTAATTCACTTCCTACAGTACCTGGCACTAGCTCAGACCCTCCGTGTTCACTATTCTGCAGGTGACACTGGATTCTAAAGTTCTAGACATGAACTTGAAAAATCACATACAGAGGTGAAAGAAAGACTGTGAATTATCATAATAGAAACTTTATATGAAAATATAGGAGTGGGATAGGTAACATCTTCCAGCTTCCCATCCTGGAATACAGCTGGGTTTAACAGTATATCACCATGCTGGCTGCTTCCCATTCTTCCTGACTGTGTCGATGCATGCAAAGAAAAAGTAAATGACATTGATGAACATCCTGGCTACCTCTTCTATCATCCATCTTCCTGAGCACAGAATAATTCTACTGTGCCTTGACAGATACGTCCAAATCCCAAATCCCAAGTCTCACCTACACATTCAATATAGGTCAATGGGGGGAGAGTTGGATAATATTTACTTATGTCTGTCATTCTCATTTTTAGTATTTTTTGCATGAGATCTGGGATCTGGCAAAAGCCTTATCTCCTGAATCATCCTCCCAGCCCTAGATTTCATAGGTAACAAACGTCTTTCCCTGTCTATACCTTTAGGTAAATTCATTTATCTTCAATTTTTTTTCTCTTGCATATGCTCTGGCTGACAAGATTAAAATGATCACATGGACTTAATGTACTTTGGGGGTTTGTTTGTGCAACAATGGAAAGAGTTTTCTCAACAATTAAAAGGATTGATAGTTTGATTCTGGTGTTAGAGGAAAAGAAAAAGCAAGGGGATGCTTTCAACTTGAGCATAGAGGAGTTAGCTCCATGTGAAGATTTTAACCACATAATTTGCATAATGAACATTTTATGCCACATTATTTGCACCTGGTTTACAAATTTACTGAGCTTTTCACAACAATTATCGATGATTGTATCAAAATGTCAAACATCCCAAAGTGACATTTCATTGCACAGTTATCAAAACGATTCACTTTCCCTTAGATATTTGTTGACAGTTTAATTTGAAGCAACATATTATGTAAGGAGAACTATTGATTTTAACAGACTTCCTATTTTCTTGCTGAATTTTTGACTGGGGAAGAAAGAAGAGATACAAATCATGAAATATGGACTTCTCAAAATGACAATTTATAATGAGGTTGTAGAGTGACTTAAACACATCTTTAATCTGTTTTGATTATTAATTAGTTGAATATAAATTGTAACAGTACACATTTTATAGCAGAATTCTCAAGTTATAATTTGCAAAAATCATTTTAATACTATTGGGTCTTTCCAATATACCTTTATTATCAAAATAATACTTTCCTTTATACACCTGGTTTTATATCCAACTTCATTTATGAATTCATCACGAATTAATATGCACAGAAAAATACTGCATAGCATCACAGTATAATTCATTTAACCATAAACCTATGTATTTATCAATGATATATTTAATGAAACTGGCATGAACATCTTTGTAGTTCTATTTTTATCCTGGATCTATAGATTTTTGCCTGTGTATGGATATCAGTTTCTTTTCACTTGGATAAGTTTTTATATTATATTTTAATATAATATCTTATACATTTTCTTTCCTATTGTTAAATGACATTAAGTAGTTCTATTGTAATGAAAGATGCGCATTTAGATATTGCTAGTTTGTGTAATGCATGCCACATTATTAAAAATATTAATACTAAGAGATTGTACACTTAGAATTGTTAAAAATTTGCTCAAGGTATTTTAAAATATGCTATGTCACAACAGGGGTTACTCCTATGAGATCTTTACAACACTCATAAATCATACCTTCAAATATTATCTCTAATGAATAGAAAAGACAAAGGTTTTATATTTCTGTTGTCATCAGACTTTTGGTGGTAAAGAATGGGTTGTGAATACAGAAACATAAAAAAAGTTGGACAAAATGAATAATAAAATATATTTGCAAGGCATGAAAGATTTCTCATTGAAAGGTGGCAGAAACTTTAACCAGTATTTTTTTAGGCACTTTTCCCCCCATATGTCCTCTCTGATATGTTTATTTTTCTCTTCATTCTGGAGTTTTCCTGGCAGTAGTTTCTGTAGAGCTGACTTAGTCAGTGTACATTCCATTCATTTGTTTTTATCATAATCTTTTTTTCTCCCCCAACTAATTTTAGGAGATATTTTCACTGGACACAGTATTCTGGGTAATCAGTTGTGGTCTTCAGTATTTGGAATGCATCCTTCTATTTTTTCTCTCTGCTTTTAATACCTGTTCCTTGATTTGTGAATTTCGTGTTTTGACTCTATTCTGAATATTTGGAGTACCTAAATTTCTTGTTTCTGGATCTTTTCTGTAGAATTAGGAAGTTTTCCAGTATTTTTTTATTAAAAACATTGGCTATACATTTGGCACAGATTTATTCTCCTTCAATTTCCATAATCCTTACATTGGATTTTGATGGTGTTCCCAAGTTCCTTCATATTCTGTTTATGCATCTTTTTTTGTTTGTTTGTTTATGCAATACTTTGGAGGAGCAATGCACTTCCTCTCTCTTATCTTCAAACTCTGATACTGTGTTTTGCCTAAGATTCATTGTGTTAGTGAGGTATCCAATTGAAATTATTTGTGACTGTCTAAAATTTCCAGTTTCAACTTCATTTCAATCTCTTTTGTTACTTTTGTGTCTGTTTTCATTTCCTACATTGCCTTGCTCATTTCATGTAGCAGTTTTTGTTTGTTCTTATGGATGTGAGCGATATTATTTTTAATTCAGTTTGTCTATTCCCATTCCCCCTGAGTTCCTTCAGTGTTTTGTTCACATCCTGTTTGTATTCATTAACAACCTTGTGCATGTATGTAGTTTTTCACTTCAGCTTTGTGGGAAGAATTTGATCCAGATTGTTCTCCATGGGGATCATGTCTATATGACTAATGTTCATGTGGGAGATACACAGTCTTGATTTCTCACATTGATGACGGTTTTCAATGGCCACCATTAGTTACTTTGATGGTCTTGTTTCTTACATACATTTAATGGCCCATTGCCATGGGTCTCTAGGTGAGGCAGGAGGCTGTGTGGGACTCTGACCCAGTGAACTTCACTGGTCATGACGGATGTGGGGGATGAGATCTGTGGGTGGGCATCACCTTGGAGCACACAGTTCCCCTCACAGTGTTTCCAGGGAGGTGGTGGATCTGACACAGATACCATAATGCGTCTCCAGCCTGCTCTACATAGATAAGTGTTTCCAAAGGGTTTGGGGACAGTTGGCTCATATCATCTTTTTATTTCAAACTAGCAGTTGAAACGCACCATATGAACAAAAACTATGTCAAGAACACTTGAAGTAACTTCCTTAATTGCAAATAAATGTTACCTGGCACCATCAATGCTTTAGCTATTTGTTTAATGTTAAGACACTGAAGGTCATTTAGCTCTTCCTACATAAAAAAATAAACACAATAAAGGACTCTCTGGGAATTGGGGGGGAGGCACTGGGGGAAGGGGAGGAGGAGGAGGGGGTTCGGGGGGAGGAGGGGTGAGGGAGGGAACTGGTAAAAAATTTTAAAATGTATAATTAAATTTTTAATAAAAAAAGAAAAAAAATATGAAGTCGATATACAAATTTAGATGATGAAGAGTAATGTATTTGCTGAGAATCAACATTTTGGGTGGAAAAAAATGTGCCAAACTGATGTAACTGATGGCCTAACTGATTGTGAGTGATCTTACTAATGACTTTAATGATTATTTTTGTGTGAGCCTTAATATTTGGGCAAAATCCACTTATTCGGTGGCTGATGCAGAACCTGTGGATTGTGATATTGATCAAACCATTGATTTCCTGTCTGCTACCAAGAAAGGCACTTAATAGCTGTCAGTTACAGTCTCTGAAAATATAGGGCTGGATGTGCTCATGGTCTTGCTGTGACAAGTCAGTGGTAAAATGTCAAAACAATCGCAAATCCACATTTTCAAATAATGTCACTTTCAAGGGTTGTTAACAGGAATGCCAATTTGTTAAATCTCCTAATTTATTCCCATTCTCCTATGAGTATTTCATTTTACAGTTAATATAGGTTAACAGTCTTCCCTTCCATAAATACAAAACTAAATCTATTTATTGAAAAGATGAATGTTTTTGTTATAGTCCTTTCCAAGTAACTGGGATCTTTCTTGCAAGAATATAATCACATAAGGATAAATCTCTGTAATACCTACATTAATTGCAAGGATGATGAACAGGAGGGATGGGGTAGGAGGGCCACATCAGAAACAGGGAAAGAGGGGACCATGTTACAGCAGAGAAAATAGGCCTCCATCAAGGACTTCAAGTAAGTAATGAGACACTGGTTAAGTTCATAGACTTTCCTTCCTGATCATTTACAACTGAGGGGGTATGATCTCACCAGAAGGGGAGGGCATATAGTCTTGCAGATAAAAACTAACCATTTTGCAAATGGGTGATTGACCCCTCCCTCACTGCGGTTTCCTACTTTTATTACATCTACCTTTGAATGTGCTCTTATAACAAGACTCCAGTTTAACAGGTTTTTATCTCTGGCCAGGGGGTGACATCCAATACCCATCAGGATGGAGTGAAGGGCATTGCAGGAGCAGCAAAACTGCAAAAGAAAATCAACAAACCATAATCCAGAACTTCAGAGACTCTATATCAACCACCTAGAACTAGGCCAGCTTAGTCTCTCCCCATCCTGAAGCTCAGGGAAATTTGTGGAAGAGGGGACGGTAAGATTGTAAGAGCTCAAGGATGGGAGGAGCAATGATATGCAAGATACTCTACACAAGTCAGGGCCGAAGCAATCATAATTGGACTTTGCATGCCCTGCGCAATGTCCAACACACTATTGACCCCACAAAGTCTAGTATTTGCTAAAGGCACTAAGATCCTTGGAGGCAAGGTATTGACAGCCACAGTAGTGTTCCTATGCTTAAGGGGAACACAGGAAAGGGTTCTGGGAAATACCACTGGGTCCTTGCACCTCATCGGAGAGGGGGACCCAGAGGAGAGTCTGGCATGCACATTAAAGGATGCTCCGGGGATGGAGGGGGAGGTACTGGTGGATGGGGAGAGAGGGGAAAGGGGAGGGGGGCACAGGGAGTGGGAGGTTGGAGGGAGGGAGGGGACTAGTGTACCTGTTAAGTTTGTATGAGTGGAAATAAAAAAAAGAAAATATATGGCAAAAAGAATATAATCACTAAAATTTGTAAATTTAAAAAATTCTGAACTCAGAAAACAAGATTGCAGAGACTACGTGTCCAAACACACACACACACACACACACACACACACACACACACACACACACACACACACACACACACACACACACACACACACACACACACACACACACACAAATAATAATGGTCCCTGTGCTGTAATTTTGATGAAAGTAATGAATTTATTTCCAGGTCCTTAGAGTAAGCTATAATATCTTTTCTATCAGTCATTAAATGAGAATGAAAAGAAATCACAAGAAATGCATTTAAGCACCCAACATGAATCAAGATTCATTTAATTTAATTTATGAGACCCTGTGTAACGGAAAGTGCTTGGAGAATCAGAAAGGTAATTATGACATATTTAGAAAGTTAGGGAGGAGATAATGTGGGATTCTGAAGGACTAAGTAATTAAATTATTAGAATATGGAGATGGCAGCATGTTATACATTAGTAGTGATAGTTTTTAAGTGGATTGAGTATAAGGAAAAAAACTCACAAAGTTGAGCACTTAACTGTGGCCAAGTCTGGTGATATGGATCTGACATTTGAACATGGGACCTTGCAACATAAGGACATCGACGCAAAGGGAAATCTATGCTCAGGAAATATTAATGTTCATCCTAGATAAAGAAACATAGGCCATTAAAATTTAAAAATTGAAAATATCCTTCCTATTCATCTGCACATTTGGAGAGGAATACATATTTAACTTTTTAAATTTATCAACCTGAATATTGTACCTCATAAAGTGTAAAGTATGTTGAAATATCCTAACCCAAAAGAAAGATAAACCACACATTGATTAAGTTTGGCAGATTCTTCAACTCTGTTACATGAAATAAACTTTAAGTCAAAAAAACAGTCAACATTCAATCATGAATATCATACCATGGATGAGAAACACGACTTTTGACAGAGAAACATAAATAATTCACCAGTGTTGTCTGTGTGTAGAATAAGAATTTATTCATTATTAATTTTTCTGTACCTTATTTAGCACCCTGTTTCTTAGCATATCTTATGATTTCAAAATAACACAGAAGGTATATGCTTAGTATCTCTTAAATTCATTTTTCTGATTCAAATACAGGGTCATGTTCCTGAAACCTAGATTATTTTCCCCTAAGCTTCAGTTTTCATATGTGTAACATAACAACATTTTTACTAGTGATTACTTTGTGAAACATTCATGAGTATACATAGAGTTACTTATGAACATTAGAATATGTTCATGACATAAAATAGTAATGATGTTTTACAAATATGTCAATGCCTATATCTGCAAGTTCTAGTATTGACACATGCATCTTTGTGTTGCTATGCAGGGATTGTTGATTTGAATGGATATAGAGTCATATGTATGATAGGCTTCTGATCAAGCCTACAAGGCATTATCTTGATTAGATTACTAGAGTTGGAAATGCTCTTCTAATTGTTGCTCAGGTACCATTTCATGGACTGAATCCATTGGAGAAAGCAAGCTGAACATCCACATCTACCTCTTCCTTGAGACTGACTACCTCTCGATTTAAGATTCATTACATCCAGGTGCCTCTTACTCCGCACCCATGACTTTCCTATCAGGAAAGAATATATTCTAGAACCGTGTGCCTAAATTAACTTATCTGTTCTTAATATCCATGTGTCAGGCATTGTGCTGTAGCAATGAGATAAGTTACTAGAATGATATTATATTAGTAAAGAGAGTGAAAGCAAATATCAAAACATCAACTCTGTCAACAGAAGATGATAATGCTGCACAGTGAGGAGAAGAGGAAAAATTTATTTAACCTAATACTGCGATTGCTATTTTTCTAAGTGATTTTGAATGTTTCAACATTCAGAAGATTTAATGGACCATGGATGTTGCATGCAGTCTCTTTGTCAACATTCACAGGCCAAGCATTTTGTGCACAGTCATGCTGTTCATTGGTATACTCTCCGGCTACCTCTGTTATAAGCACAATGTTACCTGGAAATTTAAAAGGTGAGTTTCTGAAGTACATCTTTGGACTTTCCTTTCTCACTTTTACTTATATAAGGGACAGAAAGAAGTGGAGGGAGGGAGGGGATGGAAGAGAGAGAGAGAGAGAGAGAGAGAGAGAGAGAGAGAGAGAGAGAGAGAGAGAGAGAGAGAGAGAGAGAGAAGAGAGAGAAGAGAGAGAAGAGAGAGAAAGAGAGGAGTGATATGCTTGCAACTGTACCTGAGGAGAATAACTTTTGAAATTCAGTTTTCTGGGACTCTGGGACAGATCTCAAGACTCCAGGTTTGCAAGCAGATGTGGTTACCAGCTGAGACATCTCAGTGGTCCCTCTCTGGTCTTTACCTCACTTGTTTACTTTTCGGGATTGAGGTGGTCAATTAAAGTTCCTGTTAATAGCGATCATTGGCAGGGCTTTAAGGTTAAGCAGCCCATGTGAGCCCAAAGATTATTATATGTGGCTTGTAGCCAAAAAACCTCTCATACAGAAGCATCCTAGGAGGCTAATCTGCTCAACCTTTCAAACATCAGATGGTCTGTTGCCATTCTAATTGCTGCCTCTGTCAAGAATCAGGTACCACTGGAAACAGGCTGAAATGAAATGAAAAAACAAAACAAAAAAACCCCCATGTTGTTCTTGTATGAATGCATAGCAGATTGTGGCTTGAAAACCAACAAAAACTAGACTTTTTTCTCTGACCAATGCATTCTTGCTTTTTTTTATTTCTTTCATAAATACATATATATATATATATATATATATATATATAGTGTGTGTGTGTGTGTGTGTTGTGTGTGTGTGTGTGTGTGTGTGTGTGTTTGCACATGGGTAAGGGTGCATGCTGCTTGCTCCAGTGCAAGCACATGAGTGCACTTAGTGTGTATGACTGTGAAGTTCAAAGGATGATATTAGGAATCATACTTAAAAGCTTTTCCATCATAAATTTATCACCTTGGCATTCCAATTAAGCCCAGCGCATGCCATTTGGAGTTGTCTGTCCAGTCAGTTTGCTCTGAGGATTCCTAGCCTCTGCCTTCCAGGGCTAGAATTATAGAGAAGCTGCCACACACTTCCAGCATTTTTGCATGAAATCTGGAGACTCAAACTCAGGGATCTCCTTGCTTGGGAGACAATAACTTTAACCACTGCACCATCTCCCCCACCCAGCCCAATATATTCTCTAAAAATCCATAGCTATTTTGTGCATGTAGGTGTGCGAATGTTTTCCCCCTAAGAGAATACATACTTGCACACTTTTTAACCACTTGCTGTGGCTTGTATGTGAAATTTCCCCTGCAGGCTCATGCATTTGATTATTTGATCCCCAAATGGTGGCACTGATTGGAAATGTTACAGAACCTTTAGGAGCTGGAACCTTGCTGAAGAAAGCAGATTACTGGGGGTGGGTCTTGAGAGCTGATAACTGGACCCCACTTCCTGGTCGCTTGCTCTCTGCATTTCTGATGGCCACTGCAAGTCAGGCTTATGCTTCTAGGGATAGCCCTTCCTTCCTGATGCCATGCATTCCTCTGTCCTAGAGAATCGCCCCTGGAACCATAAACCAAAATAATAAATCTTTTTTATCTTTAAGTTGTTTGGTTGAGAGTGTTTTGTCACAGGAACAAGATTAGCTGAAATACCAGTCCTCAATTCATTGAAGACCAGTAATTCCACATTAATAATTTAGCCACACTGGCAAGGCTACCATGTCAGAAAGGGACAACCTTGTACCTGGAGGATCTATATACATGTTCATTTGGCAGCTTTGTGGTTGGAATGGGAACCTGGCGAGTGGATCAGAGTTTGGACTTTTATATACTAATATGAGATCAACAAATGACTAAAACCCCACACCAAACATTTTGTCTGAGTTTGTCCATGAGAATATAGCTTTATCATTTCCCATTTTGGGTATTCTGCTTCTCCCTTTCTGAACAAGATTGGAACCCTTTCCAAATATTATTTATAATGTGTGTCTTTGCTTATGCCTTTATAGAAAGCTTTCATGCACTGCTTTGATGAGCACTGTGTAGCTTAATGCTGTTTATTCTAAGGGCGGCTAGTGTAAATTGGATTCCGGGAATTTAATTATACATCATCTTGGTCCCTACTTCCAGGAGTAATGGAGAGACTAATTTGATTTCTAGTTGCAGGATTTCATTGAAGAATTTTTCCCCACTGGGAATTCCTGCCCTTTGCCTTACATTTTCAAGTATTCAGGCTAGTTGAGGTTAAAGTTATTAAATGTCAAGGACCACAAATTTAAATAATCTGTTACTTTACTTTTCATTTGCAATTATGTTTTTCAAGCATAGCTGGAAATTAAATAGTACCAGGTCTGTCTTTTATTTTAGGCTAAACTTATTAAGCATCGTTCAAATACAAAACAGTCAATTTTCATGGAAGAAAAAAATGAAACGGAAAAAGTATGTGTGTCTCTCTTAGTAACTTTTTGTCTTTAAATTTATCATGCTTGAAAAAAAAAACGCAGCACTCACTTTTACTCCTTACTGTGAGTTGATCGTAAAATTTTGTCCACAGGTTCTTGTGTTTGAATATTTGATCTTTTGCTGATGGGCTGATTGGGAAGGTTATGGAAGCTTTAGGAAGTGAAGTATTGCTGGAGGAATGAGCAACCCTATGAGCAACCCTCATGAAAATTATGGAGTCGGCACTCAACAACAGCAAAAAGTACTCAGAGAAATTGGGAAGTGGACGTGAATGAGCAGATGTTGAAAGGAAGCATGGTAGGGTAATGGAGCAAATGTGATAGAAATGTACTGTTCACATGCATATGAAAACTATCATGTTTGATCAATGTAGGTCAGTGTGTACATATTTTTAAAAGACAGGAAGTCATTTTTTACTTGTAAGAATTCACATTAAGATTAGAGGATGAGCCTTTTTCGTGACCCAATGTTAGAGCCAGACAACATGTGAGCAGTCTATTCCAGTCACAGAGAGGTTCAGGAGGAGTCCAAGGGGCCGTGGTGGAACATCAGTGACGAGACTATGAGACCCTTTCTGTTTTGCGTGGATGCCTGTATCAGTGATGTTCTTGAAGAAAAGTTGTCTCTCAAAGGATGTGGTTTATGCTCTTTCCTGATATAAAAGAAGTTGAATGAAAAGAGGGGCTGGAGATGTGGATCAGGAGTTAAGCCTCTGCCTTGCAGGCAGAAGGTCCTGAGTTCAGATCCTAGACCCCACGTATAGACGCCAGGCGGAAGCAGGGGTGGCCTGTGTTTCTGGTCCTGATAGGGCGGAGCCTGTGAACCCCGGGGCAGAGTAAACAAGGAGGAGGTGGAGGCGTCCCGAATTCGTCCGTGGTTCTACGCGCGCGCACACACACACACACACACACACACACACACACACACATATACATGCACACACGCATACACACACAATTGAATAAATAATAAAAAATATTTTAAAAAATTAAAAAAAGAATTTGGATGAAAAGAAACATAAAACATTGCAAACGCTTTACACACAAATGGGCAATGAAAAGCTAAAATCTGAATGATTTAATCATTTGTTGCAAATGCTGAGTCCAGCATTAATCCACTTCTCTACCATAAGATCTCCCACCTTCGATCTTCTTCAGGTCTACTATTATTATATCATCTAGCAACCCAGACACTATTACAACTTTTGTCCAGAAATGCCTGGTGCAGTTATTCTTTCTGCTCCTGTGACACAACCCTCTAACAACTTAAAGGGAGATCTATTTGCCTTAAGGTTCCAGGATAGATATAAACCATTATGGCAGAAAAGGCACAGCAGGTGGCAGAGGCTGGAGGCAACTCCAGCGACTGCAGATATCAAAGAGGCAAAAGCAAGAACCTAACTGCTAGTGGGGACAAGCTAGCAGGGTTACCCAACGTCAAGTACTGACCCTTCCTATAAGGATCCACCTCTTAAAGTTGCCACTACCTTCCCAAGGAATGACATCAGCTGAGGATTCAAGCCTATTTGGGACAACTCACATTCAAAATAAGACAATGTCTATGGACTTTGTAACTCTTGGGACAGTTTAGAGCCTGTGATCCACCTGTGAGGAAAATTCACACCTTCTTGCCTTAACTGTGATTAGTAATCCAGACTTTTTCAAGGGACCAAGTAGAGCCGGTACAGTAGGTACACTAGAAAAGGGTTTCCTCCTCCTAGCTTGCTTCCTACACACCATTACAAGTCACTTTAGAAATTATTTCTATTAGTATTAAAATACGTGATCATGGCTGTGAACAAAAAAGCATAAAGCTAAAGTACACTCCTTGGATTGAAGGGATGAGTTAATAATGGTATTGAGAATAGTGGGGAAAACTCCCCATTAAGTTTAAAAGTGAATAAAAAAAGCATCATATGAGAAATATTTCCAGATGATTCTGAAAAGCTGTGTTTAAAGAGTAAACAATTTCTAGGTGATATACCTATTCTAGAATGCTGTATGGAAGGGTTTGAGTGCACTTCACTTCTCAACCAATGTCTTGGAAAATTTGATGTGAAATAAAAGTTAAATGAACTTTTTCCCAAATATCTGCCAAATGATATTAGTGTAGAAAAAGTAAAACTTCAATGTGGTTCATTGTTAGTCTTAAAAAAGGAATTTGCTTTAAAGCAAAATATAGACTGGGGAGATAACTCAGTTGATAAAGCACTTGCTGCAAGGAAAGTTGACTAGGTGACCTGAGTTATATATAAGCTCTGGTTCAATTGAAACACCATGCTACATGAATAAAGTGTAGAGTGACCTAGGAAGAGACCTGACAACTGCCTTATACCTCCTTAACTATGGGCAAAAATGTTCACCTGCAGACCTGCAAATATGCATATAGGTGTATGTGTATAACATACAAACACACAGACATAGACACACACACACACACACACATACACACACGCTCAATAAAAACCTATTTGAATTTTCTTTGCTCTCATCATTGGGATTCCCTGGAATGTGTTTCTAGAGAGATTTTCATTTATAAATCATGGTGAATAGTTCTTACAACTCCAGAAAGTCCCTTTTATATCACTAATAGTGAAAGTTGAAAGCATTCATCATAAACTAGGATGACTTGGGAAACATTTTATTTTAATATGTAATTTATTTGAGAGAGAGAAAGAGAGAGAAAGAAGAACGACAGTCAAGATGACTACATCATGCACAAGAAAGTCAAAGGGCAACTTTTGGAAGCTTTTCTTTCCTTCCATCAGTTGGACTCTTGAATTCACCCTAGGTTCCCAGGTTTCGGTAGAAAAGACCTTATCCACTTGTTCCCAAAAAAGAATTTTCAAAAGAGAGAGGTTCTTTACTTATTATAATCAAGAACATGAAAAAGATGAAGGACAGAGGAATTCTGGAGATATTCTTCTATTAAGTAAAAGTTACAGAATCATTTACTTACAAAACTCTTGACTCAGAACAAAAAGTATTTGAAGAGTGACATATAACGATGCTGCTAAAATTGTTAAATATGGACCTATAGTTTTTACTTACAGTAAGAGAGACCCGTTCATCTTTGCTCAGAATGAGATGTCACTGCAAAATTGCCTTGTAAATGACAATCATTGTATGACTACAGGGGATATTGTGAATCCTAACAAATCTCACTAGTGAAGGATGTTAAAAATTTAAGACCTTATATTTCTGAAATTGGCCATATCCAAAATGAAACCTGCTGCAGAAATCCTCAAAGCTTACTGAAGTTTAGTGAAAAGAGGTAAGTAGAGGTTTGAAAATCCATAGTCACACTGATTCATGAACTTAATGTTTGTTAGCGCCAGAATTCTTATGCCATCTTGGATGAAAACATTCAAAAAAAAAAAAAAGAACTTATCTGTACTTAGAGCAAATCAAGGTAAGCTGGAGGAGGGGGAGGAGCACTATGAAATCCTATTTTCTGGAGATGACCAGGTTCTTTCAATCATGGGCTCGCAGCTGTTCTGTTAACCTGCACAAGATGAGGCTCATCCCATTTCATTATAGAGGGGAATGTTACCCATAGGGTCCCCTCTTCCATGAGAGCTTTTGGTATTGAATGAGGTACCAGGGAAGGGCTACTCATTTTCTTTAGTGGTGTGTCCTTTGATCAGTTGCCTACACTCTAAGAATACTCCTCCACACACACTCAGGTAAAAATTCTAATTTATCTCAATAGGTCCCAAAGAAGACATGAAAGTAGGAGGCGGAGTACTAGCTAGAAAGCAGAGAGTCATGGATAGATATCTTCAAAGTGCATTGTATAAATGCATCAAGTTGTCAGACTTTACCTTGCATTGCTCTATGTAATTGCCATAAATAGATGAACAAGTAAATAAATAAATAATAAATCTCTAAGAGAAGGACCAGGAGTATAATCTGCAGAATTAACAAAAGAGAAAAAAATGGATGTTTTCTGTGATATTTCATCAGTCCCTAAGACTGCAAAAATATTAAGCATGAAACAATTGCAAGAACAGTGAATTGAAGAGCAATCTAAGTCAGGATCATTTAATTGATTACTTTTCAACTGAAAATTTTTATGTCTATCACACTAAACATTTAAAATTGTGACAACATTTAATGGTTTTTGTAAGTATATTGCTTCACTTTTAATGGTGTTATACTTCCCTTCTGTTCTCCCGAATATGCCTGTTTTTTCTTCATGCTTGAAGTATCATTTCTAGCATTTTTTGAAGGCCTGGTTTGGTGGACATGTATCCCTTCAAGTTGTCTTTTTGCTGGAAAATTTTTCTTTCTCCCTCGATCATGATGAATAGTTTTGCAGGGTATATCAGCCTGGGTTGATATTTTTGCTCATTCAATACTTGAAGTATGTCTCTCCAAGCTCTTCTTGCTTTTATTGTTTTGACGGAGAAGTCATTTGTTATTTTAATAGGTTTACCTTTAAAAGTGACTTGCTTTTTTTCCCTTGAAGCTCTCAGCACCATTTCTTTATCTTGAATGTGGAGTGTTTTAACTATTATTTGCTGTGGCAAGTTTCTATTATGGTCATATCTGTTTGGGGTGCAGAATGCCTCTTGTATATGGATGGGCCTCTGTTTTTTTAGATGAGCAAAGTTTTCCTTGATGATCATTTGAATAATTTCCTCAGCTGTGGTATTTTGAAATTGTTGCTCTGGTATTACATGAATAAGCATGTTAGGCTTCTTCAGGGTGTCCCATAACTTTTTTTCCCATGCAGGTAGAATATTTTTCCATTTATTCAGACCTTCTTTGTTTTATGTTATAGGAGTTTTCTGCCTTTTCCTTTTTTATATACATTTTTTATTCTTTCCGCTCATACAAATTTAATAGGTAGACCAGTTCCCTCCCTCCCTCCTCCTCCCCCTGAACCCCCTGCTTCTTCTCCCCTCACCCCTCCCTCTCCATTGCCCAGTGCCTCCCCCCCCCAATTCCCAGAGAATCCTTTATTGTGCATGCCTGACTTTCCTCTGGGTCCCCCTCTCCGATGACGTACAGGGACCCAGTGGCATTTCCCTGAACCCTTTCCCGTGTTCCCCTTAAGCATAGGAAGACTAATGTGGCTGTCAATCCCTTGCCTCCAAGGATCTTGGTGCCTTTATCAGATGCTAGACTTTGTGAGGTCAATAGTGTGACGGACATTGCGCAGGGCATGCAAAGTCCTATTATGATTGCTTCTGCCCTAACTAGTGTGGAAATCTTGCAAATAATTGCTCCTCCCATCCTTTTGCTCTTACAATCTTACCACCCCCTCTTCCGCAAATGTCCATGAGCTTCAGGATGGGAGAGATTAGGCTGGCCTAGTTCTATGTGGTTGATATAAAGTCTCTGAAGTTCTGGATTGTGGTTTGTTGATTTTCTTTTGCAGTTTTGCTGCTCCTGCAATGCCCTTCACTCCATCCTGATGGGCACTGTATGTCACCCCTGGCCAGAGACGAAAAGCTGTTAAACTGAATTCTTGTTATAATACCGCATTCAATGGTAGATGTAATAAAAGTAGGAAACCTCAGTGAGGGAGGGGTCAATCACCCATTTGAAAAAGGATTAATTTTTATCTGCCAGATTATATGCCCTCCCCTTCTGGTGAGATCATACCCCCTCAGTTGTACATGATAAGGAACGAACGTCTGTGAACCAGGTGTCACATTACTTACTTGCATTCCTTGATGGTGGCCTATTTTCTCTGCTGTAACATGGTCCCCTCTCTTCTTGTTTCTGGTGTGGCCCTCCAATCCCATCCCTCTTGTTCATAATCCTTGCAATTACTGTATTACATTGGTTTACCTTTGAGTGTCTCAAAGGGCTGGGTGAGTTTGGTACTAGGAGCCACCTATTAGGGAGTACATACGGTGCTTAATTTTCTGGGTTTGGGATCCTTCACTTAATATAATTCTTTCTAAGGACATCCATTTCCTGGCAAATTCAAGTAATTCATCATTTTTGATGGCTGAATAGTACTCCATTGTATAGATGTACCACAGTTTCCTTATCCACTCGTCAACTGTTGGACTTTTGGGTTGATTCCATGACTTTGCTATTGTAAACAGTGCTGCTATGAACATGGTTGTGCTTGTGCTATCGAGGTGAACCTCTGTTGCATTGGGGGTATTCCCAAAAGTGGGATAGCAGGGTCATATGGCATTTCAATCCTTAATTTTTTTAAGAATCTTCAGACGGCTCCCCAGAGTGGCTGTATGAGCCTGCATTCCCACCAGCAATGTAGGAGAGTTCCCCTCTCTCCACATTCTCTCCAGCATTTAGTGTTGTTTGTATTGTGCTTTTTTGCCATCCTGACTGGGTGAGATGATATCTTAGGGAAGTTTTGATTTGAATTTCCATGATGGCTAAGGAAGCAGAGCATTTTTTAAGATATTTGTTAGACATCCCTGGTCATCCCTGGTAAAGTTTCTTTTACGTTCCAGGGCCCAATTTTTAATTGGGCCAATGGTTTCCTTGGTGTTTAGTCTTCTAAGTTCTTTGTGCACTCTGGACATTAGAGCTCTATCAGATATGTGGTTAGTGAAGATTTTCTCCCATTCTGTGGGTTGCCTTTGATCACATGCTACAATCTTTTTATCTGAACAGAAGCTCTTTAATTTTACAAGATCCCAACTGTTGAGAGTTGGTAGCAGTGACTGTGCCATTGTATGTCTGTTTAAGAAATGTTGTCCCAGACCATTCAGTTCGAGGGAGTTCCCTATCCTTTCAACTATGGTTTTATAGTCTCTGGCCTGATATCAAGGTCCTTGATCCATTTGGAATTAAGTATTGTACATGGTGACAAGTACGGATCCAGCTTTAATCTTCTGCATGTGGAGATCCAGTTTTGCCAGCACCATTTATTGAAGATGCTGTTCTTTTACCATTGGATTCTTTGGGCCCCTTTGTCAAAGGTCAAATGGCTGTATTTTTGTGGGCTTATATCTGGGTCTTCAGTCCTTATCCATTGATCTGTGTGTCTATTTTGGAGCCAGTACCAGGCTGTTTTTATAACTATGGATTTTTTAGTATAGACTAAGGTTTGGTATGGTAATACCTCCAGCAGTGTTTTTGTTACTCAGGATTGTCTTTGATTTCCTGGATCTTTTGTGCTTCAATATGAATTTTGAAATGATTTGGTCAACTTCTTTAAAGAATTGCTTTGGGATTTTAATTGGTATAGCATTGAATTTGTATATTGCCTTTGGTAGAATGGTCATTTTTACGATGTTGATTCTGCCAATCCAGGAACATGGGAGGTCATTCCACCTTCTGGTGTCTTCTGCAATTTCTTTCATTAGGGTTTTAAAGTTTTCATTGTAAAGGTCTTTTACCTCCTTGGTTAGGTTTGTACCAAGGTATTTCATTTTTTTAGGGTCTGTAGTAAATGTGATTGTTTCTCGCAAGGCTTTTTCACTTCTTTCATTCTGGGCATATAGGAAGGCCTCTGATTTTTGCACATTTATTTTGTATCCTGCCACCCTGCTGAACTTCTCAATTAGTTCCAGGAGCTTCCTGGTGGAGTTTTGGGAGCTTCCTGGTGGAGTTTTGGGGATCCCTCAGGTATAAGATCATGTCATCTGCAAATAAGGATAGCTTGACTTCTTCCTTGCCAATTTGAATCCCTCTTATGTCCCTTTCTTGTCTTATGGCTTCAGCTAAGACTTCAAGTACAATATTGAATAGAAGTGGTGAGAGAGGACAGTCTTGTCTAGTTCCTGATCGAAGTGGGAATGTTTCCAATTGTTCCCCATTGAGCATAATCCATGCTGTGGGCTTGTTGTATACAGCGTTTATTATATTGATAAAGGTTCCTTCCATTCCTACTCTCTCTAGCGTTTTGATCATAAAAGGCTGTTGGATCTTGTCAATGGCTTTTTCTGCTTCTATCGAGAGTATCATGTGGTCTTGGACTTTGGACTGGTTTACATGATGAATTACATTTATTGATTTGTGTATGTTGAACCAACCTCGTGTGCTGGGGATGAAGCCTACTTGGTTCCCATGAATGATCTTTTTGATATGTTTTTGAATCGGATTTGCTAAAACTTTGTTGAGAATCTTTGTGTCTGTGTTCATCAGAGAGATTGGCCTATAGTTTTCTTTTTTAAGTAAATCTCTATTAGGTTTTGGGATTAAGACGATATTAGCTTCATAGAAGGAATTTGGTAGTGTTCCTTCCTTTGCTATTTGATGGAACAGTTTAAGGAGTATTGGTGTTATTAACTCCTTAAATGTCTGGTAGAACTCTGTGCTGAATCCGTCAGGTCCAGGACATTTTTTGTTGGGAAGATTCAAGATTACTTCTTCAATTTCCTTATGTGTTATAGAACTATTTAAATAATTCACAACTTCCTGATTCAATTTAGGTAAGTTGTGTTTACTTAGAAATTCATCCATCTCTTTTGTGTTGTCAAACTTCACAGAGTATAAGTTTTTGAAATATGATGTTATAATTCTCTGGATTTCTTGGGTATCAGTAGTGATAACTCCATGTTCATTTCTAAATTTGTTAATTTGGGTTTTCTCTCTCTTGCTTTTGCTTTCAAAGAACCAGCTTTTTGATTGGTTGATTTTTTCTATCATTTTCTTAATCTCGATTTCAGATATTTCTTCCCTTATTTTGCTAATCTCCTTTCTTCAACTACTTTTGGGATCAGATTGCTTTAGTTTCTCTAAGGCCTTAAGCTCCATCGTTAAGTTATTTATTTTTGATGTTTCCATTTTTTTTTGATGTAGGCATTAAGAGCTATGAACTTACCTCTTAGGACAGCTTTCATTGTCCCAGAGATTTTGGTAAGTTGTATTTTCATTATCATTCACTTTCAGGAAATCTTGAATTTCCTTTTTAATTTCTTCCTGAATCCAGTTCTCATTCAGCATCATATTGTTAAGTTTCCAGGAGTTAGTGCATTTTCTCTTGTTTGTTGTGTTTTGGATGTCCAGCTTTAGGCCGTGATTGTCTCATAGGCACAGGTTAGAATTACAACTTTTTTGTATATGTGTAGATTCATTTTGTGGCCCAATATGTGATCTATTTTGGAGAAAGTTCCGTGTGCTGCTGAGAAAAATGTGTATTCTTTGGTGTGTGGGTGAAAAGTTCGATAGAGATCTGTAAGGTCCATTTCTTTAAGGGTTTGATTAAGGTCCAAAGCGTCTCTGTTAAGCTTTTGACCTGTTGATCTATCCCATGTTGAGAGGGCGGTGTTGAAGTGCCCAAGAGTTATCGTTTAGGGGTTGATTTCTTGCTTTAGACGCTGTAGGGTTTTCTTAATGAATATGGAGGGGCCCGTATTGCGTGCATACATGTTCAGTATTGTCACATCTTCCTGGTGAATTGTTCCTGTGACTAAAATGTAGTATCCATCTGTGTCTCTTATGATTTTGTTTGGTTTGAAGTCCACTTTGTCTGAAAGCATAATTGCTACCCCTTCCTGCTTCCTGGTTCCATTAGCTTGCAAGATTTTGGACCAGCCTTTCATTCTTAGGATATGCCTATCTTTTGTGGTGAGATGAGTTTCCTGAAGGATTGTTGGATTGTGGTTTTTAATCCAAGTTTGTAATCTGTGTCTCTTAATCGGTGAGTTAATACCATTGACATTTAATGTTATAATGGAGAAATTATTTTTAATTCTGGACATTTTTTATGTTTAGTAATTTTGTAAGCATGTTGTTTGATATTTATGTTTTGGTGGTATTATACTTCCCTTCTGTCCTCCTGGATATGCTTGTTTTTTTCTTCAAGCTTGAGTATTATTTCTAGCATTTTTTGAAGGCCTGGTTTGGTAGACATGTATCCTTTTAAGTTGTCTTTGTGCTGGAAAACTTTTCTTTCTCCCTCAATCATGACAGATAGTTTTGCCGGGTATATCAGTCTGTATTGGCATTTTTGCTCATTTAATACTTGAAGTATGTCTCTCCAAGCTCTTCTTGCTTTTACTGTTTCCATTGAGTAGTCATTTGTTATTCTAATGGTTTACCTTTAAAAGTGACTTGCTTTTTTTTCTTGAAGCCCTCAGCACCTTTTCTTTGTCTTGAATGTAGAGTGTTTTGACTATTATTTGCCATGGCAATTTTCTATTTTGGTCATATTTTTGGAGTGCAAAATGCCTCTTGTATTTGGATAGGCCTCTCATTCTTTAGTTGTGGGAAGTTTTCATTTATGATGAATTGAAGTATTTCCTCCGGTGTGGTATTTTGGAATTCTTGTTCTGGTATTCCATGAATGCGCATGTTAGGCTTCTTCAAGGTGTCCCATATATCTTGAATGTTCCTCTCCAGTATCTTTTTGGCTTTAACAATCTCTTCCATTGAGCTGGTTAATTCTCCCACTTTGTCTTCAAGATCTGAAATTCTATTTTCTCCCTCATTTGTTCTGCTGATAAGACTCTCTGTGGAGTTTTGGGTTGAAGATAACTTGTCTTTTAGTTCAATTTTAAACTCTGTCTGAGACTCTTTTAACTGCTCTATACCTATTTTTGTTTCTTTAACTGTTTTTCTGAACTCCTCCAGTGCCTCTTGTGTTCCTGTTCAAAGTGGTTGATTCGGTTGTTTAACTCTTCTCAGATTTCCTCTTTCATAGTATTAATCATGGTAATGATCATATTCTGAAAGTCGTTATGTTGGGTCTGGCTTTCATGGCTATTTTCTGTGGATTGGTTCTGGTCGGAATCCATCATTATGGGATTGTTCTTCTTGGGTTTTGTTTCTCGTGGATCTGCACTTTGACTTGGGCATTGTTGTTTTGTTTTTTAGGACCTTTCAGTTTCTGTGTGTTTTTCACTGAACCAATGTAGTTGGTATTGTTACACTTGCCAGTTATTACTAGTGCTTGCCTTGGATTGGGTATGTTTGTGTATTGTTATTGTTATATCTTAGATGAGGCTACTAGGCTGTTAGTACGTCAGTTAAGTCAGGTTAAGTAACCAGGGGGTGAATATTAGTATGGTAGTGCACTTTTATGATTTAGTATCTTGGTGAAATGTGGGGGTGAGTGGTGTACTCCCTTGTATATTTTTGGAGTTCCTGTATCAGGAAGTTGATCTACAGCATTGATACTTGAAAGGATCAGTAAGGTAAAAAAGAAAAAAAATAGTTTACTTATCTTTGGGCTGGATGTGAAGAATCTCGCCCACGTGGTATAATGATTGTAGTGGAGTCCAGATGTATGGCCTGTGTTCCCTTTGTTCCTTAGAGTTTGCTTGAGTTTCCTTTGGACTCTATTGAATTCTGAGTAGCAGTGTGTCTTCCGTGAACCACGTGGGTAGGTTCCCGGTGGGCCAGAGAGGCAGAGGGTCTGATGTTGATGGCAGAATTCTTCACCAGGGACATGGGGGGGGGGACGTGCGGGGGTGGCAGGACACGAGGGACCAGTGTCCAGGGTGGGGCCCAGGCTAAGCCGAGGCTGCACGGGTGCTGGTCGGGCGGCTCCGGAGTGGGGTGCTGGGCTGGGAGGGGCTCTCTTGTGTCCCATAACTCTTGAGTGTTTCTCTCCAGTATCTTTTTGGCTTTAACAACCTCTTCCATTGAGCTGGTTAATATTCCCACTTTGTCTTCAAGGTCTGAAATTCTGTTTTCTGCTTGGTTAGTTCTGCTGCTAAGACTCTCTGATGAGTTCTGGGTTGAAGATAACTTGTCTCTTAGTTCAGTTTTGAACTCTGCTTGAGTCTGTTTTAACTGCTCTATGCCTGTTTTTGTTTCTTGAACTGTTTTTCTCAACTCCTCCAAGTGTCTGTAGTGTTCCTCTTCAAAGTGATGGATGTGGTTATTTAATTCCTCCTGTATTTCCTCTCTCATAATATCTAACATGGTAATGATCATGCTTTGAAAGTCGTTATCCTGGGCCAGGCACTCTTGGCCATATTCCGTGGGTTTATTCTGGTTGGAGTCTATCATTTTGGGGTTAATTCTTTCAGTGGGAGATTTGTTTACTTGGGTGTTGTTTCTCATGGATTTGCACTTTGACTAGGGCATTGTCGTTTTAACTTTTAAGACCTTCTTTCAATTTCTGTGCGTTTTTCACTGAACTGAATTATTTGGCCTGGGGTTTTGGGGTTGGGCAGAGGTGGAGCTTACCTGGGTCACGGTGAGTCCAGGCTGGACTGCCCGCGTCCCGGGGGCAGAGGAGTGGGGAAAGGGCAAAATTGTGACAATATTTAAATCACAATTCATCAAAGGAAAATTATTATTATAATGATTATACACTGAGAAATGAAAATATCTAAAATGTTTTATTGAAAATCATAAATGAAACAAAAGATAAGAAAATCAAATGCTGCCATCCAAATAATAAGTGAAAAAACCTATGTAATACTTCAAGTTGTTGAAGTCTCTGTACTCATTAGAAAAGTCAAAGCTTATATGCAGTAGCAGAAAAGTTACCTAAAATCACATGACTCTCCAAGGGAGAAAGCAAAATGTAAAGGAAAATAAAAATACAAAAAATACAATATACCAGCATAATTCTTGAAAGAATAGAAAAATTAAATATCAAATATGTCCATTTTACAAATCAGATGCTTGTCATTTACACCAAACATGCCTACATTGCGAATATGGACAAAAATATTCCTGGATACTTGTGATGATTAATATTGATTGTCAACCTGGTGAAATTTAGAATGATCTAGAAGAATGCATCTGGATGTGTACATGAGGGATCATCTAAATTAGGCCAACTGAGGTTGAAAGATGCTCTCAAATATGGGGGCTACCACTTTATGAAATGGGGTCTTGGATTGCATGTAAAAGAGGAAGTAAGGAGACATGAGCAGTGATTACTTGACTATGGACATATTGTGATCAGCTAAGTAAGGCTCTTCTTTCCACCATGACTGATCCATAATGAACTATACCTTGAAGCTAAAATAAACCTGTTATTCCTCGAGTAATTTTATCAGGTGACTTATTATAGAAGCAGAACCAAAAGCTAATGTATTGCTGCTTCAGTTAGTTTCAACTGTCAATCTGACAGTTCGGGTGTGGTAATCTGGATACACCTATGAGGAATTATTTAATTAAGAAGACCTCTGCACAAATCTATAGAAACATTTCATAAGTCCATAAAAAAAACACAGACCACAGGAAGATAGAAAGAAAGCTCATTGTTTATTTAGTAAACTGTAAAGGGAAATCAGCATTGGCCATTTCTCTTTCTGATATATTTTAAGTTTTCAAAAAGTGAAAATAAATGAACAGAAAAATCAGTAGACGTAAAATTTGCCTGTATATAAGCATTTGTTTTGGACTATGATTCTGCTAGGCTTTAGAATTGTTGAGAAAAGAATGGATAATTCAACAGCTAACTTTGCTAAATTAAAAATCAAAATAACAAGGACAACAAACAGCACAGCACACTATAGTCGAAAACAAGTTGGGAAAGAGATGAGATATAAATTTATTGAGCAATTCTGATATGCCAATGCCTCATTGAATTTTATGCACCCAATCTTGCTAAATCTCCCTCATGATCTTGTTAGTTATTCTTTTTATCATAAATTTCAAGGGTCCAAGAGAGGCAAAAAAGCAGCCAAATCTGGAAGAAGTTGTTTTGAAGATTTGAAATTGGGTTTTCCCTGTGCTTCAGCCATGGGCATTCCCCAAGGACATGATGTGGGCAAGAGTCATTTGTAGCTAGTGGCATACAGCGGCAAATGGTGTGACAGAGAGGAGAGACTCATCCAGAAACTGCTGAGTGCTCAGTTTTTCTCAGCAAACTTTGAGGTCTGTCGAAAGCCCTCACAACTGTGGACCTGTTGTTGTCTCTTTACCCCCAACACATAAGCCAATCAAGACAAAATAAAGCCAATATTTAAAACCTTGTGATACTTAAAAATACTTGAGGAAAAATTTCAATGAAACTAAGCAGCTAAAAATTTCAGTGGAACATGAAGCACCTTAGGTCCCATAAAGAAACATGTCACTCAATCAAACACTGTCTTTTGTATTTATTGGCCTTTCTGTAGCAGTGCAATCGATAGGTATGTAAGTGCCAGCATCCATTTGGACAAAAGATAAGAATCAAGTGTGATAGGAAGGGAGAGAAAATGATAGTTTGACAGGCAAGCAGTATTATTTGTTGTCATATATCTATGGCTTTACATATAGGGTTTACTTCTGTGGACAGAAATGTGAGATAGAAATTTTGGGCAGTTCCCATTTGTTCTAAACAGTGCCAAATATATCTCCAGTACTTAATACTATCCAGAGACCCAGGAGAAACACAAATGTACTTAAGGAAATTCTCTTTTGTCTGAATTTATGTTTTCTCTCTAAACCTTGAACATTATGTAATAGGAAGAACATTTTTATTTCAGAAGGAAGAATTCAAAGCAGTCAAGAGGGTAATATTTTTGGAATATCAGTAAAGAAATAATTTTTCATGAAGTCTTACATCTTATCTCTTGTCTTTCTCCCTTGTTACTTAAGTTCCTTCCTCTGCTGTTTTCTTCCACTTTTAACTTGTAGAATTTCTTCCCTCTTAATTCTTTTTCTTCCTTCTACGTATATTTGTTTGTCTTCTTAAAAATGGGAGATCCATTTAAAGGTGCTAATTAAGTAAAAGTAGGAGACTTTGTTCCTGCCTGAAATGAATTCAGAGTCTTCTGTTGCTGCAACTATAAATAAGTAGAAAAGGGGAAAAGTTCGACACACATTTTTAAAACACAGAATTGCTTAGCAAGATTGGTTGGTCTTACAGCCTAAGTCAGAAGTAAAGCTTAGTATCCTTATTTTGAATTTTAATTTTTAAAATGAATTTTATAAAACATGTGATTGTGACCCTTTGGACTGACATTTTCCCATTTCTCGACTGAAAACATTCATATTATTTTTTAACTGGAAAAAAACATTGTTGATACTTTAGCTCTCCTGTATTTGGCTACAGTTTCCAGTGTTTGAGTTTTTTGCACATCTCTCCGTCATTAAAAATGTCCACCTGTGGTATTTGCTATCCAGAGTGCCTATGGGGTCCACGTAACTCAGGTTCTTCTGAATCTTTAACTCAGATGGAGGAATAGGGTTAAGTACATTGTGGAAGTTAGATTCAAAGGAAGCTTAGTGTTGACAGCAGAAATGTACATGTGCTGGATCATATATGTCTTGCATATTTCTTCTGAAAACTGTTCCTACTTTTCCTTTGATTTCAGGAAAGAAAATGTATCTCATCCCTTGAAATGTAAAGACCAAATTCAGTCACAAATTCAAAATTTGTGGGGAAGGCAGAGAAATGTCTCAGTGGATAAAGGTACTTATGAGAGTTAAATGGGTGAGCTAAAACCCAGGTCAGGAGCCCACAAAGTAGGAGGAGAGTACTGACTTCTGAAAGCATCTCCTAGCCTCTACGTATACACGTGTGTGCCTCCTCTCTCTCTACTATCTTTTTTTCATCTATATCCCTCAAATAAAGAAAGTATTCTCCACATATACTATTTTTAATCTATTATTCTTTTCATGTGTATTTTCAGGTTGTGCTATTCATAAGCCCTTTGGCAAACATATAGCAAAGGAAGAAGAACAACAAAAAGAGTCAAACAAAAGAACTATATTTAAACTAACTCTTTTCAGACTTTTAAATAAGCACAGTTATTTGGGATAAAATGTTCGCAATAAGTGTAACTTTGATCCTATAAATATTTTTGCATACTGTCTGAAATGTTCTTTCAACTAGTGCAGGTATAAAGATGAGCATTTTGCTTCCCCCTGCTTCCAGGAAAATGAAACTATTTTATTCTAATCAAATGCTTCAGTTTGTGGTATTGAGAAAATGAGACCTCCGTACTGGTTATCATAACTGCTCCAAACTAAAAGCATTCATTTTGGGAAAAAGATCTGAAACCCTGCACTGTGCACTGCACGGTCATACTATTTACTTCCCTTCTATAATACAAGTGACAGGCAAGCAGCAACAACGTAGAGCTGGGTTAGGAAGAGATTGCCTTATCCTGTAGAATGACTTAAATCCAAGTATCCTTGAAAAGTTAGCCCTTGCTTTTAATCAGAACCATGCCGCAAAGTATTGACCCACGGTTTGCATTCAAGGAGAGCAGATTGCTGCTAATCCAGATGTAACAATGTGCATCAGAAAGCCTCCCGGTGCTGCTGCATTGCTAGTTCAACAAATGTCCCTTATCTTCAACAAGCTAATTAATGCATCCTCACATTCTTCAGCCAGTGCAACTGTGTAATGCCTATGGAGGAGAAACAGATCTATTAACACATGGCCTGAGAAACAGTCAGGATTTGGATTCATCAGTTATAGAGTCTTGTAACCTGACATGGGGTTTGCTGTAAATTGCAGCAGGTTTGAACATTGTCTGGACTGGGTGAGCCAACTTGTAAAGCTGACTGTTCTGTGTAAAAGGCTCCCCTCGTTCATTACTTCTTTCATATCTGTTCACCATTTCTCTCAGCCCCATTCATTAAGTCACTGATCCATTCATTATTTCTCTATCCCCCATTCGGTATTACTCTAAGTCCCATTCACTACTTCCCTAAATCCAACTATTTCTTCTTCACGTACAAGAACACTTACAAAGGCAATGAGACACAGATCTAGAAAATGACACAGGGATTGGTCACAGGGCACAGATCATAAAGATGCCTGCTGGTGAAAATGTAAAAATTAATGTGTGCATATATATATATATATGTGTATGTGTGTGAGTGTGTGTATGTGTGTGTGTGTGAATACACTAGTCCAACCATTACTGAGGTCAATACTGAGTTTTCTTTTTTAAAAAAGTAAAACTAGACTTTCAATATGAGGTAGGTACACATATCCTCAGAATTTATCCAAAATAATCAGTGACTTCATCATAGAGATACTTGCACATCATTGTTTATTATCACATTATTGACAGCAGCTAAATTATGAAACTAACATACATGCACAAAATAGAGGAAGTGATAAAAATTGTGGCTATAAATACAATGGAGTTTTATGTTGAGTTACAAAGAATGGAGTCATATCATTTGCAGGAGAATAGATGCAACTTCAGAGAATTCTGTGAATGAATTGAGCTAGTCCTATAAAATTAAATGTATACTTTCTTCACTGACAAAGTCTTGATTTTATATAGAGACATGAATCATGTCTCTATACATACATACATGACATGGAAATAGAAGTAATTCTAAGTGGATAAGAAAAAGGACAATGGGAGGATGGGGTGAGAAAAAGTGAGTGCAGTAGGCATAGTGGAACATACCACTACATAACATATACTTTAATTAATTAAAGAAAATAAAAAAGAAGCCTTTTGATTCAGGTTAAAAGAAAAAATACAATTGCAAGAATAATAATGTTGTTGTTACTAATAAATCAATTATGTTATATTTTAAATATATATGTAAGGTCACATAAATGTATATATAATAGTTTTAGCTGAACTTTAGCAAAGTAAGTAAAAAGTATAAGTGACCTAAAAAAAAAAAGAATGAATATGCATTGACTTATTACAATCTGTCATTTCCCCATGTGGAGATATACTGTGTACATTTCTGAATAGAAAAAAATTTAAATTTGTCACAGTGAAGATACAAGAAATGTATTAAACACATCCATTTTTATCATTTATGAAAATCTTCATTATTTTACTTAAAAATTACAAAGAACTCACAATTTTGTGCTAAAAGGCCATGTGCCCATTGAATAAAACAGGAGTCCCTGAACTCTTTAAGGAAACCTTCTCATTCATGAGACAGGCAAAACTATTACCATCCTTGCATTCTAAATACAAGGCAAATGATAAAATTCTATGTAAAGTATTTAAAATGTAAAGAGACATCCAATAAAATATTTTAAAATGTAAAGAGACATCCGAATATCACAAAACCACATAATAGAAACAAATACTTAAATTTTTTTCCTAGATTCTGATCCCATAGTTGCTTCTCACAGTCCAGTGGGCTGCTTTTAATAGTTTCTCTCCATTGTCATGGAATTTTTCTTTGAAACAGAGCTGGGGGAATCACAAGGACAAGAAATCTTTCTGCAGGAGCTCCTGGATCTGGTTTGTATCAAAGAAGGCTGCGATGAATATGGCATTTGAGTCAAGGATTGAGAACTTTCTTCTGTACATGTTGGGGTCTTCAGGCCTAAAGCCTGCTCTCTGGAGAAGGACACATTAGCATCTAAAATGGACAGTCCTTGGGTGGATTCCTCCCTTTGGAAGTTGAGTTTTGCCTTTTGTCTGCATAGACAATGGCAGGAGAATTCCTTCCTCTGGGAGTTGAGTTTACTTCCTGTCTGTTCTTAGATCCCTTTTGTTCTTCTCAGAACTGGTGAGGTTAAAGCTTTCCCTTACAGTTCCTTCCCTATACATTTGAGATATGTTAATGCACGGACCAGGGAACTCTGCTTTGAGACATTCATTGTCCATTCCCTTTTAGCAACTGAGTGTCATGCCTGCTTTTAACTCTACCTGGAGACATCATGTCCGGTCCCACACAACAAGTAGCTGTCACTCCTACCGTTTATTCATTAGCTGGAATGTTCAGATTCTACAAAATCCTGTAAAGAATTTTGCCCTGCTCTTCTTTGATTTGTTTTCCTATAAATACTCATGTATCCTACAATAAAATTGGCTTAGATGATGGAGGACATCCTAGGTTCCCTCTGACCTGATGCCTGATCAATTCCTACAGCTCCCACTTCTGTTTCCTGCATGTAAGTCCTGGTTTATTCTGGCTCGTGGGCCTGGACACACACAGGTCATTCTAACCTGTATCTTCAGCCATTCAGACAATAATTATCCATCTCCAGCAGCCAACGTGCCAGAATTATAGACACAGCGGTGATGGGTGACAGAAGTTCATAGGGTCTTTGCTACTATGAGATTAAAGTCTTCAGGGAGATATGTTTTATAGTCTTATCCCATTGCAAGCTCCTTTCAGGCCCTCTGGCCAAACGGCGTTCCAGAGGGGAATTTTGGAGAACAGTAGGGGAGTGGGCATTTTTTATTGCCTGCCAGCAATTTCTCAGGTTGAAGAAATTTCTTTGTAAGATTTTTAAAGATTTTTTTTTCCCTTTTATGCTTCCCTTCAACAGCTGCTGCCAATCTCCGATCCTCTTCAAATTTGTTAATTTACGTACAGTGTTACGGACAGTGCTCTCTGCACTCAAGTGTATTTAGTGTGCTGTCTGTGAGTGTGGTATCATCCTCAGCGCCCACCTTCACCAGGACAAAATCTCTTCCACAGACAGACAACGATAAATGATCCTCGTTGCGCAGCGACAGAAGAGATTGTGTTTATAAAATACAGCAGCGGCAGAAGAAAAAGAACATAAAGAGGAAGAGGAGCAAAAGGAAGAAGAGAATTAGAAGCATGAGGGGGAGCTGAAAGAAGAGGAAAAGCGTGTGACTCACAAAGCCCAAATAGCCGGACTCTCCTCCAGATAATGCTATCTGACTCCTTAGCTCAGACCCACCACTCAAGAAGCATATGCAGAATATAGACATAAATTATATCTCACAACACCTGGAACTCAAAATACTCACTAGACAAATTCAGACATGCACATGTGTGGAAATCATTAGCTATCTAGGAAGAATGGTTTTTCTATGATCTTGTTTAAATTTAAAATATTTGGTTTGAATGGTATGACAGTGGAGATGACTACATATCTCTAAACCTAACATTCCAACCAGAAAATAAGGGAATGAGAAATAACATTTCTCTATGTAAAACGCAAAATATTACTCAACACAAAAATCTCATAATTTCAAATACAAATATATACAGTAAAAGTAACTAGCAATATACTTCACAACTTCATGCTATTTAATTACGTCATGCCAAAAGCAGAATGACTGCCCAATACAATGTATTTAATTTAATTTCAAGAAGAATTAGTCAAACATTGGAGTGAAAGGTATTAATTCTAAGGCAATAAAAACCAGTTCCATATATCAAACCCAATGGTTCCTGACTGTGAGGACCAAGTCACTTAATCATCCCACGTCTCCATCACTTCATCCATAAATGAAAATATTAATAGTATCTACTTCACAGTTGTGTGAGAACCAAATGAACTAATAATGTTAAATGCATGGAACAGATCAGCAAATATTCATCATCGACGCATATTAGTAACAGCGTTAGTAACCCGTGAAATGAAAATAAAAGAAATGTGGTGTGCACTACTATACCACAACTGTTAGATTTATTAAGATTAGGGGAAATCATAAATATCATTTTGAAGCAGAGAAATTAGTAATTTCATGCAGAGTTGAAGTTACTATATGCAGAACACTGTCTTTTGCAGTGTTTTCCTCAAACATATAAAACTGACAAATCTCAGTTCATACAATAATATAAGAACTACAAATTCACAAATGTTTTACATTCAATGAAATTTTAACAAAATTGACTTCATAACATCATAACCATAGCCAAAACTCTATGACCATTTTCCTTCCTTCCTTCCTTCCTTCCTTCCTTCCTTCCTTCCTTCCTTCCTTCCTTCCTTCCTTCCTTCCTTCCTTCCTTCCTTCTTTCCTTCCCCTATCCTCTCTCTTTTTTTCTCAATCTCTCTCTCTCTTTCTCTCTCGCTCCTCCTTTCCATGCTGGTGACTGAAACCAGGTCTTCACTATGTTAGACAAGCACATTACCACTGAATTCTATCCCACCTCAAGATTCTCTTTATTCATTTTGTTTTCCTACAATTCAAGTATAAGATATCTGAGCATAGACTTCATCCTGAAGTTTCTAGATATGATAATTAATTTGATAAAATTCTTAAGAACTCATTACTTCAAATATTTCCATGTTTTACTGCAGTTACATTATTAATTTCTTGGTGGGGTGCCCCTTCGCTTTTCACTTCAAGAAGCTTCCATTGATTAACTAACTTGAGTTTCACTGAGCATATCCTCAGAATCATCAGTCATTGAAGAGTCCACCAAAGACACTAATAACTTATCTATTTATTGTGTTTTTCTAGTATGTGCGTGTGTGTATGTGAGTGCATGTGAGTGCATTGATGTGAAATGCATGTGGAGTACAGAGACAAAGCAGCAGTTTGATTGCTCAGATATTGTTTATTATGATTTTTTGAAACAGGGCCTATTACTAAAACTTGTGGCTTGACACTTATGTTAAATGGCTGACCAGTGATTTCTCCTGTGATTATGCTGTCTCTACATCTTCTCTACTGGAATATTGGGGTACACCACTGAGCCTGGCTTTTATGCAGATCCCAAGGAAAGCATCCAAGTTCTGATGGCTATGTGGCAGGTACTTTCTCAATGAACTTGTCTCCTTAGTCCTAATACTAATAATGTTTATTTGCCCTTTTGACAGTAGCATCTTCGTTAAATGCATTCCTCCAGCTCCTTTCACTCTGTGGACATTATCCATCTGGCCTTGCACTTGATCTGAGTTATTACAAGTTCCCTGCATTCTGTTTTAAAGATCACATGTGACCTCACAAAATTTTCTTTCCTTGGTGGTGGGTTTTGGTTATGGAGGAAGGAGTCTCTGAGCCTCATTAAGAAAAATTTAGTTACCTTCGATCTTGTCAGAAACAAGTTTTCTGTTGGTTTTACTTTACTTTTTTAAAAAAATAGTTTGCTGTTCACCATGAGAACCTATGACCATTCCGGGAGGAAAGTCCCACAAAAGTGTCAAGGATTCTTGTGGATTCCCACATCTTTTTTGTTTTTCCTGGGAAATACCAAACAGAACTTGTGGTCATTGTCCAAATCATCCTATGGGCAGGAATGGCTTTGTTTCCATATAAACTTCCCTCAAACTGGAGCCTCTTAATTTTCTTATATCTTTAAATGTCTGATGAGCTCAACGAAAGCCTGTGGTATTTATATTTCTCTGTTCTCTGGTATAAGACAACCTGGAACTCTTTTGCTCATGGAACTTTTATCTAGAAGTCCAATAACTGCACTAGAGTACAAGACCATCATGTTTCTTTGTTAATAAAACAGAAAAATGGACAGACAGAGATAATATATCAACATGAAAAGGAAGTTTTATAGGAGAGAGAGATTGTGTGTGTGTGTGTGTGTGTGTGTGTGTGTGTGTGTGTGTGTGTGTGTGCTTTCCTCTTCAGGCATTTGTGGAGTATTGGTGGGGGAGTGCATATGTTGCAATCACAGGACAACCTCTGAGATGGTCATTGCCTTCCACTTCCTTTGAGTCAGAGTCTCTCCCTTGTTGATTTATTCTCAGTGCATCAGGTTATTTGGCCCTTGAATTTCTAGGGATGTCCTTGCCTCTGTCTATTGTCTCCCACTTGGAAGGCTGTGATTGCAGATATGTATTACTGTGCACAATTTTGATGTGGATTCTTGGGATCCACACTCAAGTCCTGAGGATACCTGCATGGTAGCCATTTTATGCACTGGAACAACAGCTGAAGTCCAGATTCTGTACCGCTTTATATTCCTTATTTCTCCAAATATGTCCAGTGACCAGATTTTCTTTCCAAACTTTCGACTACATTTCAAGTTATACCAGATGTGGACACAAAGATCCAGTGTAATTAGGCGAGAGTTTTGGAGAAAATGTGCCTAGGTTTGGTTTTCAGTTGCTCGTCACATTGTATCACATTGTATGAATCCTTCAGAAGCTCAGATTCCTCGCGCGTAACAAACAGCACCATTTCGGTTACGTAAAACTGTCAGAAGCATGGAGTGATTAATCTGAGAAACCTGCCAAGCACCTTAAATAAATCCCTGACTCTCATGTTATTTGGAATAAGCTCTTAAGAAGTCATTTCAGCTTTTAATTCATAGAAACAGATGCAATGTATTATCGTTGTCCCTTGAGGAACCTAGAGCTTCCCCTCACCTCCTCAAGTGAGTCAATTATCTATTCTCACCATCTGTTTGGCCACTGATTGAGTCCCTTGCTTCCAATCGCATGCAGTGGCCTTTTGCATTGCAGAGAGCTGGGGATGCTGGAAGGGCAATAGGCTGGAGACAATTCTGCCATGTGAAAACATCAGAAAAAATATATGAAGAGAACGAAATTTGCAACTTTTAAATTGTTTTTGCATTTTTATTATTTTTTTCTACTTTTACAAGCATATCTCTCCCTCTTCCCTCCTTCCCATTTCCTTCCATCCTTTCACAATTCTTTCTCACTCTGCTGCCTGTATGTTTCTATGGACTTTAGAGTTCACTCTGACTGTTTATTCCTGTGGGGGCTCAGACCTCTGTGGTGTATCAAGTTACCTCTCTTCAGATCATCCCACTGATATGTGCATTTCAATTCACTCATCCAGTTTTAGATCCAAAGATTTGTACTGTGAATTCCCATTCTATGGATATAATAACAGCTGCCTACAGAGCAATTTGATGTACTGTCTTCCTACCTATAGGTTTATTGACTGTCTTCTCTAAACCCCACCTCTATCAGACAAGTCATATCAGCACAATAAATGTGTTATCATATTTTCCCAATTAATTCTTTATTCTGTGTCATCAAAGCATCTTTTCTTCAGGGAGTTAATGGCAACTGGCCTGGACTACATCTGAACTTCCTTGGTGACTGTACCTCTTGCTAGTTATTGTGTGGTTTTCTCTTAAAGGAGCATGCTCATTTGATATAACAATAAAAATGATGTAATGATCTTAATAGGATAGAATCAGATGCTTGAATGCATCTACACAATAGCTCACTTTTGAAAAGATAAACAAATTTTAATTTTTAATGAGAAAAATTGAATAATAATATTGTGTTCTTGAAAAGGTCCTTCACAATTGTCACACCTTAGTATTTCTGTGTCTCACTCAATATAAATGCCTTTGTGATTCATTTTTTATATCCAAGACAATGGAAATTTTATTCTGAATTATAATTGTAGATATGGAGTAAATCCTAGAAAATTATGTGATATATGTAAAACTTTACCACTATTCTTAAAATTGGTTCATTGACTTATTTTTGATGTATCACAAAAGTATTGCATCTTTCAATAGGATAAATGCAATTTTTAATAATATTCTTATGTTATTTAATGACAAAGTCAGGATGATTATCATATCTATTACCTCAGTCAGGTATTATAGTGTGTATGTGTTTGTGTTGTGTGTTTGTATGGTGAGACATTTAAAAACTCTTCTTTTTTGTTTTTTCAGAGGGGGTCTTGGATGTCCACCATCATCCAAGCCAACTTTATTGTAAAAGTACAGGGTTTTTATAATCAAGAAGCAGGGCCAAATTCTTTACAGGACTATGTAAAATGCATACATTTTGATTAACAAAAAGAAGACAGGAGTGACACCCAATTACCTTGGGGCAGACGTATTGCCAGGTATAAACATGCATGCCATCTTATAAAAACTCTTCTTATATCTACTTTGAAGTATGCACAAATCCACTCACAATAATGCATACAAATAACCTACCATAATTAAATTCATTTGTTAGTTTCATATTTTTGATAACCTTGAATAACGTGGTGAAATCATAGCTCATCGTGATTCTGATTCGAATTTCCTTAAAGACCTGATGAACATGGGCATGTTATCCATCTGCATAACCTTGGGAAGTATTTATGTAGACATTTCACCTGGTATTTGCCTCCGTCTGCTTGCATATTTTCTCTTTACTAATTGAGCTTTAGAGTTTGCAATAAGCTTTTATTAAGCAATGGAGGTTTCATGCATTTCAAATATTAACACTTGGTTTGATGTTTACTATGTGGTTGTATGCTCCTATATCTTGCAGGTGGTCTTTTTATTTTGTTTTAACTTTTGTGTGGAGTTGATAGACGTCACATCCGTACATTTGTTCATGTCTCTTTTACTCTCATTCGCTATACTTTTTTTTGTTTTTGTTTTTTTAACATGGGACCTGGGATCCGAATGCAGAACCTTCTGCTTATGAGACAGAGTCACAAGCCCAGAGCCATCTCTCCTCATTAGCTATACTTTTGAAGTGCGATTCAAAAAAAAAATCATGAAGATTTTTGCCATACCTACTCTCCTAATAATTTTTTAAGTGAATTATGGCTTCCACATTTAAACCATTAGTCTCTTTCAGTTTATTTTTACACATGGCGAGAAATACATCTGTTCTGTGACATCGTGCTGTTTTTAATGTTATAAATTTGTTGTATAACTTAAGGTGAAGTAGGATAATGTTACCAGTTTTGTTCTCTTTCTTCAGCATTCCTTTGACTACTTGTTTGTCTTTTCTTGTCCATAAATTTATATATATATATATATATATATATATATATATATCAGCAAATGGGAGACTGACTCCACACTGCTGTGTCCTTCTATTCTTCCATCTATCTTTGAGTCTCCTCTTATAGTAAGATCTTTGTTTAAACAGTCTTTTATCTTTGGTTCCACAATGACCTTCAATACCAATCTGATGCAGCCAAGGGCAGTGAAGGAAAAGCAAAACTGAAAACAACAACCCACCATAATTCAGAACACCAAAGGTCCTACATTATTCACCTGGAACCAGACCAGCCAAATCTCTCCTCATCCTAAGGCTCAGGGAACCTTGAGGAAGAAGGGGTGGCAAGATTGTAAGACCCTGAAGATGGGGAGGGCCAATGACATGCAACATACTCCACAAAAGTCGGGCTGCAGCCACAATGTGATTGGACTTTGCCTGACCTGCACAATGGCTGATATGTTAACGAAAGTATGGATCACATGAGAGAAGGCTTTAGGCAGTAGGATCCTTAAAAGCAAGAGGTTAAAAAGTCATAATAGAGTTCCCATATTAGCAAGCAGCCCAAGAAAGATCCCTAAGCTAACCCACTGACTCCTGAGCCCACACTAGAGTAGAGGACTCACAGGAAGATTCCGTGCCCACATAAACAGAGGCTCTGAAGGATGGGAGGGAGAAATCAGGAATCACCAAGAGAGAAGGAGGGAAGGAAAAGAAAAGGAGTGTGTGGGGGGATTACAAAGGGGGACAATGGAGGGGAGGGAAGGGGGAGGGAGAAGAAAAGAGTATCTATTGAGCTTGTATAAATAAACAAAAAAAATGTAACAAATATGCTTCATTGAAAAATTTACTTTTTTATTTCTAAGTACAATTGATATTTTTATAGAGGTTGCATTAAATTCATAGATTGCTGTACATAGTATGAATATTTAAAAATTTCAATCTTTTATTTTCTTATTATTAGAGTCTCCTTCAATTCATTAATTTTTGTAGACTTTTTTCTTTTTTTATTTATTCAATGTGCGTGTGTGTGTGCACCTGTGTGTGTGTGTGTGTGTGTGTGTGTGTGTGTGTGTAGAACCACAGGCGAATTCAGGAACCACCATGGACCTCCTCCACTTCCTCCTTGTTTACTCTGCCCCGGGATTCACAGGCTCTGCCCTACCAGGACCAGAAACGCAGGCCACCCCCGCTTCTGCCCGTTGTCTATACGTGGGGTCTAGGATCCAAACTCAGGACCTTCCGCCTGCAAGACAGAGGCTTAACCCCTGAGCCACCGCTCCAGCCCCCTCTTTTTTTTCTTTTTTAATAAATGTATTGTGTTTTGTATTTAATCATTATGAAATCATATTCTTCATTTTTACTTCATAATGGTTTCTATCAGATTTTCCAAGAAATTTCATAATTTTTCCACTGACTCCTGAATCCCAAGTTTGTATTTCGTTACTGTGTTTGTTTTGCTGATATCTTCTGACAATTTTGAGCAAAGCTTTAAGGATTTTTAGACATAATATCATGCACGTTACAGACAGGTAAAATTTGATTGGTTCCTTTATAATTATGATGCAATTTGTTTCTTTTTCTTGCTTGATTGTTCTGGAATGCTATATTAAATGGAAGTAAAATACAAAAGTGTTGCAAGGAATTTTATAATAGGAAAAGATTCATATTTTCTTCACTTACAACTCACAATTGTAAAAAATAAAGTCTTTATTATGTTTATCCACAGTATATCCTCAATTAATTTCCTGAGAAATTTTATTATTCAAGAATAATATCTATCTTCAAACTCTTTTATGCCTGTTGAGAACCTTGATTTCCTATTAGTGCTGCTTATTGTCTTAATGATTTGAATTTATTTGTCCCTGTTCATTCTTCAGATGAACAGGACCTGTTGCTGTGTACCAGCCATGTGATATACATCAAAATTCATTTTTCTATTGTATTGAGGAAGCTTGCATTTATGCCCACTAAGCATCTTGACTTTGGCTATTATGTGCCTGTGTCATATATTGGTATCAGAGAGGACACTTTCTTCAAAGAATAAGTGTAGAAGAGTTCCCCCTCCCTCAAAATCTTGCATTAGTTGGAACACTTGAACTAGTTAAAAACGTCTTGCAGATTATCACAGTGAAACCGTGAAGAATTTATGTTTTCCTTCATGAGTACTTTTTAATTACTGATTCAAAGAGCTGAAACATGGTCCCTTGTAGATCTTCTCCAAATAAAACTGTCAAAGATTCCCAACATTCCTTTCGTGTGCTGTCATGTGCAAAGTGTAACAAGCGCAAAGAAGACTTGACTGCCCTCCGGGATTTCACCGGGAACAGAGGCCAGTGACCCATCCCTCGTGCCTCAGATGGACCTGTATCTCCAAGAAGTCTCGAACATAGCCATAATGTCATAATCTGTGTGCCTCAGTAAAGACCAGGGCAGGGAGCCGACCTTCTCTGGATTCGGGTGTAAACTAGGACCTGGCCAGTCAAACCTGGAAGTGCATTTGATATTATCTGCCAAGCTGTTAGTCTAGAAGTGGCAAAATCTCCCTGTATGCCCTTGTGTATGAAGTACTCAGCCAGGACTGTGGTTGAAGGAAGCTGATGGAATAGACTCAGGGAAACTTTTAGGCTTCCAGCCAAGAATAATGTTGGCAGGCTGATGAGTCTATTGGCCAAGATACCGGTGGACATAATTGCTCCTGGATACCTTCACAGGTGGTTTGGCTTGAACACAAAGCTAAGTGAGTCTGCTGACATATCTCTTGGGGGGCAGGTCTGATTCCAGGCTAAGACTGGGAAGAAAAAATGTAGCTCTTCCACTTGGAGCAAATATGCACCCTTAAAAGGAGTCCCATACCCTTGGGATCCACCTCTCTGCCCATGTATCTGTCTCTCTCTGTCTCTGTTTGATTCTCTCTCTTTCTCTCTCTCTTTCTGTCCATACATGGGCATGCGTATGTCACAGCATGTGTACATAGCTTTGAATATGAAATACCTTGACTTGGTCCCTGCCTTCCACTTTAACGGAGACAACGTTTCTGTAGTCCATTGCTCTTTGCACCATGCTCATTCACCTGTGAACTTCTGAGGATTTTCCTCTCCATCTCCCATCTTGACATAGGATCCCCAGTGTTTCATATGCATGCTACTATTACTTGAGTTTACAAGGATTCGGTATTCCAAACTCACACTCCCATACTTACATGGCACATTCTTTACTCAGTGAGTCTTCTCTCCAATCCAGGACTCAGGAATGAACCACAACTTTGCAAAGGAGACCTTCCCAGACATCCATAGTAGGCATTTTCCAAAACCAATGAGTAGATTAAATGTATTATTTGTGCATCAAACACATAAAAGATGTATTGGGGTTTTCAACATCTAGCTTCTTGCACACAAGGAACTTCACATGGTACATGTGTAACTCATTTATCTGAAAGATGTGCACTTGTGGATATGCAAATACCCTCTCCAGCTACATGTCCTCCATAATTCTGCACCTCAATTTGCAGCTATCCTAGCAACCTTGGCACACAAGCTATTTCACAGCTAAGAAAGATTTCAATTTTCTGCTTGGGCTCACCTTCTCTCGTGCAACACCAAAGCAGAATGAATCCTCTTGGGGAAACCTGCGCTCATATCAAGGGCTTGCTTCGTGCATTTCCATCTTTGAAAGATGTTCATCCCCTTGGTGCCTGCCCAGATATGTTGTTCTCCAAGCTTTCAGCCTGTGTGCCTTTTATTTCTTTTGGGCTATATTTGCCTTGTTTGGCTGTTCTGCTTTTATCAGAATGCATCATGAAATTTTAATTGATAGGTTGGACTTTTAGAGCCGCTCTAGAGTTCTAGAAACTATATGGCACAAAGTAGTACTTCGATACACAAATTCTGTCAACAGTACATAGCTTCTTGTTTTGGGGAATATCTTGATTAGCATATTGTATTTAGCGCTATTGATCTATTTAGATTAATAAATCTTATTATCTAAGTCTCTGGTTTCACAGCAGAACTCATTGTGAATCCCACCTCTCCAAGATGGAATAGATTTGTAGTCATATACTGTTGCATGACACTTTTTACTTGGGGCAGCCATCTTGAACTTTGCCCTCGTCTCAGCTAGCAGGCATTTCATTAGGATCAGAAAGTTATTCAAACTAGCCAGCTTTTGGGGAGTAAGAGGAGGTGCAGAAAAATAGTAGATAGTAGCTGGGGAAGGAGAGTCTCCTGTCAGCCCGGCAATCTGAAGGAAGTTCCCAAGCACTGAAGAAGCTTAGAAGAGACCGTTGAACAGCCAGTCAGGAACAGGAGAGTCAAGCCGTTTGGAAGGAAACACCGGAACAGTTCAAGGCAGGCTGAAGGAGACCTTGGAGGTGAGAAGAAGCCTGAGAGGTCTATTGAATACCCAGGCAGTCTGGACCAACAGTTTGAAGACTTCAGAGTAAGAAACCACGGAGCAGGCCAGCCACCTATCCACAGGGGATGGGGTTACTGTACAATACAGCAGTCAGAGAGAAACCCTGGAGACTTTTAGACACCAGGAGAAGACTCATCTAGCAAATCACACAGAAGACAGTAATCTCTTCAGAGACCATGATACTTCTGAGTATCACCCATGCTGGGGGGGAGGCATCCTGGTGACGTAGGCGTCTTTGAATCACCCTTTCTCCTGTCTGTAACCTCACCTACACTCCTGTAAGTCATTCCAGTACATTCATTGGTTTGTCAATTTGGACCTTGGCATAATCAGTACTTCATCTTGAATGCCTGCCTGGAATGGAAAGAGGGATATGTGCCAACTCCCCAGGAAAAGTGTTTCCACAACACATGTCCATCACTATAGGTCATGAAACACTGTGCTAATTTGTCCTGACATGTCACTGATTGGAAACCACTCCACTTCCTGAATCTTCGAAAGTTGTCATTTTTTTTTTCTGTTTCTATACTTCTCTTCCCTTTTTGAGAAACCCACATGAGAGAAATCACATATTGCGCATACATTTCACAATGACCTCATTCATGAACAAATATGCATTAAGGCGTTTACCAGTTTGTTTCATGGCTTAGCATTATTTGAAAGCAAATATTATTCCATTAAGTAGATGAAACACACTTTACTGGACTGTCCTCGTGGATGAATATCAGGTTATTGGATTTGCATGAGAAACAACATCATCATTACTTTTCTGACCTTTCCTTGTAGAACATAGTTTGTTTGTCTTCTACTTGTCCAATAGGGTTTTTTGAGAAGTGCCCAGACTGTGTTATTGCATAAGGTCACCAGTGGTCAAAGCTTGTATCCGAGATTAGTCATTACTTCAGCTATAGATGATACTGATGAGAATTTGGACTCAGATGTCAAAGTTTACTGTGAAGCGTTCTTGGGTCTAAAATTAAGAATAAAAGCAAGGTTTCCAAATTCATAATCCTTATTCAGCATAATGATCCATACCTTTATCTTTGGGAATATAATTCAAGTAATATAAATAAAACTCAGTATACATTAAAGAGAAGACTGAAATTTTGTAGTTTGTAGGTGATAATCGAAAATAATATCGAATATGACATAAAACCAAACAAAGACATCTTTGTGATGCAGTGATGCCTCCAGAAAGTCACAGAATTAATTCAAATTAATGTTTTTAGAGGCCTTGGGGTATGATACAAGAGCTAAAATCAACCTAGAAGGTATGCTTCATGTCATGAAAAAAATCCATGACAAACCTCAGACTGAATTAGATTTCAGGCAAAACAAAGGAAAATTGGAATATGTTATTACAAATAGTCTTTTGTCCTTTTTCAATATTGTAAATAGATATAGATATATCAGCTTCAAATGTCAAAAGAAATATCTTAGAAGTTAAGCATAAAATTTAACCGATTTGACCAGGTCATTAAGTATTTATTTGTTAATCCATTTATGTATTTTATTTCTTTCTAGAGAAAGAATAAGTTGTAGTCACTTATAACATTGATTATGGTAACACGTATCCAGGTATTATATTTAAAAATAGATTCCTCTAAATGTTTTTGACTAACGGGTTTGTTTGGACTGAAAGTAATTTGTCTTAGTTTTAGATAACAGCTATTATAGAAGTAACAAACTTTTAAGTGTGAAATCATAATATATAATTTGATTTTAATGACAAATTTTAATTGATTAGAAATTTAGGGCCCTGAATTATTTTCATGTCTATTTCTACCTGTAGAATATGTGAACGACAAATATATAACCTCTATTAATTATACTTAAATGCATTTTGTGGATGATATTTTGAATATTTTACCATATAATACACCAAAAAGCAGATCTGTATTTAAAAAGATAAAGAAGTCGCCTTGGTGGAACATGAAGTGGAACAGAGTGAAAATGAGGTTTTATCCTATTCACCATTTCTGTCATTGATTGATATCCAAATAGCTCCAAATTGTTGGAACTGAAAGACAGATGAGAGTGATATCACTTAGAACCAAGCATAGCACCAGTGATGTTTGTGTAAGAATGACAATTTGTACTTATGATCATATTCATTGGAAAAGTAATGCACACCTGTTCTCTATTTGTTGCTAAATCTTGTGAGAAAAAATATTTTTGTGAGAGAGCAAAAGGCATAATCTTGGGGAATAAATGCATAAATACATTTGATTACTGGAGACATTCAGGAAACAATCGCTCCTTTCAAAATGCTTTGGGTGACTGAAAACCTTTTAATGGATGCTTAGACTAAATTATGAAAGCTACCACTCTTGAGTTGTGTTCTTTGAGATTTTTCTTTTATAAAATGGTGCATTTAAGGTCAGAAAACAGGCAAAAGCTCCAAATTATAGCATGTATTTAACTTAATTCTGTACAATAACAGATGTATGTTCTAAACATTTGGAAACTTTTTTTCATTTTCATGCATTTTAATAAATCAATAGAGGGCTGGAGAGGTGGCTCAGGGGTTAAGCTTCCGCCTTGCAGGCGGAAGGTCCTGAGTTCGAATTCCAGATCCCACGTATAGACACCAGGCAGAAGCGGGGACGGCCAGCGCTTCTGGTCCTGGTAGGGCGGAGCCTGTGAATCCTGGGGCAGAAGGAGGTGGAGGCGTCCATGGTGGTTCCCGATTCGTCCGTGGTTCTACACACACACACAGAAACACGCGCGCACGCGCATATACACACGCACATGCACACAGTTGAATAAATAATAATAAAAAAATTAAAAAAATAAAATAAATCAATAGAGTTGCTTTTTATTTTTCATGTCATGGAAATGGTCTATAAATAATTTTTCTTAGTAATTCTTACCCGTTCTTAATAATTCCTACCATTAGGAAAAAGGTAGAAGACAGGCAGAACAGTCAGCTAAGTGGAGGGATATTAAATTATAATCTTCCTGGGAACATGAATGCATGCTGAAGCAATTTGGTGTATTTGCCAGAACTTTATGGTAGCCGCTCATGATATAACACATGACCATTAACGTTGTGAGAAACTCCATGCATTTACTCCCAGTGCTTAAGATTTGTTTTGATCTTTGGCTGATAACTCTGACAGGTAATGTTTGTGATCCATTGTTCAGCAGATTGGAGCTGTCAAGCAGAGTTCATAAAAATAGGACTTTCATGAGAGCAAAACCCAGCAGCTGGTGAGTGGGCAGAAAGACTTTGAAATCACATGTCACTGTGGAACTTCTTGAAGCCACAGATGGGCATGGCAGGAGCTAGTCACCAAAACCACAGAGATAGTGCACAGGATCCTGAAGTCCATCTTTCCATAGTGGCAGCTGCTGGACACAGATAAGTAAGACCCAGTTCTGTATCTGCCCCACTGTAAGAACACTTAATATTTGTGATAATACGGAGCTGCCTTGCAGGCGGAAGGTCCTGAGTTCAGATCCTAGACCCCACGTATAGACGCCGGGCAGAAGCGGGGGCGGCCTGCGTTTCTGGTCCTGGTAGGGCGGAGCCTGTGAATCCTGGGGCAGAGTAAACAAGGAGGAGGTGGAGGTGTCCATGGTGGTTCCCGAATTCGTCCGTGGTTCTACACACACACACACACACATACATACACACATGCACGCACACACACATACACACACATGCACACTTGAATAAATAAATAAAAATTTTAAAAAATTTGTGATAATACTTTGGATTCTCTCTCTTTCACTATTGGTTCTCCTATACTTTTCCCACCTCACTTCTGACCTTTAATGGATATACAAGTTATTCCATAATTTATTATGATATAAGCAACCCTTTTTAGAAATGTCGAAATAGCAAGCAAAGATAAAGAGAACAAAATCTTCCGTCTCTATTGGTTGATCATGAGTAAATTAAAAGAGATAATTAAACATGCAAAGATAATTGAATTTTATATTAAATTATTCAGAGTAGAGTAATGATACTTCAAGGAAACAAGCTTTTCTTTCACTTACTTCAATATAATATTTTTCTAAATAAAGGGCCATATTTCCAACTAGTATACTCTCTCTATATAGGTAGATGTTATTTTGAGTGTTATATATCAATGACTCCATTTAAATAACTGAAAATTCCCAATTGTATATATATATATATATGTATATATATATATATATATATATGTAATATGTGTTTGTGTGTGTGCATAATTGCTGTTTTATCAACTCCTGATTTTGTTAGTGCCTTTATAATAAACCCAAGAGGGAAGCAAAGAAAAATGCTTGGATTTAAAAACCAAAACCATTGTGTGAAGAAGAGAGGTATAGATGGGATCTAAAAAGAAAGAGAATTGTATGAGCCTGCTCTCCCACCAGCAATGTAAGAGAGTTCCCCTCTCTCCACATCTTCTCCAGCATTTGGTATTGTTTGTATCGTGAATTTTTGCCATCCTGACAGGGGTGAGATGATATCTCAGGGAGTTTTTGATTTGCATTTCCCTGATAGCCAAGGATATGGAGCATTTTTTAAGATATTTGTTAGACATTTTAATTTCGTCCTTGGTAAAGTTTCTTTTAAGTTCCAAAGCCCATTTTTTTAATTGGCCCATTTGTTTCCTTGGTGTTTAGTTTTCTAAGTTCTTTGTGCACTCTGGATAATAGAGCTCTATCAGATATGTGGTTAGTGAAGATTTTCTCCCATTCTGTGGGTTGCCTTTGAGCTCATGTTACAATCTCTTTATCTGAACAGAAGCTCTAATTTCACAAGATCCCATCTGTTGAGTGTTGGTTGTAGTGACTGTGCTGCAAATCTTAAAGAAATTAAAGAGGGGGTTCAGGGGGAGGAGGAGGGAGGGAGGGAACTGGTGTACCTATTAAGTTTGTATGAGCTGAAATAATAATAAAAAATGTATAAACAATAAAAGAAAGAAATGGCATATGACCCTGCTATACCACTTTTGGGAATAACCCCCCATACAGCAAAAATCCACCTTGATAGCACAAGCACGACCATGTTCATAGCAGCACTGTTTACAATAGCAAAGTCATGGAATCAACCCAAACGTCCAGCAGTTGACAAATGGATAAGGAAAATGTGGTGCATTTAAACAATGGAATACTACTCAGCCATCAAAAATGATGATTAATGCAATTTGCCGGGAAATGGATGGAATTAGAAACAATTATATTGAGAGAAGTATCCCAGACATGGAAAATTAAGCATCGTATGTACTCCCTAATAGGTGGATCCTAGTACCAAACTCACTTAGAGACACTCAAAGACAAATCTCTGTTATACCTACAGTAATTGTAAAGATTATAAACAGGAGGGATGGGGAAGGAGGGCCCCACCAGAAACAGAGGGGACCAAATTACAGCAGAGAAAATAGGCCACCATCAAGGATTGCAAGTTTTTAATCTCTGACCAGGGGGTGACATCCAACATCAAAACTGAAAAAAAAAATCATCAACAAACCATAATTCAGAAATCAGAGACTCTATAACAACCACCTGGAATCAGGCCTGCCTAATCTCTCCCCATCCTGAAGCTCAGGGAAATTTGCAGAAGAGGGGGCAGTAAGATTGTAAGAACACAAGGATGGGAGGAGTCATGATATGCAAGATACTCCACACAAGTTAGGGGCGAAGCAATTATAACAGGACTCTGCATGATCTGCGCAATGACCAACATATCGTTGACTCCTCAAATTCTAGCATAGACTAAAGGCACTAGGATCCTTAGAAGCAAGGGATTAACTGTCACAATAGTGTTCCTATACTTAAGGGGAATAGAAGAAAGCGTTCTAGGAAATCCACTGAGTCCTTACACCACACCAGAGAGGAGGACCCAGAGGAAAGTTTGATATACTCATTAAAGGATGCTTCAGAAATGGGGGGAGGGGGCACTGGGAGAAAGGGAGGGAGGGGGGAAAGGAAGGGACAAAACGGGGAGGGAACAGGGAAGTCCAGGGAAGGGTGGAGGGGTTCCTATTATGTTTGTATGAGCAGAAAAAAATAAAATAAAATAAAATAAAAAATAGAAAGAGAATTGAAGCTCATCTCAGTATCTCTTCCTGTGGGTGAATGCTTCTACATGAAATGTGAAGGGTATCACAATGCCAACTCTGATGTACATATAATTTAAGACCATCAATAAGTACCCTGACAAAAATATTCACACAATCACAAACTTGTATAATCAATAAAAAGGTAGTTGTGTAATCAATAAAAAAGCATTATCTTCATTCTTTGTGAAACATCACTTCTAATTAGAGATAGCCATTTTGTGTTTTTAACAAAATTCAACCATGAGTCGGGAGATGGGAGCCTTTCTAAACATGACAAAGTTGTACAAAAGTCATATACTGAAAAATGAGCTTAAGATTACAAGTGCACGGAGACTTGTCAATAAAGGTCAAGGGAAATAGATGCCGTCTTTTAAAAGTGAATTATACCTGTGTTATCAGATAGAATTTACTGAGCGGAAAAAGCATCATCAAATCAGAATATTTCAAAGACATGGTTATGATTTCTAAAATATTCCTCGTCTGTGAACATCTGACTTACAGACAAGATATATTTTCTATTTATGTATTTCTCTTTTTTTTTTTTTTTTTTTTTTTTGTTTGAGAAGTGTCCTGTGTACCCAAGGATGGTTTTGAACAAAGATGCAGCTGAGGACAACCTTGAACTCCTGATGCTCCTGTTTGCAGTTTCGTTTCATCTGCAGAAGCAGACTGGAGGCAGGAAGCAGGGGTGGGATGCAAAGCCCAAGCCCTGGCCCTGGTGATCTGCTTGCTCCTGTGAGGCTCCATTTTCTCAAGGTCCCAGATTCTTCCGTAAACAGCACCAGTAGCTGGGGATGAGATTTTCAAACTTGTCAGCCTGTGTGGGCATGTCATGTACAAGTCAAAGCAAAATATGAATGTGTTTTCTAGTAACGGAGACCATGAAGCATAGCGACAGACGCGTTAAATTAAAACAGCGACTTGATCACAATGTAATCAAGGAACATTGGAAAATTGATGAAGCACCTCGCCAGCTTGGGCAGAATTTAATAAATTGATCCCATGTATAGTGAGCTAAATGAATTATGAGCACTGAAGTAATTAATGAGTCAAAGTGATATAGCTCAAAGCATATATGAAGTAACTGTGCAGAAATGAGCACAAAGCCAGGCAGACACAGATACACAGATATACACACAGATGATACAGACATACATAAGAATGCACACATAGGCATCGAATACCCATATTCAGACACATAGGATGAACATATATGTATATACACATACACACATGAGATACAACCACACAGACACAATCTTACATACAGTTGTGCACACACACACAGACACACACACACACACACACACACACACACACACACCTAAGATACTGCCTCACAGACTTAGGCTTACAAAAGGTTAAACATACACACATACACACAAACACACATGGGTATCCTGACACGCAGACATATACACAGATATCTTACATATACAGAGAGACAGAAAAAGAAACAGACAAACTTACACACATACACACACACATATAGACACCCATGTTATCTGTCATTTGTTTCCCCTGTGAATGTTTAGACGGTGAGAAAAATAGGTCCACTGCTTTTCATGCCGAACACACTTTGCTCGCCTTGTGAAGCAGGGAGACTCACCGCACTGAACACTAGTTGTCAAACACTAATTTTTGCAAAGTTCACCTTTCTTATTTGTTATTCGCTGCCATGGCAGGTAACGCTCATTTGACACAATTTTTAAACAGTATTCCTCAAAAAAGGAAGATACTTCTCTGGATGGTTTTGTAGGTTATGGATTGGAGAAAAAAAAATTACTGTTGCTCCCATTTCTCATTTCCTCATTGAATTACCTCCCTGGAATTACTGACATTGCCCGGCCAGGGGCTGCTAGGTATGTGAGGAAAAGCTGAATATTTCTGTCATTTGGGTTAATTAGCAGGAAAGGGAGAATAAATATTTGCCCTGTTTTATGTCTCTCAGTGTTCCGAGGTAGCTTTCATGCTATTCAAGGTAATAAACTGCACTTGTGCACAGAAGACAGACTTCTCTGATACTGACACTCAAATTCTCATACGACTATGCATATATAAAAATGTGTACTAATTATATACACATATGTAATATACACATATGTAATAATGAACATATTAACTCTGAAACCCTAAATAATTTATATTAGATAATAATATTCTGAACATTTTTTCATAGATATGATTTTTTAAATCCTTTATTAGGAGATTATTTTTACCGTTTGATTGTTCGTCCTCTGTGAAAAGCCAGATTCACTCTGGTAAGTTCTTTTAATGGGCATCATTATTTTAGATTGGAAAGAAAGCATCTCTAGGAACTTATTTTTACTGAGATTTTGAGCACTTTTCTTTGAACATAGCACATGTTTTATTGTGTTACCTATGTGCATCTGACAGTTCTTAAGTCTTAAATTTCCAACTCAGTCTGATTCGTAAGCCTATTGCAGTGACTTTTTTAGAGAAATTCAGAATCGTAGTCTGCCCATGCTACAAAAACTGTGTTCTGCTTGGAGCCTCCACATGATTTGATGTTTCCATGGAGAGGCAAAACCTCGTGAGGGAGGGTAGAGGGAGTAAGACCATTAGATTGTGTCTTTCGAAGGAATATTTGGATCCTTGACTCTCCTTTCTGTTTCTTTTTGTTCTCTTGTAGATTGTACCTCTGCCATGTGTCCCTCCTACATTGCCTTTGATTAGCACAGACCCCAAAACCGCTTGGCTGGCCCGCTATGATTGATCACCCTGAGACTAAGAATCATATATGCATTTTCAACTTCCAACTTGTTCATTACCAGTGTTTGTCATGGTGATAGAAAGAAGATTAGCACAGATTACAGACCTGTTTTAGGACTAGAAATGTAAAGTTGTTAGCCACAGAGACATACTACTGTGCATATTAATGGCTGTATCTCTGTTTTGCCCTTCCCATGACAGTTATTGGCTAGATGTGAAAGACACAATGGTCATGTGGATTTTACTTTTGCTGTGTCTCCCTTGCTTTGTGGCCAAGGTCACCTATGCCTTCACTTGTACACATATCTATCTATCTCTACCTCCTCACCCGTGTTTCTTGGATTGATAGAGAGCCCCAGGTGTTCAGTATTGGTGGTCAGAGATTCAATCTGTTCAGCTCAGCCTCTTCCTGCTCTGTTCTCTTTAGAGTCAGCCTACTGTAGGTGAAAAGCAGGCTGTGCATCTCCCCTGTTTTCCAATGTTCAGGCTCACACATCCTTAAAGGAGGGTCTCCAAGGTATTCAGTCTTTTCATGACAGAATTAGTCATGACTTGATTGTGAATGTGTTTAGATCCTTGGGCTGCTGCTTGGGAGTGTGATGGAAAAGGTAGGGTATAGAAGCTAATAAGACCAGCCTTGATGCCACATCTCTCAGTCTTGTTCTGTGCGTTAGAACAATTTTGACATCAGCCTCCTATTTTGGCTTCTATGTCTTCTGGTGTGTGACACTCAATAAAATGCACTCTGTACCCTCTGGAACTATGAGCCAAAATAATAAAATCTTTCTCTCTTAAGTTGCTTGTGTTAGAGTGTTTTCTTACAGTAACAGAAGATAACTGCAAATTTGCTATACAAGAAAGCCTTCACTCTTTCCTATTTAAGACATTTCCCCAATTCAGAGTTTCATTAATATAATTTAATAAGTTCCAATAGTTTCCTGACAGAAAATTGTGGTAATCATCTAAGTTAGGGGCTCTCCTAAAAGCACACAAAATCAGTAGCAACTTTTTTTTTTACTTAAAAATCAGTATATGGACATTCTTGATAGATTGGATTTTGATTACTGGCATCAATGACAATTTCTTTGCAAATGACTTTGACTCATAGCTCAGAATTCAATACATTTTGTACTTGGGTCAAGACATTTGTCATAATATAATTTGAAGGGTAAAATTATTTGATTTGATCATGAAGTCAATTGAAAACAAAAAAGTTCTTCAGTTAAGTATATGATGTTTCCCTTCATTCTATTTATAGCTAAAACTTCAGTTAAAAAGCAAATCATGCTTGTTACAAAAGTTTTAAACGTTTATATTTTATTTTTGTAATCTTCTTGACAAATTTTTCATAAACATTTTTTTAAAAATGATTTAAGTATTTTGAGAAATAGGGGAAAAGAGAGAGAAAGAGTGAGAGAGAGAGAGAGAGAGAGAGAGAGAGAGAGAGAGAAAATGGATGTCTTTTAAAGATTATTTCTCTCCTTTTGCCTCCAGGACTTGAACACAGATACCTACATCTTTACCCAATGAGTCATCTGCTAGATCCTGCTTTTCTCCTTGATTCTAGCAAAGAAATACCTTGCTCCTTGTGTGGGTCATCAAGGTCCAAGCCTGCTCTCTGGAGAACTGATACATTAGCATCTGGAATGCACAGTTGTTAGGTTAGGTTAGATTCTTCCCTCTGGGAGTTTGCCTCCTATCTGTTCCTAGATTGCTTTTATTCTTCTCAGAATGGGAAAGGCTGAAACTTCTCCCTATGCATTTGAGACCACTAGAAAAGTTAATTCCTAGATCACAAGACTATGCACCCATCACAGTAACCAAGTAACTCTCCTTTAAGACATTCCTTGTCCATTCCTTTAAGCAATTAAGTTTCATACCTGATTTTAACTCTACCTGAAGACACCATGTCTGGTCCCACCCAGCAAGTAGATGTCACATCTGCCTTTTCTTTGCTAGCCCAGAATGTATACATTTAACATGATCCTGTAAAGAATTTGGACCTGCTCTTCTTTGAGGTTTTCCTATAATACTCATGCATGCTACAATAAAGTTGGCTCGGATGATGGAGGACATCCTAGGCTCCCTCTGACCTGATGCCTGATCAGTTCCTACACCTTCCATTTCTGTTTCCTGCATGTAAGTCCGGGTTTATACTGGTTCATGGGCCCGGACACTTCTATTTCACAGTACAACTGCAGCATCACTGACATATGAATCTGATTCCTTCTGAAAACTTTTGTTTTCCTCCTCTTATACCTGATGAATATATTCTTTTCTCTTTTCTTCTGTTTAATATCTACTCTTTTATTTTATTGATCTTGTTTCTGTGAAAGCTTTTCTTTCTCATATTTTGTTTCCATCATGCTATTTACACAAGTATTCTAGAATAACTTATTTCCACAAAGTCAATAGTTAAAAAAAATTCAGTTACCAAATTAAAGTCCACTTCTATTTTTATGGTCTTATTATAATTTATAATTATTTAAGTATTTTAGTTCATATCCATGGAAACATGTGATTTTTCTATTCATTATCTCCTTATTTTTCTATTTGTTTTTGTACTGGTTCTATTTTCACTTTTCTGTGTTATTATTTTTCTGTGACCAGAGTTTTCAGAAATCACCACAATAAGTTTCTCTTCCTGTTTTGCTTCAATTTCTTTTTTTTTTTCTAGAATCATGAAGAAAAATAAGTGTATAACATCACTTCACTAAATACTAAATATTTTCACAGTGACTATACAGGATAATTAAATTGAAGGCACAGATTGACATATGTTAACTAGACCTTTGAAATCTCATGCCCAGCACTAGAGAGAACTATGCAGAAACATGGTTGAGTTGAGGAAAGTCTAGTGTACACAGTGAGATCTTTCTTTAAAACAAAACAAATTATTATATGTGCATCTTAGTATCCACATACGTAGAAGATCATGAAAGAAGGAGGGAGATAGTTATAAGGGAGAATTAGAAGGATGATGGGAGAGGAGGGAAATGGGAGTAGAGGGGGTAGGAGAACAAAGACATTAATTCATTCTGTTTTTGTATGAAACTTTCAAAGAATAGAGAGAAACATAAATCTCTCAGCTAAGAAAAATATAAATTATTAAATAGTAAATTATAAATTAAAAATAATTAATCTAATTAAATATAAATGATTGTAAATAAAACAAATTAAGTGATTAAATGTAAATTATTCAAAAGTAATTATTATTATTTTTAGGACAAATTCCAACTTTCACAAAATTCCAAATTTTATCTTTTTGAGTTCTCAGACTATTTTTAGCATATTTTAAGAATTATTATTCTTGTGATTCACCACTTTCTCAAACATCTTTATTTTATGTATAATTCACAACTTCTCTATCAGCTACCTGTCTATCTATCTGTCTAACTCTGAATGTATGTATGTATGTATCTATCTATCTATCTGTACATCTATCTGTTTCTATAACAAAAAATTGATCTATGTATCAATTATCTATTATTCATCTATATCCTGCCTTTCTAGTACTTCTTCTACCTTTCTAAATCCTCCTTACTTTATTTCCTGGTGAACGTCACTTCCAGTAGCCCTCTGAGAAAAGTTGTAGAGCAAAAAATTTTATTATACCACTTCATTTCTAAAACTATCTTTATTCTGCATTAAATTTAATTAATAATTTCATTTTGCCTTGATTTACTAAGAGTTCAGAATCTTCACAGTCTTTTTTTGAGCAATCAGCAAATGATTGGATATTTAATTTTCCTTTCCAGGTGTTCTTTACCTTGAGAGTTTAGAAGCCTCCATTCTATTTTATCAGTTCTTACAGGTTGACTACTTTGGGCCACCGTAAGTCTATTTTCGTATATCTCTGTTTCCCATGTTACTTTCTAAAATTCTCCTGAACTTTTAATATTTCTATTGTGTACCCCTTCTACAATTGCTGTCATATTTTTAAATTCTAAATGCTTTCTCAAATCCCATTTTAAAAATATTCCTTTCTCAATTCTTAATTGCGAAGTCCCTCACCTCTCAGAGAATGTTTTGATAGTTATGTTATGCTTCTGTTTTCTCAGCACTGCATAGTCCCTTAGAAATTTCATCTGTTTTGGTTGCCGCTTATGCTCCCTGATTTGCTTTTCATACTGGGAATTTGCAATGTCTGGTGAGGCAGTATATTGGCACTGCTTGGAAAGTGGGACAGTGAGGTATAGCAGACACACAAAGCTTTAATCTGAGAACTAGAAAACTGAGGGATCAGGAGGACACCCTCTTCCTAGCAGAAGCATAGGTGGAGGCACTGAGTCTATTCCCATCAAGACTTAAAGTAACATAATTTGTACATATATCTGTTTTCAACCTTACTTTGACCTTAAAGGGAGCAATGGTGTTTAAAGCCGTCCAAAACTTAACCATATACGGAGCACTGCCTTAAGATCTTGCATTAGCATGCGCATGCTTACTTGGCTTGCCTATAGTAGGATTTTTTGGAGAATATTGATTTACCCATCTGTCAAGTATGTTTTCCGCGAAGTTCAAATAAAGCAGTAAATTCAACAGGGGTTTTTACACAGAAAAGTTTCTTTTATATTTTGTTATTGACCTATGATGGCAGTGTTGCACCAAAGCACAAAGATCGTTAGAAGTAAGCGTCGTATTGTATGTGACACAGCTGAAGGATTTCTGTCACCTGGAATGATTTCTCCAGGGTGGATGTGGTGGGCAGAGTTCCTTTATTCACCTGTATTACGGTTATGTTCCTCATCATCTGGAGGCAGCAGAGGTCAGAGATGAGGGGCTCGTGTATCTTCATCTCCTCTCCTTGGTCTGAAATCATCTATCTCTTCTTGTCCTTACCAGACTCGTACAATGACTGACAAATCAACATGCCCCCATAGCTAGTGAGGACCTCAGGAGAAATAATTTCAAGCAGTGGGAACCTTAGGGGCTTAGGATCTACCCAAGGAAGGGCCACAGAAGCCTAATCCCTTACCAGAGCAGATGATCTAGAGGGAACCCCGGGAATCATAGAAGCAGATGGACAGGAGTGCGGGAGGGAGTGAGATAGATTGATGAAGGGAGGGAATGAAGGGAGAGAAATAGAGACGGAGGTTAGGAAAGGAGGGAGGGTGCAGGATTTATTACTCATCGTGCTTGTAAAACTAGGTAAATAAAAGTAAATATTAAAAGTAAAATAAAATATAAAAATAAGAAATCATTTCTATTCCACAAGTCTGTTTTCTTGCACATGCATGGATTATGACATGCTCATAATGAGGTGAAAGGTACAATAGAAAATTGTAGATTATTAGCCCATTTCAAGCATCTTGTTTCAGAATAATTGGTTACCATTTGCCAAATGAGAATACAAGGCCAAGTGCGTTGTCAGCTTATGATCAAGGAGCTACAAAAGGTAGTGAAGCATGACAAATTCACATCATCTTTGTAATGTATGGCAGTGTTTAGAGACATAGGACCAACAGGTATTTGAACATCTCAGGTAAAGGAATGTGCTTGCCAACCTGAACATTCTTTTCACTGGTTATTTTCATAAGAAGCTTTCATCCCAGTCACTACAAGCTGTTGTTTAGTTTCAGGCTTCTCTCCCAAATTCTCAGCTAAAACATTTTAGATTTCTCAGCTGTAGATGATAGGGCCGGCTCTAGTTCTTTAATGCATATGTTTTCCCACATTCAGCGTAACCTGTCTGAATAATGTATGAATTCGAAATTTGACAATCGTATGCATCTAATGGGTCCTGAATACTTCATGATCATTACTTGCAATGCCATAAACACAATCATATTGTTTGGGACCTTTATCCAGCCAATAAATCAATGTTAAATCATATGATATATCCAAAAGTGGGCATCAGTATCAGGCTGAACCTGTTGAGTGGTCGCTAGGTTTCTCTTCTGCTAGCATACATTTGACTTCTCACACTCATTAAATGGGAAAACATTCATTGCCACATTGCTATTGCTTCTTCTATTGAATACATCAGTTTAATAGATTTTACTTAATTACTACAATGTCAGTAATGTTTTTATTAAGAGTAAGTTAGATCAGTGAATTTAAGTCACTATTTGTGCCAAGATTCCGCATATCTTGTTTGAAAATTACGTTTTACCTTGTAAGATTTTTTTTTGCTAGAAAACTGCACTTGCTTCTTGCTTATGTTAAGATATTAATTTCCTACTTGCACAGTCTAGATTATCCTCGGGTTGAGAGATGTTCACCTCCACCTCCTTCCATTACTCTTCAACAATGTGGTTAGATTCACATTTTTTTTTTACTCAATTGTGCATGTGTGCGTGTGTGTGTATGTATGTGTGTGTGTAGAACCACGGACGAATTTGGGAACCACCATGGACTGCTTCCACCTCCTTCTTGTTTACTCTGCCCTGGGATTCACAGGCTCTTCCCTACCAGGACCAGAAACGCAGGCTGCCCCTGCTTCCACGGGTCTAGGATCCAAACTCAAGACCTTCCACCTGCAAGGCAGAGACTTAACCCCTGAGCCATCTCTCCAGCCCCAGCTTCACATTTTTTATATAGTTTACTCATCCATAAACAAAATGTGATTTGTCTAGGGTCTATTATTTTATAAAGTCACTTCATGCGCTTTCATAATTCATGAATTTATAAAAATATCCACATGAAAGAACTTTACAGACACAATCTTGGTTGTTACTATCATGAGAAATGACCAAAAACAGTTATTCATCCCTTTAATGGCTCCATCCCCCCCCCACACAACTAAATACAGGACTTCCTTATTTCTCCTATATTCAGATTTTTGCTACATTGTTTCATGTTTGCTCCACATAAGTCAACTTATGTAATATGCCATCCATATTTCAGCTTTCATGATTTTCTTGAATATTTTATCAGACCTGTATCTGAAACAATATATTTAACTAGGGCAATTTTGAATTTAGAACACTTCGAATTTGGTGAAACTTTAATGTATAAAATAAGTAAATTGTGTTAACAATGCTCTTTAAAGATTTCGTACATGTTTTATTTGGGTCCTTAGATCTTATTAATCCGACTATTCTTTCAACTTAGTTTTTTGCATTTTATTGTTGTTGCTATGAAAATATGCATTGATTTTTGTAAAGTATGACTTGACTTCAGCAATGTTACTAAATTTTCTATTGATTTTCTTGAAGTGCCTGTAAGTTCTCTGGATTTTATATACAATAAGCCTGCTGGCTTTCTGGTATTTCCTGTTGTATTCTAAGAACCAGTGTAATGCAACTTAATGATTTGTTTATCATTGGAAATATGATTCTAAAAAACTGCTTCCTCGAATCACAGTTCTTTCCCTCATTTTGTGTTATTGTATATTGTTAGATTGATGGTGGTTATGTTCCATACATGTATTATAAACATGTATGCATTGCACAGTAACATGGAATTATATGTTTAAAAGTATGCAGGAAAAGCACATAATTATATGTATGAAAGAGACATTCATTTAATATGCCTGCTATTGGCTATATGTTCATGAATTATATATTTATTGCATGCATTTGTGTTTCCCAGCATTAAAGAGATGCACTGATCTCAATGAAGTACGAATGGGACCAGAGATTGATATTGTCTCAGTAACTTCTCAGGTAACTCCAATTTGCATCTTGCCACTTTGTTCTTCATTAACAGTGCATTTTTAATTCTTTTGTAACTAGAACCACAAGTCTTTCTGCTTGGATCAGTTGATGAAATTCTTAGCTGAATAATCATCTCATTTGGAATGAAATGAACTATTAGTCAGTCAAGCAGGGCATCAACTATATTAGACTCATAACTTTAGGAACATGTGAAAGACTTTTAACTGAAATACTTGAGATCCTCATGATGGGAGATTTGATGAACTGATTTAGCCATATATATTTTAAAAATTTGTTGAGATTATTTACTAAGGGGTTGTTTATGCACTGAAGCCATGAGGTCTGTCTACTTGCAAAACATGATATCAGTGATGAAATAAGATGTGTAAATCCGTGAAGGCAAAATTGTTCTGTCAGCACTGTCACATCAATGCAATCCCAGCCCCAGCAATCACAAAACTAAATGGGTTTAGCACAGTAACAAGCAGTTTTGAGTCAGACAGTGTTTCTCAGGGTTTATGTTTTTAATAAGAAAGTTCCATGTGAGTTATATGTATTTTTCATACTTAATATTTCATATTTAAATATGATTGATGATTGCTGTAGTAACTTGAATTCTCCCATCTGCACTGTAATTTAAAATTCAACAATTAATTAAGCAAATGTTTATTAACATTTTTTATGGCTAGCTCTGTAGCAAGAGGCATACATAGTTTAGGATAACTGGAGAAGGTCCTTATTTGAAATTACTTACATTATGTACGAAGTATGTGATCAGTGTACTTTAAATGGCATATACGACACACTAAGATAACACATGAAATAGCACCAGAAGCATTAGAAATGATTGTAGCAAAGAGTATAGTACAAGTAAAAGTATTTGATGTGTACTGAAATGGAAGCTGAGTGAGTTTTTAGAGAATTTATCAAGAATATTGCCTAGTTTTGCCCAAACAAATAGGAGAAGAAGGGCATTTTCACCAAGTTAATAGCCCACCTGGTTGTTTTCTCTTTGACAAGTCTGAAGTCATGAGTTTGGACCCACTGACACTCATGTAAAGAGCCGGGAAAAGTGTTGTGATCCTGTAAACCCAGCATTGGGAAAGCAGACACAGGCTGATATCAGCAGCTCCCTGACCAGTCAGCTGTAGCTGAATCTGTAAGCTTCGAGATAAGTAAGACTCAGCTCAGAAGCTGGGAGGAAGTGGGAAAAGAGCTACTTGGAGTTATGCTCTGGTTTCCACATGTGTGTGCCCACATGTGCATAAACACCTGAATGCATGTATGTACACATAGACATGAACAAGCATACATGCGCGCACACACACAGACACACACAGACACACACAGACACACATATGGAAGGTAGAAATAAGAACCGTATGTTCACGGAAATATCTTCAGGATGAAGAGACAAATAAATCACTCTCCCTTCGTGTATGAACTGGAAGGGTATTGTGAATGAACAGAATAGACCCATAAACTCAGGAACCTTCCTGCATCACCATACATGGGACATGGTTGAAAATCAATAGCTTCACAAGACAAATATGTAGGTTCATATTGATGGCACCAATTGGAACTTCTTAATAAATATAGTTGAGGGGTCACTTTTAACTTTACTTGCCATGTTGGAAAACCAAATTGAAAATCATAACATTAATACTTGGATGACAATTAGCCTGATATTTCTTATGTTTATGTTATAATATTCTGAAAAATCTATTTATTTGCACAATTTGAATCCAAAGATGTGTGAATGGTATCAATAAATGCATTTGTTTTATCTCTCACAGTTTCATTGACAAGATTTTTTTAACATTAAAGATTTCAAAGAACTAATTTGGTGGACTTGTTTGGTAAAGCTAGTGGGAGGTTGTAAAACACAGATGAAAACCAGAACAAACTGCCCATTTTTGATCTGTGCCTGTTATGTAGCCAGAGCAGATGGAAGTCAAAAAACATTGCATACAGATGAGCATCCCTAGGATATGGTAGAATTTCAAGCTTGGGAAGAGAGAGAATTACACAGCATTGATTATCAGTGTACTTGAAGTACATAGAACACATACTGGTTTTGGAGTTAAAATATCATACAAAATACACAACATGGAACCCACGAAGGGAAAGGAAAGACCACAGAGACTGAGTTGGGACAGTATGAGTGTAGGTGGACAGCACACACACCGCTATGAGTACCAATAAGGCCTTTCGTCCACTCACATTGACATATAATGGTTCTAAATATAAAGAGATCTGGGAAATTGACCAGGACAGGACAAAGCAAATGCTCATCAGAGTTTGTTGCTTTTGTAAAGTTCTAAAGGTAGATTCAGACAGTGTCACTAAATGAATAGTATGAATATGCCATATCTCATGTTGGTTTGCTTTGACTAAAACTGCAAAGCTACATGTCTTAATATAATAGCATACTAAAAATATCTATGGATTGAGAGTGATTCAGTCATAAAAGCAGCTCATTTCAATGTAAATATAAGTTAATATGTCAAACAGACCTTTGATATAAAGTAAGAGCATTTTCAGTGGTTTTTAGTAATACATCACATCTTTGCAAGCAATAATTTGCTTCCCTTTTATATGGACTTTTTAAAAGATTAAGGAGTAAATTATTATTAGACTTAAAATCTCTGACAGGAATATACTTCTTTCAGAAGGTTGCACATAAATATGAAATTCAAAGAAGGATATACTTGCCTGCTAAGGAATAAATCGAAATATCCGACTCTGTAGAAGAGATAAATCTCAGACCAATTGTTTATATTTTGAAGGTTCATGGAAGACGTCATGGGTATGTGGTTTTCTCTGTGAAAATTCATACTGACATTTTACTGAGAATGTTAGTGTCATAGGTTATAGAAACTGATGTTGCCCACCATGACACAGTCCCTAGAAAATAAGTAGAAGCCAAGTACATACTCTTAAAGCTCTAGAATTATAAACTAGGTGAGCATGCTTTCTGCATAAGTAGTCCACCATACATTTTGTTTTGTAGTAATACTCATCTTCTTTTCTTAAAAATATGAAGGTTTTTTAATGCTAATTGAAATATATGACAGTCTATCTGTACAGCATTGGCTTTCCTCAAACTCAGACCTCCTATGTTGCCCAGTTTAGCCTTTAGTAGTCATCTTTTGCTCAGCATCCTGAGCTGTGGGATTAGAGGCCACAGTCCCCTGTGACCATACTTGTTATTAATTATTTATATTTGGAAATAAAGATAAAGATATGCACATGCTTAAAACACAGCTGACCTATAATTACCGTCTTCATGACACAAAGGAGTTGTACTCTTAGCATTTTATTTCCTGAGAGAGAGAAGGAGAAAAAACATACCTGCTATGATACATTTATGGAAGTCAGATCACATCTTTTGAAAGTTAGTTCTATCCGAATACCATTCGGGATTCTGGAGTTTGAATTTAGGTGTTTTGGTTTGGAAACAGGCATCCTATTCACTGAGGAAACTCACCAGCCCATAGTTGTAGTCTTGAAACAGTCTGATCACATAGACATGCATATGGATTTCATCTGGCAAAATTTTGCTTAAAATAACTTGTTTTTTCTTTTAATCTTTTTTGAATTTAAGTTCATTGTTTTAATGTCACATGCATGCATACAGTGAAGATATATTTTCACCCCATAGTCCTCAGTCCCTTTCCTCTTCCTCTTCCCCATACTGTCCTTCCTCTTCCCTGCCAGAACCCCGCCTGTTTTCAAGTCTTTTCCCATGTGGGGCCCTATAGCTGTCATTGTGTGTTTCTGATGGAATAAGACTTATATATTGGTGGGTAGCCCCATGTAACACATATACATGGTAGGTTACATTGCAGATTCACATAACTAAAATGTAAATGTCACTTTATTCCAGTGAGATCACTACTTCTATAGATTCATATTCCCAATCTAGCTTCTACCTGGTTTGGGGGTTGTCGAATTTAGGTTCTCATTCTTGTGTGGCAAGCTTTTTAGATACTGAGCTATATCCTGCCTATAGAATCAATCTGATGGTCTTTATGTAGAAGAGAAAAAAATAGAAGACATGCCCCTCCCACATCTTCTATTTCCTGATTTCTCTATTTCCTGATTTCTATTTACTGATTTCTCAGTACATATTACTTCCTGATAACACATAGCAGCATTGTTTATAATAGCAAAGTCATGGAATCAACCCAAATGCCCAACAGTTGATGAGTGGATAAGGAAAATGTGGTACATTTATACAATGGACTCAGCCATCAAAAATGATGAATTAATGAAATGGAAATGAATGGAATTAGAAAAAATTATATTAAGTGAAGTATCCCAGACACAGAAAATTAAGCGTCTATGTACTCCCTATTAGGTGTATCCTAGTACCAAACCCACTAAATGACACACTCAAAGATAAATCTCTGTAATGCCTACAGTAATTGCAAAGATTATAAGCAGGAAGAGATGGGGAAGGAGGGCCCTGCCAGAAACAAGGAGAGAAGGGATCATGCTACAGCAGAGAAAATAGGCCACCATCAAGGACTACAAGTATGTAATGAGACATCTGTTGGGCTCACAGATTATCCTTACTGGTCACTTGTTTCTGATGGGGTATGATCTCACCAGAAAAGGAGGGCATACAGTCTGGCAGATAAAGGTAACCATCCTGCAGATGGAAGACTGACCCCTCCACACACACACAGCTGTCTCTTACTCTTATTCCATCTACTTTTGAATCTACTCTTCTAGTAAGTCTCTATTTTAACAGCATTTTATCTCTGGCCAGGGGCTGATATCCAATACCTATCAGGATGGAGCCAAGGGCAGTGCAGGAGCAGCAAAACTGAAAAAAATAATTCTAAAGATTTTTAAGTTGGCATGTATAGCTATCTTTAAAAAGAGATGATTGATAGAAGTGATTTTGAAGATTCTACAGCTTATACTTTTGTTGCACAGAAACTTCCTTGGTATTCTGGCCATTATTCAGCTGCTATAGGTTTGCATTTACCTGCCAACAATGTTTGAAACCCTAACATCTATGATGTTAATGACATCCAAACACATGTGGGAGCCAATGCCTGCTCTTGTGTTTAACGTTTTGAATCCTAAAATAATTTTGTCAACAAGATGTGCTTGTGACACATCTAATGAGACAAGGGAACAGCAAGGTTTGCATATTAAGGTAGGATTACTAGTACTATTGCAGCATGGTTGGTTCTGGAGGTAACTGGAACTCTGTCCACCAGCTCAAAGAAAGATGCCCCGAACTATAATGATAAAGGCAAGTTCACAGTAGAATTGCTCCCTATTTTATTCAAATCTAACAGGTATTGCAAATGTCCCAAAGAACTGAAAATTATAGAAATTATAGCTGCGACATTACTGGATACCTAATTCCTTTTACAAAACTCAGACTGAAAAAAATGGTTAGATTCTTTCTTGAATCCAAAATAAACAGCAGAAATTCTTTTCACTATACTTTAATTATCAGCCAGACTATTTCCTGCATCCCTGATAAACCATTTCTCCACAGCAATCCCAGGTTTCTCTTCCTGAGACATTTTACTTTTCATTTTGTGCACATTAAGTGATTGAAGTTTAGTTTTAAAAGCCTTTGCTTTTATTTTTTTCAGAGCCTCTTGTCAATCTTGCCACAATTCACTTGACCTGTCTTTTCAGTGGGTAATGGTAGTGGAAATAATGACTCTCTCCTACAATGATGATCATAAGCGAACAAATAATTTCTATAATGACAGCCTGCACTTAGGGAAGAAATACCGTAGAAAGGAGAAATTCATTACCATTATTATATAATTTTCTTGTGTGGAAGGCACCATAATCTTGAGACCTCACTTATTTAAAGTCCTTTCTTGAGGACTGTAGAATGACCTTCCGTGTGTTTCTTAACCCACCAATTTGTCACACAATGATGGGATCAAAACATGGTTCATGCTGGAAATTGTTTTTGTGAGAGTTCTGAAGTTTTCAGGATGACTTTTTCCCACTAATGGGTTTCCATAGTCTCATCAGAGGAGCAATGACGATTCCTAATTTCTAATGACTTGTCCTCATTTTCTCAGTTTATTATGTTGGGATCTTTATATTCGTGCAGCTGCCCTTTTGAATCTTCGTCCTAGGGTCAGACATTTAATTTTTTCTTCCCTTTAATTCTTGAATGACCTTTAGCTTCAAATAACTTTTCTCCATAGCTTTTTCTTTCTCTTAGAACATTATGCATGTTCCATTTAAAATTTCGAGGAGCTGGGGCTGAGGAGATAGCTCAGCTGGTGAAGAGGGGAACACACAGACCACTTCAGTGCCAGTTCCCAGAAACATAAAAAAACCAGTCACAAAGGCATATACCAAGTGATAGGAAATGCTGCAGATGGGTTGTCAGAGCTCTCTAGTCAGCTAGTTGAGCTGAATTTTGTGAGCTCTAGGTTCAGTGAGAGACCTGTGTTGAATAGGACAACCTACATCAAGCTCTGTTTGGCCTCTAAATGCTTGCACGTTCACACCTCTCTCTCTCTCTCTCTCTCTCTCTCTCTCTCTCTCTCTCTCTCTCAGAACAAAAATAAAAATGCATATAACTAGCTGTTTTACTGTCACACCTATGAATAATCATAATGAAGATGATGTGGGGGCAGCTACTTATGAGCAAAAGAGTGAAAGCATGCAAAATTTCCAAATTAGAGTCTCTTCCCCTTTTCTTACATGGAGTTTGACGGTCATGCGTGATGGGAATAACCACTTTTGTAAGGCTAATTCCTGGGGATTCCATCTGTAATGAAGCAATGGTATTGATCCTAGCTATTTTTTAGCTAAGTCTGGTTTTGCCTGATCTCTGTGATCCAAAGAAATCATCCAGGGTTATAACTTTTCTTCTTTAAAGATATAATTGAAGGTGTGGTTTAGATGTTGGTTTGCTATTAGGTGTTCATGGTAGTATTAAGACATCTGTTTCTTTCTAGGGTCAATTTTTCCCCTTCTATTGATGTTAGACTAGTTTACATTACCAGACATGTATTCCATGTAGTATTTTTGGGGGGGAGTGATTGGAGACTAGAAAGCAGGTGGTTGATTAGCTGAAGGCTAATCCCTCCGCTTACTGTGTCCTATTCTTGTTCTTCCCTCCCCTTTGAGACTTTTCTTCCAAACATGTCTTATTCATCTGTTTGTCCATAATCTTTTGCTTCCATGAGTCTGAAGGTAGGAAGTCTCTGCATCCAGAAACTCACTGCAATGAGACCTACCCTCACCAAACCTGCACAAAGGCTGACATGACAACATTCCCTCATAGAACAGTGAGGAACTCAGGACAAAAAACTATACACAGTGGGAACCTTAGGGGCAAGGTCTTGACAGGTTAAGGGGAGTGTCCCTATCTGTGGATTAACCTAAAGAAGGGCCACTTAAACTAACACAGACACCTGAGCTCCTACTAGGGCAGACAACCCAGAGGGAATAGTGGGGTCCACACAGGCAGACAAGCATGAGGGTGGAAGGGAGACTGATGGATCAATGAAGGGAGAGTGGGAGAAAAGAGTATAAAGGGGGGGGACATGAAGTGGCCCTCATTTTTTTGTATAAAAGGAAAATTCTTAATAGGAAAGAATTTAGAGAATTAAATCGAACAAGTTGGAGTACAATGAATCAGTCCAGAACAATGAGCTTTAGATGGACCTATGATGGAATCATGCAAAGGAAGAGGAGGGGTCTATGAAGGCAGACCAAAGAAATCCAAAGGCAGCTATTATGGGTCAAAAAAGACAAGTGTGTGATGCTTCTATCCTCTCTCTTTGGTAAGTTTCCTCTCAAGACCATAATCTAGTCAAAATACCTATCCATAAAAATCCTTTTGCCTGGTTCTTTCTGCGCCACACGTTCTTTGGCAAATCTTCCTGAAAGTGAGATCAAAGACAAGGAATTCTTTCTAGCGCTATGAGCAAGTTAAATTTAAAAAAAATGCAGCAATAAATTCAATCAAAGAACTGCCATTTTAAAAATGAGGTCTCTCAAGAATTGTAAATCAACCATGATATTTTGGGAAATTGGTCATTTCAAATACTATATTTTATAAAGAAAAATATCCCCATACTCTACAAAGTTTTCTTTGAACTTCACAAGTTAATCTTTAAATGAAATGAGTAGATCCTTATGGTTTTTGACTCTATTCCAGAGATCATTTCCTGGTTTATGAGAGTTTGGTTGCTATTGCTATGTTTTGTTATTGTTTGGTGATTTTTCCTGTCTATATCTCATTGCTGCCATGAGCAGAAGAAATGAAATTTCTCTTGGCGTTGTGCAAAGGAGGCACTTAGTGCTTCACTAGAGAAGGCATTGCTAAAGGCTTTTTTAAAAGAAGTTAGTTCCTTCAGATGTGTGCTTCTTGTGTGTGCATGTGAGTGAGGCACAGGTGTTACAACGCCTGTGTGGAAGTTAGAGGTCAATGACTTCTGCAATTGCTTCTCTACTTCCAACTCAACATGGGTCATGAAGAGCTAATCCATCCATCCACCCACCCATGTATCTGTCTATCTATCTATATCTATCTATCTATCTATCTATCTATCTATCTATCTATCTATCTGTCTGTCTGTCTGTCTGTCTGTCTGTCTGTCTGTCTGTCTGTCTGTCTTCAGACGGGGTCTTATATGCAGCTTAGGAAGCTTCTAACTCTCTGTACGATCCAGGCACCTTCAAGTTTCTCGTATTTCAGCCTCTCACCTCTGGAATGCCAGAATTACAAGCATGAATCACCATGTCCACCTGTCCAGTTCATTTACTTAGCGTCCTAGACACTTTTCTCATCATTGTGAGCAAATGCCTCCCAGAAACACGGCACGGAGGGAAGGGTTTAATTTGGTTCACGGTGTGAAGAACACAGCCCGTCCAGACAGAGAACGTCTGGCACTTAGAGGTGGAAGCTGGTGATGCACTTTGCTCTGTCATCATCACAGAAACGTGGAGTTGAAACCTGAAGCAGAACTGCTCTCCAGGGTGACCTGCTTCCTCTGTGAGGCTTGTTCTCCTTAAGTTTCCACAAGATCCCCACGCAGTGCAGGACTGGGGACCAAATGTGCATGCACACGCATGTGAGCCTGTGGAGTACATTCACATTCAGACCACCAACAGACCACAGTACAGACACTCCCTATGGTCTATGAGTCTATTATATGCCAGTTTGTATACATGTGTGGTCATGCACACGTTCTTAGTTCCGAGGCTATCTTGTCTTTCCCTGCACGCCCCCCTCCCTCAAATGCCCTGCTGTTCAAGAAGGAGTAAAACATTTCAAAGCCCTCTCAGGCTCAGCCCTGCATAAGCCCATAAGATTTCATTCTGCATTTCTAACTCTTAGGTATCAGCCATATAACCTTGTCCTGAGCTGGGGAAATAGCTCAACACTTAAAGTCTTTCCCTGGCAAACTGAAGGAACTGAGTGCAGATGCCCAGATCCCATGTAAAAATGTCAGGTGGATGTGGCAGAGACTTATGATTCGGACCCTGGGAAGTGGAACCTGAAAAACTCAGAGCAAACAATGAGGAGATAAAGCAACATAAGATGATTCTCAAGGCTGCTTTTGGGTCTCCATAGGACGTATGCTCAAGTGCCCTTTTACACATTTAAAAGCTTGTACACATATGTGTGTATATATGTAAATATGTGAGTTTATATATAATATATATTTATCCTTGTGCTATTCTTTTATTTTCCTTTCTAATATTTTTTTCTTTTCATCCAGTACAATGTAATCCATAATAGTAACACTTAAAATTTTAATTTAGATTTCTTTCAACCTGAGTTCTTCAGTAGCTGGCTTTTCTTTCCATGCACTCTTTCATAGTTAAAAAAATTATCTGCTTCTTTATTGTATACTATTTCAGACCTATATCTGTCTGGATTTGTGCATGTATGTGGACACATGTGTGTATGTGCATGCATGGATGTGTGAGTGCATGCATCTATGTCACGTGTGTGCATGCATGTGTGTGTGCATGTATGTGTGTTCACTGTGTGTTTTTGTTTTTCTTTCACGTTCCATAGTGAACTTTGAGGATTCAGTCTTCAATTCTGACCTGTGCTACCTCTAATGACAAAAGAGTATCTGTCCTTTTTATTTTTACTTTTGAAGCAGGAAACAGCTAGAGGTAAAAGCAAGTGAAGTACAGTAATGTTAAGTTTATTTTAGTCTTTTGAGTTATTTAAAATTATACATATAAATGCCTTCATGTGATTGACTTCCTTAAAGTTTATTTTCCTTTTATAGGTGGGATATCTTTTAACTTTTTGAAGATTTTGGTAAAGGAAAGAGTATACTGAAAGTTTAGATAATTTTATGTCTCCATATATCAACAAATATTTTGGATGATAATATCTTTCAAGTAACATACAAAACTTAAGACAAGAGAATGTATGGAGAGCAAAATGCAGGAAAGATAAAGGAGACACATAAACTTAATAGTATGGAAAGAAAACAGTGATACAGTGTGAGAATGCTAAAAAATTATCTTTAATGACAAAGCAAAAGGAGGATGAAAAATACAGGTAGAATTAGCTCTAATGTACATCATCCCTGGATTTGCAATAAAATATCAAGGTTATATTCCAGGATAAAATATGTTAATCACATGCAAATTACTATTTTACCTTCAACCATTATTCAAAATGACCAGGAATCATGTGTATTTACAAATGTATGTAGGTATCACTGTGTACCTATTATTGAGCACATCTAAAAATAAATTCTGCTTCTGCTACCAAATTACCCCTAAATTGAAAAGAAAGGCAGCTTCCAAAGCATGTTTCTTATTATTTCCATAATGATAGGACTGTAATGGCAGCCTAATGATAGTAGTCCTCCTGACTCCACTCTGAGAAACAAGTGAGAATTGCACATTTATTTTAGCAAATAAGCGCGCAGTTAATTATAGATCTTGGTTTCGGTCCGCCTTTCTCTTGCATTTTTGGAAGCTAGATTCACATAGCTCATTAAAATAGCAGTTTTTGTAAGATTTACAACATAGGCATACAAGATCATGTTTAGCCTGAAGACAGAAAACTCCTCTTTGATTGTTGGGACCCAGAAACTAAATAAACAAGGAGAACACTGATCTGCTAAAATATCATCAGTATTGACTTTGCACTAGCTTTCAAATAATGACCTTGCTTGCCAAGAATTTTTTATTTTGCATAGATATTTTAACTACTAGATTAGCGTATACTCTATTGGATATATTTTTAAAGAATGAAATGTGTGTTAGCAATGCATATGCTTTTTAAGTTCCGATGACAGTATGTGAACATGGAAATACATATTTCATTTACAATTTATATTACTTTTTATATGCAGGAAAAATATCTGTGTGTTCCTTAAGAAGTACTGAACTTATTAAATCAGTATAATTTATTAGATTTTTATGACTATACATTATAAGAAACTTCAGCAAACTACTAGTGATAATGCAAACCACAAATATAAATAATGTTTACCTACAGGAATGAAGTTCCCTTCCATTCAACAAAGAAAGATAACTCAGTTCCCATCAAGCTCAACCAAATACCATCTTTATCCCATGAGGAATATATAAAAAAATTTAAACATCTTGTGGAATTGTACTGGCCATGAGTGGGGATGGCTGAAGTAGTCTGATCCAGAGATGCATGTATCTTAGATGTCAGAGACTTATAAAATAATTTGGAGATCTTAACTACTTGAGGTCATAAAGTGCAGTGATTTCACAGTTACAAAAAATCCTTCAGTCTAGTTAGTTGGTCTCCAGACTATGATATTAACGTCCTTGTTTGCTTTTTCCTTTATTTTGTTTCGTTTTTGAAATAGTCTCACTGGCTTGAATCTATGTACTTAACTGATGGTGACGTTGAACTTCTGAATCTCGTTTCTCTACCTCCCAAGTACTGAGATTACTAACATGACCAAGTCCACCCACAGCTGGTGTTATGTGGTACTGGGCTAGGGCTTTGTGCTTCGTTAGGCAAACACTCTACCAACTGAACCATATCCTCTGATAATTCAATTTATGTTTATGTAAATGTTCTCCCTAACTTGTTTTAAATATCCATCTTTGGTATCATATAAACATGTTCAGTTCAGTGACAATGTGTTCTTCTCTTATGCAATATTGCACATCTAAGACCTTTGTTAAAACTTCCTTACGCTGGGGCTGGAGAGGTGGCTCAGGGGTTAGGCCTCCACCTTGTAGGCGGAAGGTCCTGAGTTCGGATCCCAGATCCCACGTATAGACGCGGGGCGGAAGAGGGGGCAGACTGCGCTTCTGGTCCTGGTAGGGCGGAGTCTGTGAATCCCGGGGCAGAAGGAGGTGCACACGTACATGCACACACACATGCATATGCACACAGTTGAATAAATAATAATAATAAAAAATTTTAAAAAAACTTCCTTACACCTAATTTTTAATATTTGCATGTACACTGCCATATTTCACTTCCCTCCATAAGTTATTCATTCACTACTGGAATATACATCATGCAAGTTGACAGAATAAAATATATAGCATAGATTGTTTGTGTTTTAGGTAGTGCAGTGATTTGGAGATTTGTTTAATAAACTATGAGCTCTCTTCCCGAAGTGCATCATTGCACTTTTATGTGACTGCAACGTATTGTGCAGTCCTTTGCATGTTCTTTAAATTCTGGTCCATTTTCCAATTCATAACCAAAACTGACATCCAAAAACTAGAATCCGTTCAGATGTGGAATGCAAATCCTAATCATCTCCCAACACATATTCATTCCCTTTTCTCCAGATTCCGTGAATGATTGATCTTTCATGAAAACAACATTTTTTCTCAGGTGTTGTGTTAACTACTGTGAGATGAAGAGGTGCTTCAACATTATTCAGTGATACCATTGTAGCCACGTGCTCTTAGTGTAGGAAAGAGTCAGAATGCTGTGTAGCAATAGAAGACAATGAGAATCAAAGTTTGGAATCATGCTTTGAGATGAAGGAAGAAGGATTTATATGCTGATGTCTTCAGGCTAGAGATTTCTTTTTATTTTCTTAAATTATAAGAGCGCACTTGTTATGTTCTTTTTTTTCTTTATTTCCATTCATACAAACTTAACAGGTACACCGGTCCCTTCCCTCCTTCCACCCCCCACCCCCTTGTGCCCCCCTCCCCTCCCCCTTCCCTCACCATCCCCCAGTGCCTCCTCTTCCCATCCCCGGAGCATCCTTTAATGAACATCAGGCTAGAGATTTCATGGAAAAAAAGATAATTTCTTGAGAATGTGGATATAATATACACCTTCCTATATCTTCATTATGCAACTGTGTGCCTTAGATTTGTACAAAGGTAGCTTGTGTTGTTTAAAGCTGCTACATTTGAGTCATTCTGTTGCACTGGCAACCAAAAATACAATGTATATTTTAATATAAGAGAGTCAGCTGATGTTGTAGTAAGTGATTGAAGGATGTGTAAGTAGCTTTGGGATTGGGGATTGGTTAGAGTACAGAAAAAAATTTAAAAGCCTGATTTAAAAAAAAGTCCCAGATTGATTTGAGTAATTATTAGCAGATATATCAATGTGAAAATACGTTGTCCACGAGAAAATAGATGCACATTAAAGGAGAGTTATACTGTTGAATATTCATGAGCAGATTGTTAGTAAAGGATTTTAAGTTGTTTAGAAACATCAAAAAGATATCATATGAAATAAATATGTCATTACAAACCAGAAGAAAGGAAATTTTTGTATTAAAGTAGTAGACTTTCAGTTGGACTGCTTCCCTATATGAAATGAAAAAACACACATGCATAGTTATCTTGGAGAATTAGCTGATTATATCTCCAAAGAAACTTTTAAAAATTTCTCCCAGTTTATCTTGGTGCTCACGGTAGATTGAGAAAGAAGACATGCATTGGATGAAAAGACCCATCAATCAGAAAGGAATGAGGGCTCTGTTATTCTAAGCTTGAATACAATGTGCAAAGGACCATTAGTAGTTTTGATTGTTTGGAGAACATGTTCTAGAACGACAGGAGAAGGACTGGATGCCCTTTGCCATTCGCTGGGACAAATAAATCATCACAGAAGGCTGTTGCGAAGGCTAAGTATATGCATTGCCCCCTTTTCTTCAACCATTTCAGTCTCAGTCCAAAGCTGAGCTGAACTCACCCAGGCTGAACTGTGGTTCAGCCTCTTGCATCATCCCTAAGACACACATGGAAAGCCTACAAGTTCTCAGTCAGCAGACATGTTTCTACCATTGTGTGAAAGAAGCAGATGAAGCGCCAAATGAAAGAACCTGGCAGTAAACACGTTCATGAAAATAGCTATCAACACACGACAGAACTCAGCGATCAGAGTTTTGAATCACGAGACTTCACCTGAGAGCACTAGGGATGGAGTCCTACTGTTGGAGCTTTGGATCCAGGGGTAGACTATGAAAGCAGCTGATTCTTCTCCCTGATGTTTCAAACTAATACAGTGTGGAGCATGGATTTTCACATAGCTTTTGGCTGTTGGCTGCTTGCTTCTGTCTGGTTTAGCCCTACTGCAAAGGGGAAGATCTTTGACTATTTGTTCATTGTGGTCCTGTTAGTTTATCTGGGGAACAGATGTCTTCTTTTCCAGTGACACTGGCACACAAAATGGAGAGGACAATTCCTCTGGGGTGAATCGTATCAAGAATCTCTCCATCCTTCAGCTAGGTGTGTGAAGAAGGACCTTGAGCTGATTGTGATAGTTCATCTTAGTTGCCAGTATGAGCGAATCCCATATTATTAACTAGATGATCAGTACTAAGTCGAAATGAAGAGATTAAGTTGCTTGAAATACAATGACCAGCACTGAAGGTGAGAGGTACTTTCTTAGCGCTGGCTAGACATATGGATGTGCACAAAAGGAAAGCGTCTAGTCTCTCTTCTTCTCTCCCCATTCTTTCTCCTCTTCCTCTCTCTTTCTATCCCTCTCTCGTCTTATTTCCCTCAAACAAATGAATAAATATATAAAAATTTTTGCACATCACATATACCTTCCTGCACAGTTAAAAAATTCTTCCCAATTGTTTGTATGCACTAACCATTTTCTTATCTCCAATGATTCTCCTTCTGAGGCTCAGTGTACACTTTTATCTGAATCTACAAATTCCTAAACTCACTAACTAATGAAAGAACAAGTTGAATGGGTCACAGAGTAATGTTGCCAAAAAGTTCTCAATCTGTAGTCAGATAACACAGAGGCTGAAAAGAGCCCCATCAGAAAGAAGACAAAGATATTTAAAGTTGAACTAATGCTGCTGTAGGGCTCATAGTTCAGAATCAGAACATGCATCATTTCAAAGAAAGAATAAAATAATTATGTGAGAATATTGTAAACAATCTTTTCAAAAGAAAAAAGCTAATAATTGTCTCATTATTATTATTATTATTATTATCATCATCATCATCATCATTGGATTACCTAGCAGGAAATAAAAATTTATACCTATGTGAGCATTATACTAAAGAATATTTTCTTAATTGGAAAAATATTAGGAAAAATAAACTAAAACGATCTTTAGAATTAAGCATAAATGGAAACAATGTAAAGGAAGGAACATACCATTGCAATCATTCACATTCCCTGAATAGTCCATGCATGTGTGCTTCTTTGTGTACAGACAGTGAGAGAAGGTTATGTCCACTTTCTGAGCTTCATTTCCTTCCAAAGGAAGTGACTTGCCTTGTGCTATGAAGAACCCACATGCTTTATAACACTTCACAGTTTAACTTTTCAAATTCTTTGTAATATTCATCTTTAAGTATTATTGTAAAGTAATCACTTTCCTACAAAAAACTTCATTTAGCTATTCAAAGTTTATGCATCTATACTTTTTTATTGAAAACTTATAAACTGGTATTGGTCTGAGTTCTTCTGCCAAACTCCACTAAGACATGTGGCAGGACAATCATAGCCAAGAATAAGACACCTTGCAGCCCTTCAAGCCATTTTGTTTGTTCATTGTAGCATTCAGGCAAGCTATGTGTGACAGACACATAGTGAATATGAAAAATGATCACTTGTCTTTATATTTCCTTCAAAAGTCTATTGCTAGATCAACAGCAGTCATTTAATGAATAGCAGGAGAAAACACTGACTCATTTGAGATCTTAAACCCGATTTTCCAAATTCAGCAACAGTTGTTTTTATCCCCCACCATGTATTTAAAAACCATCAAATATATCATAGAGAGTAAATATCTATACCTGGTTGTCCAGAATATTCTTACTTTTGGCTGTGATTCATAGATTTCCTGCAGCATCATTGACACAGTAGGATCTCATCTGTGCTGTGAACAGTCACTCAAATAATGGGGGCACCACAGAAAAGCCTGTGAGAAAGTCCAAAATCTGACTGGTACAACAATCCGTCTTTCTAAGTAACTTGTTCTAAATACATAATCAGTTTGGAACCCTGGGGTTATAATGATGCTGTGGGCTCCACTAGTTATTTCTGGCTCATTTATCCTCACAGTTTCTCCCTGAGATTATTCGTGCCTGCTAAATGGAGAACCTGGGGTTGCCACAAGAAGTCAAGTTCTCAAAATAGCCTATCTGTGTTAAAATGCAGTTAATGTATGGGAACATAAGCTGTACATATTCCTAATTATAGCCTGATATAAAGCACACTTAATAAACTTATGTTCACCATTTTCCACAGTCTTTACACAATCTAGATACACTCTGAAAACCAAGGAAAACAACCAATGCATCTGGTTCAAAGATTCTAATATGGGGAGTTGCTGAAGTGCTTGCTGTTTGTAAGCCTGAGGTCCTGAATGAGGATCGCCAGTACACACACAGGATGGGCCACGATTTCTAATCATAGCTTGTTGCTGTTTGGTTCCGTATTGACAATAAATGAATGACCAAACAGCTTATGGGAACAAGGAGTTTTATGCTGTCTTATGATTTTCTGGTTATATTTGTTATTACTATATTTGTTATTACAGCTTGGCAGGAGAGCACATACTCACACCAGGAGTATATGAGCCAAGGGAACCTTCCAAACCCTATCCACAGGATTGCTGAGAGAGGAACAATCCTTTCTTGCCACACAAAATGTCTGTCCAGGATGCTTCAGAAGTGCTAAATTACTGACACCATTTTATTCACCCTGTCTAGGGAATAGTCCCACACAAAGGTGGGCTGTGTCTTCCCCATCAATAAGTCAGTCTCCTGCTGGCTTGTTCAAGGGTTTGCCCTCAATATTATTTCTTCACAGCTGTCCCCCAGATTCAGCCTGCAACTATGAGCTTCAGGCCTATATCTAACTATCATACAGATCTGGAATGGACTGAAAAAATTCTATTACTAAAAAAGGGAAAAAGTTATTGAGGATAATACCTGATATCTCTTTTTTCTTTAATAATATCCTAATATACTTTTATATTTTGCTGATAGGTAAAAGGGCTGGTCCAATTGAAGGGCTTTCATGTTTATCAATCTGAAATAAATGGTTCATAAATATGACATATTTGGCCTTCTTTATAAGCCATTATAGAGTTATAATGAAGTAGGCACAGTCATTTAAAAAAATTATCCACTTGTCTTAGTTTCATATTCCATTGCTGCATTGAAAACATGGCCCAAACAATTTAGGGAAATAAGGGAAATTTTATTCTAATTTGTGATTTCAGAATATAGTGATTCTGAGGCTGAGAGAGTGATATAAGAATTGGAAGATGAAGGATCTCTGCAAATTATAGCCACGACAACAGCAAAGATCATTACTGCATTCATGCTTTCAAACATGCCAACATGCCAGTCTGTTGATTTCCTGACCTGTTCTCTTTCCATCTGATAAACCTGTCCAGGGGATGGCCACATCCAGGGTCATAGACAGATTACAGGAGTCAACATGGAAACTGAAGGCTTTGAACCCTGGGCACAGTTGTGAGAAATCAGTAGCTGAGATAAGACCAGGGTAAGCCTGCAGGCGATTGTCTAATGATGGCTGAAGATTCAGCCCATGTCAGGCTGGACTAGGCCATAGGCAGGTAAATCAGATGGTTAAAGAAGCTGGCATCCTTCTGTCTACTTGGCCAGATGTATTGATCTGACAAGTGAGGATTGCTCCTCGCAGCAATCCTGTAGATATACGGACATGGTATGGCCAGTTCCCTAACCTCTGCTGTTGATATAGATTCTCTTACCAAGCTGAACAAAGAACTCTAACTGAACAATCATAAGTCAAAATAAAAACCCTTGTCCCCTTAAGTCATCTGATCCTGAATTTATTGGCAACAATGCAGGCTAGCTGCAATACTCAAATGGGCTGGTTGCCCCAAATTTATTATCCAATAAGATACCCTTTTACAGAAGCGTCTTCATTAAAGAAGTTTTCATACGTGTGACTAAAGGCTCATTGCTTCATTTCTCAGTTATTAAAAAGACGCCATACCAGGTATGAGGTTCAGACTGATGACCGATGGGGAGACAGTTTTGTACGTGAATTATGTCTCATCTTCATGGTTGAGTAGAACTGTGAGAGGATGAGCGATTTGTTGTGAAAAACGTTTATCTGAAATGGGGGTATATCTCACTTTACTGCTTGATTCAATAACGTATTGTCTCTGTAATCCTGGAAAAAAAAAAAAAAAACTCCTTGCCCAATCCTTTGGATTTTTGCATGCAGAAATGAATAAGATAATAGACAACTGTTGGAATTTCAATGCTATCATTAATGTCAGTGAACAAGTGAGCACATTTGACCTCTGCCCTATCTGCAGTTATGTAGGATATGAGCACAAGTTGCTGTATGTGAGTATAAGTTATATGATGTTCCACAGGACTTGAAAATCTCATTACTAAGCTGTACTGATAAAAGATGTCTTGTTCTGTGACAAAGCAACTTATTCTGAAGAGATTCCTGCATCTCCAGAGGAAGGACATCAGAGGAAATAGCCCAAGTCCATCCATCTCTGCACATACATGGAATGAACACAGCGATGTTTTAATCGCTGGCTTAGGGGTAGTTGAATGAATTTATTGCATCATTGCCTTAGGTAAATTTAGCTATATTTATTAAGAGAATTACAGCAAATGCAGCAAAGATTCAGATACTGTTCTGCACAGTGTGAATGTCGAACAAGTCATAGCCATGACACTATTGGAAATTGACTTGGTTAATGTGACCTGACACTTGTAAAATGTGCTAATGGGGGCTGGAAAAGGAGACCAATTCTAATGTCCAATGAAGCAGTGTCTATGTTAAGGTTGGGAGACTAAGGCACTTCCAATCTCCATTAAGAGATGACATTTCTCTACCTGTTAAGAATTTCTATACAAATTGCATTGTAATAGATACAAATTTATGGATTGTTTCTTTTGCTTAAATTTATCCATTTATCATTAATATGCCATCTCATTATTTAGTTAACTATCATCTGTCATATATAATCCATTATCTATCTATGAATAATCGATTTATCTGTAATCTATTTTATACCTATCATCTATTACCATCTATCACCATCTGTCTTTTATATACTATCTATCTATCTATCTATCTGTCTACTTATCACATATCTACTCTATGTTTTCTATATACCTGTCAATCAATCTTCCTATCATATATGATCTATCCATGTTGTATCTCTCTCTCTATCTATCTATCTATCTATCCATGTTGTATCTATCTATCTATCTATCTATCATCTATCTATCTACATATCACATATCTACATGTGTTTGCTATATACCTGTCAACCACTCTCCCTATCATATATTATCTATCCATGTTGTATCTTTCTATCTATCTATCTATCTATCTATCTATCTATCTATCTATCTACTTATCACATATCTACTACATGTTTGCTATATACCTGTCAATCAATCTTCCTATCATATACTATCTATCCATGTTGTATCTATCTATCTATCAATCTATCTATATCTATCTATCTATCTATCTATTTACTTATCACATATCTACTATATGTTTGCTATATACCTGTCAATCAATCTTCCTATCATATACTATCTATCCATGTTGTATATATCTATCTATCTATCAATCTATCTATCTATCTATCTATCTATATCTATCTATCTATCTATCAATCTATCTATATCTATCTATCTATCTATCTATCTACTTATCACATATCTACTATATGTTTGCTATATACCTGTCAATCAATCTTCCTATCATATACTATCTATCCATGTTGTACCTATCTATCTATCTATCTATCTATCTATCTATCTATCTCTATCTATCTATCTATCATCTATCTATCTATCTATCTATCTGTCATATACTTGCATCACAGCACATGAGGATACATTCAAATTCAATCCAGGGTTGACATCCATGGGTCACTGACACTGTTGCACTTGGGGGACTCCTGGGTATTGAGCATTTTGTAAAAGGCACAGGAAGTTTTATCAGGGAATGTGAGCAAGGTGGCAAGCAAATTTTTCAAAAGACATTTGACTTCCAGCAGATGTCAGGGTGAAATGGAATGGGACTTACAGATGTGCAAACGCACCACCCTGAGTGAGGCAGAGCTAGAAAAGGCTGACCCAAATGGCTTTGAAATGAGTGCGTTTCATGAGAGCGTGCAGCTCAGTGCTCCTGCCAATAGAATAATAGCAGTGGGAAATGGCTTGAAAAGTGTGGAACTGAAACAGAGTAAACAGGAGTTAGGTTCTCAGTCTTACAGTGGAGAAATCCAGAAGGAAGCAGATAGAATACCCTGTCACAATTGTCTAGGACTAGAGACTACTCTATAGCTCCTTGGGAAAGAATTTTAGGTATGGTAGTTTTCATATGGTAATTGTTCAATGATGGATTGATGAAAAACTGCTACATACAGATTATAGATTCATAGGTTACATACAGATATAGATAGATAATAGATGGTAGATAGAGAATAGTAAATATACCAAGATAGATAATACATACATATATTCATACTACATGTATGTTTGTCTAGAGGACTCTTCACATATTCATATTTTCTTCTTGTATCAACTGGGAAAGTCTAAAAGCACTGATAAACTGAGCAACGAAGATTCCTAGTGTTGAGATTTTTATTTCTACTATTATCCTCTGGTAAAAGTTTTTTTTTGTAGAAATGGCGAAGCCTGGGAAATCCTAGAGCAAAGCAAGGAGATTAAAGCAATCCAGAATGATTCCCAAAGTCACTCTTCATCTTTTACAGGGACACACAATTTCATTTCACACACACAATCACATACACACACACACACACACACACACACACACACACACGAAATAAATAAAGTTTAAAGTCATAAAAATGAAATAGTATATGTAAGCCAAGGTAGAGTCTTGGATCTTTGGAGTGCCTGAATTAAAATGAAACTTTGAAGTACAAGTCTGTTTCTTAATCTCTATTAGCATTTTGTGATGGGGATTGAGACACATTTCTGGAGTCTGGGCTGTGATAGGTAAGACTATTTTTCTATTTATTTTAACTTGAGGGAGAGTATCTAACATGGACTGGCCTCAAATTCTATATGTAGGTGAAAATAAGTTTAAACTTCTGATCCTCCAACCTTTGCCTTCCAATGCCCAGGTCGCAGGCATGAGCAACAATGTGTGTTTTATGAGCTGCTGGAATGAAGCCCAGGGTTCTGCATCCCTGCTGAATAACTGCTGTATCAGTGGTGTCTCATCTTTAGCCCCCGGACACTGTATTTAAACACATCATGATAAGCTCATGCAAAGACAATTCTGAAGACCCTGATTGCTAAGGGTGATGTTGGAGTAGGAACAATACCTCTTAGCTATGATAATAGCAACAGCAGGACAAAAGTTGCTCTGCTGTTTTTCCTGACTGTTGTCATTATAGATAATAAAAATGAGTTACACAGTTTCTACCCCAAATAGAAAACAGTTTATTCATCTTCATTGAATCAATTTAGTGGGCTACAAAGCTTGCTGAAATAGCAAGAAGAATTATGGTGGTAAGGTCCCAATACAGATTCTATAGAGCATTTTTCAAGTGCTCTGATTTTTGCCTTAAAGAAACAAAATGATTTCTCTTTGTTTCTTGCAACAACGTGCTATTTGGCTAGGAAAAGTCAACAAGTCACTATACAGAGGACAAGGTATGGGTTACTTCGTCCATGTACAGTGGTCTGAATTCCACATGTGCATGTCACATGTGGTGTGTGTATGCATGTGTGTGTGCGTATGCATGTGCATGTCTGCATGTGTGTGTTTGTGTGCAAGTGTGTGTGCATGTCACATGTGGTATGTGTGTATGTGTGTATACATGTGCATGTATGTTTGGTGTGTGTGTGCATGTGTGTGTGCATATATATGTGTGTGTGTGTGTTGTGTGATATTCTCAGATAATTGACATCAGGAAACAATTTGCAGCTAATGCAAATATCTGGGATTTTGGGAGGTTGTCCCCATAGGACATTCACAGTTTTATTCATAGAAACATCATGTTGCATGCATAATCATGGTGCTGATCACTTGAGTAAGCCCTTCAGTGGCATTTCAAGAAATGCCAATCCGAAATGCTTGAAAAAGATTCTAATACCATAAAATTGCACAAAGCCTTCACCTTCCTTAATTTTCAAAATTATTTTAGTGGTATTCTTCCACTGTCCAATAAAAAGCATTAATCTCATGAGTGAGATTAATTAGGGATGGAACTCATATATCTTTTGTTGCTTTTCCTCACACTGCTCCCCTCATCCCCCACACACAGCTTGCATGTGACCCCAGTGCATCTGCTGAGAGAGGAAAGAATGGAAGGCACTGTCTATGTTGTCTTTACCAGGAGTCCACTCACTGCAAGAAACCAGTTTGATGACTTATAATTATTTTCAGAGATTTTCTCCTCCGTCTTCCTACCATTGATCTGCTGATCTTTCTGGAACCGCCAGTCCAGAAGGCCAGAAAGCCCTGTAGGAGGCCAGTCACTTCTGAGTGCCTGCCTCATGGGCCTCATGTGGCAGACCTCTCCTTTAAACTTTTGTATCTGAACATTTGTTTCTGCAAGCCTATTTCAGACTGAATGCAAGTTGTCAATAAATTCATGACCAAATGGCTTATGGGAAAACCTGGCTTTATTCCAATTTGCTATTGTCTCTTTACATTTCTTAGTCCAACTTAGCAGGAGAGTTAATACCATTGTCTGGGGTCTAAGGAACTGGTTGTACCATGTCCACAGGGCTGTTGAAAGAGGAGAAAAACCTTTCATGTCAGGGCTTGTAAGAGTCACTCTTAACTATTGCTGTGAGAGAGCATTCAAAGTCAAGCAACTTAAGGGAGAAAGGGAGATATATTTAGCTTATGGTTCCAGAGGGGAGAAACAGTCTTTCATGGTCGAGGAAATATAGCTGGTGACTGAATCTGGAATCTTCCTAGAGAGTCCAAGAAGTGAAGAAGCCAGGTGGCAGGAGGGAGGAGATTTTTCTAGCACAACTTCAGAGTCTCTTTTCAGAGTCTTCTGTTCCATGGTTCCTTGTATCTGGCTTGTTACTGGGATGCTCCAATCGGATCTAGGGCTGATCTTTGTATTGTAATGTGTTAATGTGGATCATCTTTTCAGGTAGCCTGACAGCTGATCTTAGTTAATGCCAGGTGTGGTCAAATTGACACCCAGGATTAACTATCACAGTGCTCCAAGTTGAAAACTGCTGCTTTCTTTACCAGAATAACTTTCCATATTTCAGAAAGTTGCATGTTTTCACAGTCTACGGTGTTTACTATGTCAGTTCTTTCCTTAGCAACGCTCTCTCCCCTCTAAGCAGTCCCAGCCAGTTTTCCTTCAGATGTCTTGGTTGCTGGAGAGGATGCTCTGCCTTATGTCTGATTCCTTGAATCGTCTTCGTCTTTCATTGAAAGGGTCTTCTGTCTTCCATCCTGTTACAGCCAATGTGTTTCCTCCTTAGACTTGGTCATTCTGTGTTACCCACAGTCATGATGCTGTAACTGTGTTTCTATACTGAATCACTGCTTGTGACATGGCTATAGAAAACACTGGCAGCTTAACATCCCCAAAGCTTGTATATAGCTGAAGCGAGGAAACATGTGAAAAGAAGAATATAAATAATGCAATCAGATTATTAAAGTTAACCTCATGTCACATATATGAAAAGTAATGAGGTTTTTCGTGTGTGTGTGTCTGTGTGTCTGTGTGTCTGTGTGTGTCTGTGTGTGTGTGTGTATGTGTGTGTGTGTGTGTGTGATGGCACTGTGTGTGCCTGTAGTGGCTCAAAGATGACTTTGGGAACCATCCTGGATTATTCTACCTTGTTTTTGCTTCATTCCTAGATTCTGCTTCAAGGGACTTTGCCATTTCTCTCTGGTGTTTTAACTCAGGTCTTTCTGCTTGTGTGGCAGAATTTAACCCCTGAATGATCTCTCCAGCTCTGAGATTATTATTCTTAGTACACTGCCAGGAACTGGACACACACAGGCATTTTCTATCTATCCTTTCAATAACGCATTGACTACTTTATCCTGGTGTAAATGGAAATAAAAACCATTTGCCTTCACTTTTCCATTTCAGCTGCTACTTCCTGCATACCCACATAGAAGCTGTGAATAGGAAGGGATCCCTTTCATATGACAATTTGGGCATAGATAGCCTGGGAAGGCTACATTTTGCTAACTCTATAATGTAACTCTTTGAGTTAATCCAGTGGATAAGTGAAGCAAGTCATTAGTAAAGGTCTGGTGTCACACGCTTTCTTGTATTTATTTGTATCTAAAATGCAATAGGAACGTCTCAAAAGGAAAATGAGTTCTGTCAAGTTACCTTCCAGCTCTAATTGCTTGCAGTTCCTAAGAGATGGTTGCTCTCCTGACCCTTCCTAACTTGGATGTGTTGCCTTCAATTGGCTGCAAGGACAGAAGCATCCCAAACTACAAACGTGCTTTCTATGTATATTGCTTCACTGGTGCATAACGCCAAAAGACAAGACCGCTCTCCAAAAGCCACCAGGAGAATGAAGTACATCAGTTCCCGTTATGGTCTGCCATCCCTACCTTCATGGTCTGCTATTGGAATGCCAAACAAAGAACAGGCAGACGGCTCCCACATGTGTTCTTGAGTTTGCAACCCGCATAATGCCAGTCATGTTCTGAAAAAAAAATAAGCATTTTACACATTTCTTGAACCCCTACTTCAAGATTTCCCTCTTTCTGATGTTTGCAAGGATATCCAAGAAGTGCATGGTTAGGTCTCCAATTTTTTCTTTGAAGTGCTCTTAATAGCGGGAAAATTCAGATCTCTCCTTTTATTTCTGTTTATAAAATTCAAAGATATCCATTGGGTAACTTGATGTTTTTGTTTGCATGTTATGCTTGCAGGGCAGGCTCTTACATAATCCAGGCTAGCATCACGCGCGAGGTGGTTAAACTCCTGAACCTCCACTTTCTGTTATTTGCTAAGTTACAAACCAAACTTCATCTGGGAAGGCAATACATTTAATACAATATATTTGATTGTCTTCGATTAGTTTATTTCCCTTTCATCAATATAGCCATCAATACATGACTAAACCTTTATCAAAATATGCAATTCTTGGGCTGGAGAGGTGGCTCAGGGGTTAAGCCTCTGCCTTGCAGGCGGAAGGTCCTGAGTTCGGATCCCAGATCCCACGTATAGACGCCGGGCGGAAGCGGGGGTGGCCTGCGCTTCTGGTCCTGGTAGGGCGGAGCCTGTGAATCCCGGGGCAGAAGGAGGTGGAGGCGTCCATGGTGGTTCCCGATTCGTCCGTGGTTCTACATACACACATACACACATGCGCGCGCACATACATACACACACACACACACAATTGAATAAATAATAAAAAAAATTTTAAAAAAATATGCAATTCTTTTGTTCCAAGTGTATAGCAGTTAGCACATCAACACGTACTTAGTCAAGTTGTAGTCCTGACATTGGGTTCTTTTTGAAACACCCTGTTATTTCCCTTCAAATGTGAATTGCTAGCTTTAATTATTCAAAAGCATTATTTATTTATTGCTAGACATTAACTGATGGTAACATTTGCCTTTACTGTAGCCTTCCAAATGCAAAAATCAAATAGAGTGATAAAATCATAGTGGCTTGAGATCAAATTCTAATGAAGACTTTATTAAGAATATCGTCAAATAGATTCTCAGCCAGAGTCATTATTTTCCCTTAAATGAATTTGTTGAAGTTTTAGAGAGAGAAGCAGCATTGGCTATGGAAACAAACTCCCACATACCAATGACGATGATAATAAAATAAAATGAAAATAAGGATTTCCGCGAAAACATGTCATTTCAAAATGAAGACATTAAAAGTAATATAAAACCTTTCTTATTATTTAATAAGTATTTTCAATTTTATAATTTAATCTCTCTCAAGCATTGCCCCAGAAGTTAATGCACTTTTATTATTTCACCATGACGATTATTTTTGTTCATTGTGCCTGTAAAATTCTATAGCTGCTTATCAACACCAACCTTCTTCTATTAGGAAAATGCACTTCTGTGGTCCCTCAGTGTAATTACTGGGGTCTGTAAAAACTCTGCTATTGTGTTGCCTTGGTGTAATATGCTTTTTACATAAAAATAACTTACAGCTATTCTCTGCTGGTAATTATAACCCAAGCCCATTGCAATCATAAACTTGCTCTGAGGATTTGATGGAGCACTTTATTTCACGCTAACTACCCTTTTTTGATTATGACTATTTATTATGTCTTTATAAATGTGATGCACAGCCAGAAGGAAATGTAAGGTGTTGGCACACCTAACTCTTTCCCAGACGTAGATTTTTATTTCTTAGGCAAAAGCCTCTCATTATTATTTATACGGAACATTGGAAGGGGTTGCAAAGTCGTAATACTTCAGGTGTTTTTATCATGGGGATGGGAAGTAAGAAAGTACATAAGCACACACTACTGAGTATGAACCACATACTCATAAGATGTGTTTCTGCCACCGATGGTGGTGGCCATGGTTTGGTTAGGAGTGGTCCCAAAGACTGGAGAAAGGCATGCTAGAGGGGTTAAACCTTATGGTTTGGTAGCCCACCTCTATTTCCTCTAGATCTCTTGGTTTCTGTGCCATTCAGATATCTGTGGTGACCTGAAGAGTCTCTTGATTCTGATTCCAGCCATTCCTTCTGTTATAATGGTAAGCCACATAAATCTCCCACTTCTACCTTAAGTTGTGTCTCAATATTGTCTCAGCAGCCAGAACAAAAGTCAACAGGACAGTGACTTCACTCCTCTGTCTCCACTGAGATATCAAACAAAGCATAAAGATCCATACCAAGTAGTCAGGCTGCATTGATAGCTACAGCCATGCACCAGAGCCAGGAGGTCATTTCCTGTATTTCCTTAGCTGCAGTGATCAGGCAAGATACAATGTTTGACTTTATGCTTTTATGAGATGTCCGTGCATGTTCCTTCTATCCATTATGGGGACTACTACTTTGCTTTGACTTATTTTAAAAACTAATTTTCTTAGTGGGTGTGAAAATGTTGCAAATTTAGCTTTGGAGAGAGGAGTTTACTGGAAACTGATTATTTGAAATAAGATGCATGGTGTGAAATAAAATGCATGATGTGAAATAAAATGCATGGTTTGACCATAGTAAAAGCCATGACTGTCCTATTGATATTGTCCCAAGGTGTATTTTTAACTAATTAAAAGAAAGAAATATTTTTAAAAAATCTAATCACTCTAATCAACTGGAATACATTAGCATCGATAATTAATACATCTATGGGTGGCAACTTAGTGAAAATATATTTTACATCTAACAACATTGCAACCCAGACACAAAGTAGCTTGTAAAGTTTAATCTGAATTGAGCTCATTTTTACCTTGTTCTCAAGCTGCCATTTCCATCAAATATTCCAAGATATTTGTATTGTCTTCTTTATGTTAAAGATCTCATTTTTTCATTTTCCATATTATTTTTTGTTTGTGAGTCAGGGTACTGGTCATGGCTGTCATTTCTCCATCACCCCATGCTATGGGCCAGACTTCTCACTGTGGATGCTGTGGTTTTATTTAGAAAGAATTAACAGCAAACTGCACAACTCCATTTGGGCGACTTGCTTCTCATAACCTATGTCCTGATGTTGACTGAAAGCCATCAATTTTTACTTCAGGTTCCTCAGTGCAATTCCCCCTGTTGCTAGGCAGATTCTTCCCTCTGCAGACAACTGAAATTGCAATAAATCTCCAGCAATCTATATCCGTGTTTCCAAAGAGCCACGTGTTTGTCCTAAGTTTACCTAAAAATAAAGAGGTTGAGGAGTTCATGAAACCTTGACCATGTCAATTAAAAATTAAGAGGAATCCATGGGACACTAGAAAATATTGATGAACAGTTAGCAACTAACTAATTAAACAGAAAAGTAAGGTCAAACACATCCACAGGGAAACCCACCAAGCTCTAAAATAGTCTTGACTTCAATGTCACAAGTAAAATCTTTACTAAACCTGTTGGGAAAGGACATGAATATGGGAGGAAGATTCAGAGGAAAGAGGGCTGGCAGGAGAAGGGAAAGAAATAAGAAAAAGAAGAGAGCAAAAAAAATGAGTTTGAATTGCATTGCTTTGTATGAAAGCATCAAAGAGCAAAATTAATCAGTTCAGTGTCATGCAATATATTTTCTGAATGCAAAGTTGTATGTGAATACACATTGCCTCTTGTCATGAGTGGCATTTTCACCTTCTTTGTATTTTCCTTCATAAATACAGCAGTGATAGGATGTTCTTCGAAATGACACAGGTGTAAACTTTCAGATGAGTATTTGAACGTCTAAAATGAGAATACAGTTAGGTGGGCAAGAATAAGAAGCTACGATCAATAGAAACTGAATGACTTGGTCCCCATACAGCAAATTCACATCCAATAATCTGCATGGATAACAAACTCTACTGGCAATAAATTATCAGGCTGCTGCAGTGTCCATCGTATCTTTGAAAGTACCGTTTTAGAAAGTGATCAAATTCATGACATTTCTATGAAAATAAAGTATCATGTTCTAAGTTTCATTTATGAACAGGAGTGAAGGGGGAGGAGGACCTCAAAAGAAAGGAGATGGGAATCATCCTTCAGTAGGGAAAATAAGCCACGGTCAAATATTGCATGTAAGTAGCAAGATATCTGGTGCAGCTCACTCTCACTTCCCCTCCTGCTCACTTGCTACCAAAGAGGTTTGATCTATCAGTCAGGGAGGATAGAGGGACTGGCAGATAGATGGTAACCATCGGGCAAATGGGACACTGACCCCACACACACACCCCACTGCTGTGTCCTACTCATATTCCATCTACCTTTGAGTCTCCTCTTCTATTAAGATCTTCATTTAAACAGTCTTTTATCTTTGATTAGGAGGTGACCTTCAATACCAACCAGGAGGCAACGAAGGGAAGTGCAGAAACTGCAAAACCGAAAACAACAACACACCAAAGACCCTACATGATTCACCTGGAACCAGACCAGCCAAATCTCTCCCCATCCTAAATCTCAGGGAACCTTGTGGAAAAGGGTGTGGCAAGATTGTAAGAGCCTAAAGATGGGAAAAATGATATGTAAGATACTCCACACAAGACAGAGAGGGCTGCAGCAGCCAGAATTGGACTTTGCCTGACCTCCACAATAGCTGACATGTCAATGACCCCCCCCCAAAGTCTAGCATGGATCACAGGTCAACAGGCTTCAGACAGTAGGATCCTTAGAGGCAAGTGGTTAAACAGTAATAATAGAGTTCCCATACTAATGGGAAGCCTAAGAAGGGCTCAGGGCTATTCCACTGAGTCCTGAACCCTCACCAGGGTGGAGGAATCAACTGGAGGTTTGGCTTTCACACAAAAGAAAGCTCCAGGGGATGGGAGGGAGGAATGGGAAGGCACCAGGAGAGGGGGAGTGTAGGAGAGGGGTGAAAGGAAGGGGGAAGGAGGGAGAGTGCAATGGGGGAAGACTAGGGAGGGGAGGGAGGAGGTGGAGGACAGAGTTACCTATTGAACTTGTATGATTAGGAAAAAATAAAATGTGGAAGAAACATTAAAATAAAATTCAGAAAAAATATATTGTTTGAGCTGGTCATTTAAAAACAATGTCCACTCGTATTTGGCTTCCCATAAGTTTATGTGCCCAGTGGAGTTCGCAAAGGTTGTTTACTGGGCTTAGGATTTGTGTGAATGAACCCTTGAGCATATCAATTAGCAAAATGAAGAAAAATCCATGGGGCTTTACAAAGTACTGATGAAAAATGAGCAGCATAGCACAGGTGGGTTTTGTTGTGTTGTGGTTTTGTTTTTTCAAAGTGCAGTGGTAGCACCTCTTCTAGGACCGACTTAATACTGTTTGTCATACATGTTTACTAAATTGATTTTTAAGGTAATCTAAGTATGGTTTGAACACTCTAACAATTAGTGCAATAGCTTGGGTAGTAGCTGAGATAGCAGCTTTGGAGGGTCAGAAACTATAGGATATGTGTGCCGGCATTTTACATTTCAGTGAAGACCTCTAGCTCTTCTACAAACTGGCTCCTCCTTATTCTATCTCTGCATAGCTCAGCATGACAGGAAGCTTGCAGGAACCTTCTAGCATAAACAACAATCCATCCTAACGGATAATTAATTCCTCTTAGAACTTGTATCTCTATTCCAGGTAGGCGACTTCTAAAATCACCTCAGTGGCACATGGGACTTCTTCCTTTCCATGTGTCAATCATCACATAGCCACCCATTGAGTTTTGCTTCTAGCTAGTCTACTTCATTTGCTCAAATACACATGGTTTTTAATAATAAAAGTATTAGTCATGTTTTATGGAATGCTTCATTAATCCATTAATCCATGTGAACCATTGCTAAGAGAAAGTTCATGTTGGATGATTCCAAGCTCAATGTCATTTCCGTTTTTTTCTTCTTCTATCTTTGCTCCTTAGATTACGTGACATATGACGTGGTGTGCGTAGAATTTTTAAAACTGCACTGTAGATGTTGTGGGTGATAAAGTGTGAACCGCCCATGGCTGACCGCTCATGTCTTTGAGGAGAACATAAATGACTGTGAACCTTTGAGGTCATTTGGGTCTGGACTGGGATTAAACAGCAGGAAGCTGTGCCTCAGTGTAGCATGCCTGCCCCTCTGTTTCTGCTTCTCAGGAACATCTGAAAACACTATGATATCTTGTCCCACCAGATGGACCAGTTGGTAAAGTTGCTTACCACACCAGCCTGACTTGCACCTCTAAAAGTTCCATTAAGGAGGAGAGAGCCAACTCAGAAGAGTTGTGCTCTGAACTCTACCTACACCTCATGACAACATACATGGGTTTTCATGTCATGCACAAATACAAAATAAATGTAAAAATCCAGAAAACCTCAAAACAGACTTGCTACTATTTCATCAGTGGGCGCAACTCACTTGGCCAAGTGAATAGAAGGATGTTGAGTCTCTCAACTAGCTCTCTGTGATTTATCCCAGGGCCTAGTCCCACCCACAATGGGCTGGACCTTCTGCATCACCTAGACAATCTCTGGCAGTTTTGCTCTGGGCTTAACTCAACCATCAACTCTCTGCAAATGTGCCCAGAGCTCAAACCCTCAACAGTCAACTTGTAACCTGTGCTTAACTAGGATACTTGGGGATATGATGCAGCCAGTTCTTTCAGCTCCTTGTGTTGGTGTGATCTCTCCTCCCAAGCTGGACTGCTAACTATAATCAGAACAAGCAAGAATGAAGCTCCTTGTTCTTTTGTTTAATCAATTATGTATCATCAACATAAAGACAAAGTAGCATTAGCCTTCATGAGTAACAACATATCCTGTGTGCTGGTAGGTGATTTATGTTTCAGATTCTGAGAGCTGAACTCTTGATCATTTTAAAGAGCACATACAATATTCCATATACATACAAAGATCATTTGTCTCTTCTTCATTTATTAGTGATTTCATTTCATTTCCGTAAGAGAAACTTCTATATCATTTCTGTTTCATAAAACTATTAAGGTTTTTCTTCTTCATCTTATATGAGATGACTATGAAATTTGTAAAAGCATGCAGAATAGTATATTTGGATATATGTTGTGCCTCTAACAAATACTGGGACTCTTGGAGGCACAGTCTCTGACTGGTGGATCTTAGAAGTGTCAGGTAGGAACATTACTCAACAACTGTTGTGAATGGAATGATGGAATGAATAACTTCAGTGACTAAAATACAGCTTCTCATTTTATTAACTAATAGCAACTTAACCATCCTGCATTTCAAATATGTGTGTGTGTGTGTGTGTGTGTGTGTGTGTGTGACAACTTGGGGAAGTAAGTTATTTTCTTCAACTATGTGACTTGTGGGTGTAAAATTCAGATTTTTCAGACATGGTAGCATGTGTCTATAACTGCTGAGGCTTCTTGACAGTTTGTAACTATGTCTTTCTGCCATATTTCAGTACCTACTAGTATATGTATTTATGTGAGTCTCTGAAAGTTAGTATATATACAATTTTATTTCCTTACAGACATATCTATATATACTTTCTGAGTTTCTCTGGAACTATTGTTTAAATGGTGTAAAGGAAATTTCATACCACTAATATGTAACTTCTCTTTTGCATATGTGTATGCATATGTGTGTTTTCATGGGTGTGTAGGTCCAAGGTTGAGTTGGAAATTTTTCTCCATCTATTTCTACATTAGTTTTTGAAAATAAGCCACCAATTATTGCTTGTCTTGCCAGCCAGTTATCCAGGGATCCTCTGACTCTACCTTCCTCCCTGGAATTGTAGACAGACTACCATATCCACCTTGCATTCACAAAAAGTCCTGCGAAATAAATCTTCATCCTGCTGTTTGCGTGGCAAATGCTTTATTGACCATGTCCCCAGGCAATGTTTCCATACTTCTTGAATGTCCAAATACAGCTGTTGAAAAAGTGATCTGCTCTTCTTTTTTCCCTTAGGAGAGAGCCACTTCTGCTCATCCAACACACTAGAGAAATGATCACATTTTTAGGAAAGCTCACTTTTTAAAATTCCATTACCTGTCAACTTGATGTCAGTATGAAAAACAATAAGAATTTTTCTTGAGTAGCACATTATGCAATGAAATGCCAGCTTCTATTATATGAATAGACTTAAATGGAAATGTGAAAATGAAATTGTGTTCTGACCATAATTTTTCAAGTGTTAAATGTTCTTTTCCTAAGAATTACTATACCCACAGTGATAAATCATGCACAATGGTGCACTTTTATATTCTCAACACTCTGCAAGCTGAGGAATGATAATAGTTCCATCTTCAAAGCTAGTGTGGACAATATAGCAAGAATCCTGTCAAAAACTACAAAACAAGAAAATAGTATAAATAGTGCATTCCTCCTATTAATATGATGTCAAAGGTTTAAGAAACACAACAAAAGTACAACTGGGGAGTATTTCATTTTAATATTTGTTTTTAAACATGTATATATGCATAACACAAATACAAACATATATAGATAGGTAAAATATAGAAAAAGACAAAATCACATATTGTATACTGAACAATAAAAATAACATAAAATAATAAAAATAAAATATAGAAAAGGGCAATATTATGTATTGATCATCCTAACACTATAAAATTAGTGAAATTATTATCAAAATTGCCATTTTTTCATACTTGATAATATGTTAGAAATTATGTAAAATGAATATAAACATATCAGTAAAGCATTAATTGCATTTCATTACTAAATCAGTTTGTGATGGTATATGCACTTTGCTTTATATGTGTCTTTATATTTAGGACTAGATTCAACAGACTTATTTGGACATAAATTTCTGAGGTTTAAGAAGTAATTCATTCCTGTCTTCTATGTGTTCCCTATAAGTTTTATATTTGAAAATATAAAATTACTGTGAATAAGAATATAGATGAAGTAATAATCTATTCTGTCTTCCATGTGTTCTCTGTAAGTTTTGTATTTGGAAATATAAATTACTGTGAATAAGAAAATAATCATCTTTCAGACAAGATGAAGAGTGATAGCCAGAGTAACAAATAGAAGACTTTATGGCAAAGGCAAAACAGCTGAGAAGTGCACAGGGCTGGTGGCAGAATGTGTGGGATGTGGGTATTGCAGTTACTTTTCTGTTGTGAGAAAATAGTTTGACCAAAAGAGAGGGGAATTGGTTCATTATCTGACTTCTGGTTGCAGGTGGGAGAATCCCCTGTGGTGGAGAGTGTATGGCAGAAGGAATGGCAGCCAAAGCACCAGACCAGTTCAGGGAAGGAACAACAGGTAAGTTGGCAGAAAGAAGGAGGAGGAAAAGGAGAAAGAGGGAGGAAAAGGAGAGAGAAAGGTGAGAGAGAGGAGGGGGAAGAGAGAGAGAGAGAGAGAGAGAGAGAACGAATCAATGTACTTGATAGTAACCAATCCTGCAGTTATGATCTGGGGAGTGTCCAGGATCTAGAGAACTGGCCCTAAGGTGAACTGCTGAAGCTAAGTGATGAGACGCTGCTAAAGTGAAGACAGCAGCAGCGGATGTCAGTCACTTCAATACACTCAGGGCCAGCTTTGGCCAAGCAAGACGGCGCTCGGCGCTCTTGAGATCAGCTGACCCTGCCACACCCTGTGCATGTCGTAGTTCCACATCCTCCAGGTCCCGGAAGAGGCCGCCTTAGCAATGGCTTCCTTTCTTTCTCTCTTTCTCTCTTTCTCTCTTTCTCTCTTTCTCTCTTTCTTTCTTTCTTTCTTTCTTTCTTTCTTTCTTTCTTTCTTTCTTTCTTTCTTTCTTTCTCTTTTCTCTCTTTCTTTCTTTCTTCTTTCTCTCTCTTTCTTTCCTTTCTCTTTTTCTCTTTCTCTTTCTTTCTCTCTTCTCTTTCTTCTCTTTTCTCTCTTCTTTCTTTTTCTTTCTCTCTCTTCTTTCTTCTCTCTCTTCTTTCTTTCTCTTTCTCTTTCTCTTTCTTTCTCTTTTTCTTCTTTCTTTCTTTTCGTTCTTTCTTTCTTTCTTCTTTCTTCGCTTTCTTTCTTTCTTTCTTTCTTTCTTCTTTCTCTTTCTCTCTTTCTTTTGCCTTTCCTCCCCTTCCTCCCTCCCACCTTTCCTTCCCTTCCTTCCTTTTGTCCTTCCTTTCTTCTTTCCTCCTTCTCTTTCTATCCTCCTTTCTTAATTTTTCTTTCTCTGCCTTTTCCTTTCTTCTTTCTTTTCATTACTTCATTCATTTCTTATTCATTATTAGCACCTATGTGACTTTATTTCTTTTAATTTAGCAGTAATCATATTTCATTTTCTAACATAATATATTTATTTATTTAGTATAATTTTATGCTTTCATTTGGACAATAAAGTTCAAATAACAGTGATGCAAATTCAAGAACACATTATTAAAATAAAAAGTTGCAAATCAGCAGCATATTCTTTTATATTTATTGATTGGTTGCTATTAACTTTCATACATTCATTTCCTTTACTCTTGTATTTTGTTAGCTACTTAGAAAAATCTTTTCTACTGTTTCTTTTCAAAATATCGCCCCTATGCTTCATTTTTTGTAATTTTTGAAATTCAGCATGTTGATTTTCAGCATGATTATTTTTTCTTTAATTGGAAGCTCCTGTTTCTATTTCCTTTCTTACATTTACTTGCTTTTATTTTGAGTTGTCACACTGGTGCATCTTTCTTTTTTTGTTGTTTTTCTTTACTATTATGTTTTTTAATTTCTTGTATTTCTCATCTAATTATTACTTTCATTTTTACTCTAAATGAAGATTTAACTTATAGCACATTCATTGTTAATTTTCTCATTTTCTTTCTTAAATCCATTGTATTAGTGGGCACCAAATGGCTTTAGTGCACTTCTAGACCGTGTTACTGCTGCCATAGTGTTTCTCTCCTAACTGAGTAATCCTGGATATTGTGTATTCATGAGCAGGCCACACATGAAGAAGATCCCTGACTAAAACCAGAATCAAGCAAAGTGCCATTAGATCACAAAAAAATGCAGGAAGCATGAAAAAGCTAGACTGTAGAGAATTTTAGACAACTAGATAAATAAATTAAAACCCGCATGCAAGCATCATGTGCAAACTAAAACAGACATGACCAGATATGAAGAGTCAAGATAGGCAGAAATAGGAATAACAATAAAATCTACAAGGGATAAGCTTTGAGAGTAACTTAAAAGTCTTATACACTAAAATAACATTGAATCTGTTTTCAAACTAAGAATGCAACAGTGATATTTATTTCAAGTCTGCAAAATAATTAAAAAATGAACTACCAATAAACATTGATACAAGGAAGAAATATATGTTTTTAAATTAACAGAAATATTTCAAGATAATCACAAACTGGGACAGTAAATATGTAGTAACATGAATAGTAACAATATATAGTAACAATGTATAGTAACATGAATGAGGAAGAAAGACGGTCTCAATCATAGGAGAAGACAAGGGAATATAGTAGATAAAGGAAATCAGCAAACAAGAGACAAGAAAGAGATGGCTCAGTGAGTAAGTTGCTTGTCTCAAACCTGATGTCCAGCGTTCAATCCAGAGAAGCCCACTTGATGTGCTAGAGAACTGCTTCTGAAGGACTTTTCCTGACCTTCAACCATACACCATGACGTGCATGCATTGCCCTCCTTTTTCTCCCTCCCCTCCCTCTAACTGCAGTAAGTAAATAAAATTATTTTAAAAAATAAACTATTCTTATTACAATGGATCTAAGAATGAACCCATCATGCACAACACAGGAAACAAGAAAACTCTTATACTAATAGAGAAGGAAGAAAGGAACAAATTAGAATTCATCCAAAAAAATGAGCCATAAAAATCACAGGAATAGGTAAAGGTGTCTCAAGAATTACCTCCAATGTAAATGGCTTCAAATCACCAACAAAGTAATATAAACTGTCTGACTAGGCTAAAACAATTAATCCAAAAGATCTGGTCTCCAAGGTACATACCTCACTGAGAGACACACCCAGATACCAAGAGTCAAAAGACTGAAAACAATCTATCAAGAATATCAGATGTTGAAAACAAGGTAGTAAAGCTTTCTAATATCTGATGAAGTAAACTTAAAAAAATTAGAGTTGGGGGTAATAAAGAAGGCCAATACATGCTAACGAAAGGAACAAGCCAGTAAGAAAATGTAACAAAAGTAAATGTAGATGCAGTAAATAATGTGGCTGCCAAATTCATAACATAAATGAGTATAAAATGTGGTATTTCCTGACACAATAATCATGAGTGTCTTCAATATTCTATTGTAGTCTTATACAGAGTTATATTAAGTCAAAGTCAACAATGAAAATTCATACTTAATCTGCAGCATGAATCAATTGGATGTGACAGATTTCTGTAGAATATTTATTCTATCCATTGTTCATGGGAAACAAACCTTTTTCAGCAGTCCTTTACTAAAATCAATTACGTTTTAGTCACAAATGAGTTCTTAAAAAATGCAGAAGCATCAGAATAACTTCTTCCATCTTATCAAATTTAGTCAAATAAAACTAGAATATGATAGCAAGAAAACTATACAAATACACTGAGACTGAACAATACATTCTTCATTGGCCTGTGAGTCACTGAAGAAATCATGATGGAAATTTTAAAGTCCTTAAATGAAATGAAAATGCATGCAAAATTTTCAGTAATCTCGGGATGCATTTAGCACAGCTTTTTTTTTTTTTTTTGAGGTTAAAGCAGGCATCTTATTGAAAGCAAGAAAATAAAAGGAAGGGATCCTTGGATGTTCAACTTAAGGGAGGGAATGAAAAAGCCATAATTTGAACTGGGAAAACATTAGAATACAAGAGATCGCTTTAGGTTATCAAAAGCAGGATGAGCCACCAAAGGCACATGACTAGAGGGGGGTGTGGCTGTCATAGGGTGACCACAAGGCAGGACAAAGGAGAAAAGTAGTAAGGCAGCTCTAAGAGGCAGTTTATAGCTACAATGAGTAAATGCATTGAAAAATCAGAAAGCCTCCATTAAAAAACTCAATGATGCAATTCAAGATTAAAAAAAAAATAACAAGTCAAACATGAAAACAGTACAAGGCACGAAATTATAAAGAAAATGTCAGGAAGTATTGAAATGCCAGCTGAAGGAACAAAACATGGATTTAGTAAATAAACTGTTACAGTCTTTTAAAAGATAAACGAGGCCAACAAAACACTATGCAAAATAGCCATAATAAATAGAAAAGCTAAGTTAATGATGGAAAAGAAACAGTTCAATAGATTTTAATGACATCTAGAGAATTATTGAGGAACACAAGAACTGACATGTCAAAAAAAGAGAAAACAGAAGAAACAGATAAAGCACTAGATTTACATGATTGAATAAAATTATATTTAGAAAAAACAAATAAGCTAAACAGAACCATCCCAGTAATTAGAAGTCTTCCCAGCAACAAAAGCCCAGTACTAAATGGGCTCATTGCCATTAGAAAATGGAAGCATCAACTGTCACGTTGGATCTGTGCAATCAGCATTACCGATATGACTATATGAACAAAGGCATAAAATTCATGGAGATGCAGGAAAAACCTCAAAAGATCAAATAAAGTTAATTTATGAAGCACAATGGCAGAATGATTCAGTCCATGAAGATGCTCATCAAACCTGACAGCTCCGGAACCCCCCTTAGGGTGGACAGAGACAACTTACTCCACAAAGTTGTCCCTTCACCGCCACATGTGCATGGTAGGGTATGCACACACAGTAATAACAACATAATAATTATAAACAAAATTAAAAGTGTATTTAAAAAGAAGTGACAACTGATGGTAAGAATACAGGGAAAGAAGGACTTGTATGACTATTGATGGGAATATAAACTCATACAGCCACTGTGGAAGTCACTGTGGAAATTGGTTGTAGCAGCTGTTGTATGATACAGCTAAGTGACTTGTCTGTACACTTCTGATCAACTAAACCACAGGCCAAGGATCATTTGAGCATTCAGGCTTATTGCTGCACTGTTCAGAAGAGCTTAAAAGAGAAACAGGTTAGATATCCATTAACAGGTGAATGGGTTAAAAAGAAGTGGTTCGTCCACACAATGAGATTTCATTCAGTCACACAAAAAAAGAGAATTGTGGCCTTTGAATGAAAATGAATGGTATGAGAGATCATTGTACTCAGCAAAATGAACTCCACATTCATTTTCTCATAAGTGTGAAATCTAGATTTGTGCATGTGTATGTGTGTATGTTTGTGTGTGTGTGTATGTGTGTGTGTGTGTGTGTGTGTGTGTGTGTGTGTGTGTCATGAAGTTATAAAGTGGACCAGGAGAAGAGAGAAAAACATCTCAAGAAATAAGAAATAAGGAAAAAAAAGAATGTAATGTAATATACATGACACAAATGTGAAAGAAGAATATTTGGGATACAGTAAGTGACCAATAAAGGAAAGAAGGGTAGAAGGGAGAAGGAAGAAAACAGGGGCAAAATTATACATATATATATATATATATATGTATATATATACATGCTTTACATGCTAGCCTAAAATTTAGAAATAAATTAAAATTTTGAAAATAAAGGTAATGAATTGACTTTTTCTCCTAAAACAGCAAGAGATATTACAGGTTTTAAGATATTTTAGAGGTCACTCAGAATGAAAGAATGGAACTAACCAAACTAAAGCAAATCTGTTTTCCTCCACCCTATTATAATTATCACACAAATAAATCCAGGGCTCTTTTCATTGATTTGATTTTGCTGTGAGTTACTATGTCTAAATCCACATAAAGGCTGACTTTATTACTACAGTATTGTGTGTTTTGTTAGTCATTATTTTTACCTCTGTTTGCTTGGATACTCAGCATTATAAATATCATTGTATTGATTCTTTAATGTTTCCTTCCTATTATTTTTGCTTATCCAATGTGGCACTTGTTTTCTACAGTATTGTCAACAATTCGCTACTGTTGGCTTACACTTGTTTTTTACTCCTTTCCTCATTTATTTTATGCATATGTATTTCATGTATATGTATTTTGTGTCTTCTCCTGGCTTGCTTATATTTCGGGTTTGGCTACCTTGTGGTTGTAATCTGTAGTGGCTAGATTTTCCTACATTCTAGAGAACACAGCATTTTTCTGAACACCGTACCGTATAATCTCTAATGCATCCTTCTTTTACTTTGTGGTTTCCAATGTTTCTAAAATAGCCAGATATTTATTTGCAAGAATTGTAGAGACTGACTCTCAATGGTCCTATTTACTGTGTATTTATAAATATTTCTCATATCAGCATTATGTTTCTATACAGAAATACAATTCAGAGAACCATCATCAGCAATGGCTGCCACTTGATTTCCTTCAGGATTTACCTGCAAACAATTATGTTACTGAATAGACCAGAAAATAAAGTACTGATTTGCTTGAAATAAGACAAACGTACTGTAAATTTTTATGTGATTATATTAACTGTTCTCCAGAATGGTGTTTTGCTACTTTTGCTATGCCTAAAATCAAGGAAAACATCTAGATTTTTCATGCATGTCTGTAGCTAGCAGACTCTGACACAATTCTATATTTTTGCATCGTTACTGCCAAGGGCTTTAGGAAAAAATGCATGTGAATAAACAAAGGAGGAGATGGGGATTGAACAGAGGGAGGTGCTGTCCTAAGTAGCTTTGCTACAGAGTGGGGCATCTGTCCTCCAAATGTCTCTCCTCTTACTTTCACAGGTTAGGTTATCTAGGGGAAAGATACCATCTGGGAAATTTACTTGCAGACCCTTTAATACAGAGAACCCTCTAGGCACCTGCAAGGGATGAGAAGTAGATTTCCTTAAAGACAGAAGTTGAGCTGATCTGTATTTGCTTCAGAAACTTTAGGCTCTTTGCATGGGCAACTTGTTCAGGGTAGTAGTGAGTCTCAGCAAGAGATGATGAGTTTTTAGTAAATATACTCAAGTCACTAAACATTCAAAACCTTTAAGGATAGGGTCTAAATCTTTTTTTTTAATTTTTAAGTTTTTTTTTTCCACTCATACAAACTGAACTGGTACACCGGTCCCCTCCCTCCCTCCAAACTTCCACTGCCCTGTGCCCCCCTCCCCTCTCCCTCCCTCCCCATCCCCCAGTGTCTCCCCCTCATATCCCCGGAGCATCCTTTAATGTGCATGCCAAATTCTCCTCTGGGTCCTCCTCTCCAATGAGGTGCAGGAACGATAGGGTCTAAATCTTGTATGAGACTCCTATCTACTGTCCTGGGTATTTGATGGAGAGACTCAATCCCATGTCTTTAGAAGGCAATGATTCCATCAATGTAGGATAAGGAATAGCCTCATCTCAAAGGTCACCACCATGTCCATTGAAGAATAAAAAAGTTATTAAAACAAGTGAAGTGTGTTTGTAGATGTAAGTTATTTGTTTTAGGATGAGCAAAGTGTTTTTTGCCTGTGTCTTCCCACTGATGATATCAGCAGATATTTGATAAAATAAAATAAAATAAAATAAAATAATAAAATAAAATAAAATAAAATAAACCTTTTAGCCTGCTTCAAACCTTACTGGTATAAACCCCCTTAGCAATGGTACTTTATTTGTGATCCTGGGACTAAGAGTGAGGTGTAACCTTCTTGGCAAGTCAGTGACCTATCAGAAGTCAGAACCACAAATCTTTAGTTTGCTATTTCATGGAACATAGCTTTTCTGAAATAACAGGAGATGTAGAAAACACAAGGCTGCTATGAAGACAAGAGACTCTCATGCCAATCAACATTCTGTGTTTTCTATTTGTTTCTTGTATTGGAACTATAAGAAGAGAGAAAATGATCACAAATAAATTCTCCCCAAACCAAGTATCTAAGGATGAGCATTGACTTGGATTCTCCCTGGGGAGACCCAAACCTTTCCAGATGTTTCCATGAATCCTAGAAGAGACCAGCAACTCATTTGCTAAGATACGTGGCCCAGGTGCACTAAGTGTTTCTGACCCAGCATGAGGACTGTCCAAATGCCCCAGAAAATCACAGAGAAGGAAAACAAAATGGCAGAGAGTAGCTAGACAGTAGCAGCACAAAATATGAGACATGGCTATTCTGCATTGTGGAAAACCAAGAGACTCTGGTTTGGATGTGGGTAAAATGGAGAAAACACTAGATTGAGCAGGCATTAAATATGTGCTCATGGATACCATGACGACTTCTTCACAGATTCCCAGCAAGGAAATTAGCCCAAGCTTACTCATTCCCACCCCTTTGGTTAAGCATCCTTAGAGTAAACAGATAGCTGCTTATAAAGGAAAACCCACTTAGCTCAGGCATATCATAAGGGAGACAATTTCAACCAACTTGGGAAAGGACTATGAGTCTGAATCTGGTCTGAATTTAAGAAAGTATTCATGTTGGAGTCCACTGTCATTTCTCTAAAGGGAAAATTTATTTTCTAAAGTCCCCAACTGAGAAAGGAAATTATAAGTGATTGTTTAAGGTAGAGAATACAAAGATGTTATATTTGGAGGAACATGAGTAGTTGGGGTGAATTTATTTTGTTTCTTGTAAATATGCAGTTGATCTGACTTAAATCATGAAACCCCATTGAAAACCTAACATTTCCATCATTTACTGGTTACTAATAAAGCATAGAACCCATTAGAGTTACTTAAAACTTTAATCATCTACTTGGAGCCATACTGTGACTTTATGTGGACACATTCAGTTTGGGAAGAAAAAAAAATCGAGGAAGGTTTTTATAAGTCAATTCAAAACAAAAGTGCAAAACCGTAAAAGTAAATATCAAGGAAAACTGTGCTATTCTGCAAAACATATTTGAAAACTTAATGTGTCAGAAAGAAGTGGAACTCTTTGGAATCCCTACAACTATGTCAGAAAAATAAAAAAGAAAACTGACCTTCTTCTGGCTTTGCTGTCTGGCAAGCATGAGAATTCTTGTTGCAAGAAAGAGAAACTGGGGGTAGGTCACAAAGTGTATTTATCCATTTACTCAACCAATGAATACCTGAGTGTAGGTAATGACTGAGGCCCTAGGAAGCACAAGACTGTGTGAAGCATTCAAATATAAACACAGTGCCATTCCTGTTTCTGTATATATCACAGTCTTCTGGAAGTACCTGTCAACAAGGTTGGAAACTCAGTCAATTGTATCAAAGCAGTTCTGATTCTTCTGTGGGCAGGAAACATCTTGCTTTTCAGTGGCCACGGAAGACTATTGAATAAACGCAGGCTGCGGACAAGATCGCACATAACTGTGCAAAGTTATTAAGGATTACAGTCCTAGACAAAAAAAAGTCATGTTATTTACTAAGCAGCAGCGATGATTTGATAGATTATACCCTAAGGACGGAGACCTATTATATCATGAAGAAAATAGAAATTTACCACAGTGAGACCATTATGTTATTTTAAGTTGCAAGTAGAAACCTGTCTACAGGAATATTTTATGTCACAATAAAGCATCTGAGTGTAATGGTTAAGATAACGGAAAACCATTTCATGACCTGAAAGAGGAGTGTGATGCGCTCATTTTCCTCTATTCAGCATGGCGGAGAATGGCTTGAACGGAAGCATGGCTGCGAATGGCTGACACAGGAACAAGAACAGAATGATTAGGAAGTACTTAGGAGAAGTGGGAAGCTTTGGAAAGACATGCACAATGATCCAAGCAGACACTCTGAAAAAGTGCAGCATGAAAACCTACTTAACTAACTTGAATAAGTTAGATTAGCTAGTGGGTTGTGGATAAGGTAGAAAAAGAGATTAAGCAAGTAAGAGCTATGATGATGTCATTTACCTCATTCTCTAAATTCCAAAGCACATTAAAAGCTATTATTATTCTATGATTATTATTATTTCTTTTCTTTCCTAGGACTGGAGGTGGTGAGACGTCAATGAGTTCATTTTTTCATTTGGTTCACTTTGATTATGATACATGCGTAATTCTTTCATGTCCATTAAAGTGTGCTTTATGTGGTCATCTGCATAGATCCAATCAGAGGACATGTGTGGGTGGAAAGGGGAATTTTATTGTTCTTAAGAAGCTCAGTATCCCGGTTCACCTGCATGGTTGCTGATAAAAACACAACAAAACAGCTTAAGGGAACAAGAGGCTTATTCTTTTAAGGTTGTCTGGTTACAGTTCTTATTCCAGCTTGGCAGGAGAGCTTGCACCATCACCAAAGGTCCGAGGGAACTGGCCACACCAAATCCATGTAACAGCTAAGCGAGGGATGATCCTTATTTGCCAGACCATCTTGTCTGCCTAAGTGCACACAAGGATGCCAACTTCCTCAACAAGCTCTCTGTATTTTATTCACCCACCATGGTGACCCATCTGCCCCATCAACTAGACAATCTCCTTCATGTTTACTCTGGGCTTAATTCAACTACTAATTCATTACAAATGTGCCCAGAGCTTCCTCAACCATCAAATTGACACCTCTGCCTAACTATGAGACTCAATGTTTGTCCAATGATGTGTGAGGTAGAAACATCTGAAGAAATTCTTAGATTGAAAAGTGACTAAGAAGAGCTGAAGGCTAAAGAAAGAACAGAGATGGCTAAGTTTGGATGAGCATTAAGCTGTTGTTTTAGAGTCAAAAAAGACGCATGATTCTGAAACACAAGTATCCTCTGCTCCAATTCTGCATTTCATAGGTGAGAAATTAAAAAGCATCTAATGAATGCCTGTACATTAAAAGTTTTGTGAAAAGTAAGGCAGAAAGTCATACAGGTTAGTTAGTCTCCTCTTTATTAAGAAACTATATACATGCATATAGGTACATATATATACACACACATATGTACACATACATCACATACATATAAATCATGTGCTCATATGCATACATATACATATGCTCATATACATACATATACATATTCACATATAAATATACACATAAAATATTCATATGTTTACACATACAGATACACCACATATATATGTATAAGCATACACACATACATATATCATATGCATAAGCATAAATATTATACAGAAGTATGTCTTATACTTATATACACACATAAGCATGCTTGCAGATGCATCATATACATAAATATATGCATCATATACATAAATATATGCATCATATACTTGTACATATACATGTGAATATTAATTTTATGTGAAAGCAATCAGATTGAATTTTTCTTTCTCTTTTTTGGGTGTTTGTGCATATGGCTGTGTGTGTATAAGTTCTCACGTGAATACTTGTGCCTGTGGAGGTCCAAAGGCGCCATCCATTGGAAATACCCTACATTGCTCTAACTTCTTAATGCTTTGTTCTGGGATTTCCCAGACTTGGTCTTCCAGGACCAGAATTACTGGCTGCCACCATTTCAACTGTCATATTCATGTGGGTTGTGGGGAATCTGAATTCAGGTTCTTTGCTGGTGATGCAAAAGTTTTAACCCCTGAACCATCTCCCCAGACTTCGCAAAGAAATACAAGTACAACAACAATAACAAAAAAATAAAAATAAAACAAAAAACAGTGAGGTTGAGGGGCTTTCTGAATAAGAAGCCTTGGAATTCAAGGGAAAAATTGACTGTCTTATAAAATCTGTTAATACATTTTGGTGTTACATACTTCACACCAATAGAAGCTTCTTATTCTTATGGTTGGATATATTTCAAGGGGACTTGAGATGGGATCAATATTGGCATCGGAATGGAATGGAATCCTTAACATTGGAAGAACTTTTCTGGGAAGCGTTGTCCTCTCAGTAATTTCCTTAAAAGACGTTCCAGGTAGAATTAATCATGAGTTTCTCTAATACAGGCCATAAAGGCTCCTACACTTGGGAATTTCACTTATACTTCATGTGTTTTTATATTATTCTAATGTCCAATTTTTTCTGATTCCCCGAACCTTAAGGGGAGCAGGTTGCTTGTCCCATCTGGGGCTCAATGCTTCACAGTCACCTATTCTCCATTGATTTGCTAAGCAAATCTTCTAGGCCAACTGAACATATCCAAATTTAGTACATTAATAGATAAAACAAGGACATTGCCTTATCTTCTGAACTTATGAGTTTGTATGTTTGGATGTGTTTATTTAATTGACAGTAAACTTATAGCTTCTTTTTTTTTGAAAATTAAAAGATTTTAGTTTATTGTTATTACTCAATTAAAATGTTTTAAATTAGCATATATTCATTGTAAAAGTGATGGGTTTCATAATGAAATTTTTTAACATTTTTATTATTATTTCTGCTCATACAAACTTAATATGTAGACCAGTTCCCTCCCCCCTCCTCCTCCCCCTGAACCCCTCTCCCCTTCCCTCCCTCCCCGTCTCCCAGTGCCTCCCCCAGAGAGTCCTTTCTTGTGCATGTCTGACTCTCCTCTTGGTCCTCCTCTCCGATGACATACAAGGACCCAGTGGCATTTCCCTGAACCCTTTCTTGTGTTCCCCTTAAGCATAGGAACACTACTGTGGCTGTCAATCCCTTGCCTCCAAGGATCTTGGTGCCTTTAGCTGATGCTAGACTTTGTGAGGTCAATAGTGTGTTGGACATTGCGCAGGGCATGCAAAGTCCTATTATGATTGCTTCAGCCCTAACTAGTGTAGAGAATCTTCAGATCATTGCTCCTCCCATCCTTTTGCTCTTACAATCTTACCGCCCCCTTTTCCACAAATGTCCCTGAGCTTCACGATGGGGGGAGATTAGGCTGGCCTAGTTCTATGTGGTTGATATAGAGTCTCTGAAGTTCTGGATTGTGGTTTGTTGATTTTCATTTGCAGTTTTGCTGCTCCTGCAATGCCCTTCACTCCATGCTGATGGGCACTGTATGTCACCCCCTGGTCAGAGACAAAAAACTGTTAAACTGGAGTCTTGTTATAATAGCCCATTCAAGGGTAGATGTAATAAAAGCAGGAAACCTCGGTGAGGGAGGGGTCAGTCACCCATTCTAAGAGTTCCACATTATATGCTTGGGAAAATGAGGCTGAGAAGAATACATGGAAGTGTCCAGTATGAAGGAAGTAATGTTGATGAAAGAATGTAGTCTGGTAACAGGAGGTGAACTGGACACAGTCTGGGTCTCAACATATGGTAGACCCATGGCGTCTGTTAGCCAGACTACGTTCACAGAGGCCAGTGCAATGCAAGGCGTGGAATCAAGAAATCCACAATAAATGGGTGTAGCTTGGAAAAATTATTTTAAGTGAGGAAACTCGGTACTAGAAAGAATCATTTTCCGATTTTCTTGACTCCTAAATGAAATATATTCAACACAATGAACATGAATGAGAATGCATTCCCTCCAATGATTACATGAAGGAATCCTCAAATCAATAACTTGCAGATAGAAGCAGAACACCTGATTTCATGTGGTTTCAGGATCATGAGAGTAATGTGGTACAAAATAAATAGTATCTATTTCAGAGCTAACGTGAGATGGAGTTGCCCACTTAAAATATATTTGTTAGTCAATGATCTCCCACTATTCATTTGAAATTCCACACAATGAGTGGTGATTGTGTTTGAGAGCTAAACACAAACAAATATCCACAAGGGTACTTTTGCAGAAGGCTTTTGTGTTGGATTAATTGGATTGAAGAGGGTAATATAAACCTGTGCATATTTCATTAAAGGAAAGAATTATAAAGACCACACAAACGCATAAATTTTTAGTGTCTCATTCATTGTTGCTGGCATCCTAATGATGTATTGAATTCTTAATCTTTATATGCCTTTTGTTTAATTTAATGGGTTCTGTTTAGGTTGTAGGCATTAATCCCAAAACTTCATAAATTACTTCCTTTTCATCAATGAAACGTTTGGAGAATATGCTTAGCATATTTATTTCAGATATTTTTTTTCTTCAAAGCATTAAAGCAAAGTTGGGATTCAATTCTTTCACAGGAGCGGGAGGAGGATCATACCAAACCATTAACCTTTCCCAAATGTTCTTTCTCACGGCCATTTGGATGAAACCTGCTTGAATGGCAAAAAATGTTCATCTAAATTTCAGAACAGGATTTGTAAGTCTGCCACTGGGACAGAGCTACATGGTAAATTTTTAATTCATGGGTAGGTTTTCAGAATTTCTGGTACATCAAGCTTTCTGATGTTAATATGCTTTCCATTTTTCTCACTATGAAAATAACTTCAGATGGGTAAGGAGAACTTTGTAAAGACAAACAAATACTTACCAGAAGTCTTCAAATTACCCAAGATGGAATGGGATTGTCTGAAGTGCACAGATTGAAATATATCCACTTATTTCCCAAATGATTCCCTGAATGGAGGGTAGGATTCTCACTGAATAGTGACAGGTCAATTTAAAATCCATAGGTAATGGCAAAAAGAATCTAAACTGGACCTTCACAAATTATGCTACATAATAACAGGAATTATTTGAAATAGGGCAAGGCAACATTTCATAATCTGTAAAAGAAATAAAAGTAGATGAGTTTCAGCTCCATAATTTCAAAAAGAAAAATCTGGTTGAAATTTACAGTACTGAATAAAAACACTTTTCCTCTGAATAGAATTCGGCAATGCTAAATATTAAGGAAAAATTTGCAAGTCACAGATTTGACAAAGTACCCCTGTCTAGAATATAACCAAAGCTCACAAAATTCAATAGATAACAAGCTAAGAAAGCACAAAATAGACAAAAGATATAAATTACCATTGTATCAAAGATTGGGCATAGTTGCCAAGTAACCACACACACACACACACACACACACATATGGGTTGAACACATGAACCATTAGAGAAATGCTAATTTAAATGGCTATGAGCCATCCCTGCTTACCTACGAAAACCACTGAAATGAAAACAAACATGATGTACCCAATGTCAAATTCTTCCAGGAATATAGAGCAACTACATCTCTCAGTTAATATTGACAGTAGTGTAAAGGATACAACTATTAAAAGTTGTTGAATATACCTTCACAGTTTTCAAAATGTATTTCTTATATGACAGCAATTTTCATCCTGTGATTTATTCCAAAGAGATAGCAACTCATACTGACAAGACTGCCTGAGAATAATTGTTCAAAGCTACCCAGTTAGTAGATTGTTTACTGGCTACATGAACTAGGATGTGTATAGCAAGGAAAATTAACAGCACCCACAAAGGTATTGATAGATGTGACAACTTGGATAGATACAAAAGACAGTAGCTTTTAGTGAAAAAAAGCCAATTTGGAAAAGCTTTATGGAACAGGGCTGCACATTATTTAAAATCTTTTATTGATGTGACTGTGGAGAACACAGATGCATTACTCAGTTTTAAAAGATGGTGTGATGAGGGGAAAAAGGACAACAGGATTTTAAAGAACAACTGGAAAGTCTTTAGTGATGAGAGATCAACACTGGGTTTTAATTGTGCTTGAAATCACAAGAATCTTTGTTGATAGGGTAAATATCATGAGGCATATACTGTAAACACACAATTCACATGCGTGAAGATTAATGGTAGATGAATTAGTGTTATTCAGTGTCAATTTCTTTTTTGCAGTGTATATTAGTGCTGCTAAATGTTATTTAAAGACAAAGTTTAAAAACCACATAGAATTTTCTGGATAATTTAGCAATTTTTACAATTCAAATATTGAGTGAAGCATCCCAGACACAGAAAATTAAGCACCCTATGTACTCCCTAATAGGTGGATCCTAGTACCAAACCCACTTAGCAACATATTCAAAGATAAGTCTCTGTAATACCTACAGCAAAGATTATAAACAGGAGTGAAAGGGAAGGAGGGACCCCCAGAAATAAGGAGATAGGGGATCATGCTACAGTAGAGAAAATAGATCATCATCAAGTATTGCAGGTAAGTAGTGAGATACCCAGTTAAACTCACTCACTTTCCTCCCTGGTTACTTGTGCCTGAGGGGGTTTGATCTCATCAGTCAGGGAAGATATAGAGTCTGGCAGATAGATGGTAACCATCCTGCAAATGGGAGACTTACCTCCCTCACTGCGGTCTCCTACTCCTATTCCATCTACCTTTGAATCTACTCTTATAGTGAGATTCCATTTAATAAGCCTTTTAATCTCTGATTAGGAGATGACCTCCAATACCAATCAGGATGGAGCCAAGGGTGGTGCAGGAACAGCAAAACTGAAAACAACAACAAACCATAATTCAGAACATCAAAGACGCTACATGAGTCACGTGGAACCAGACCAGCCAAATCTCTCCCTATCCTAAAGTTCAGGGAAATTTGCAGAAGAGGGGGCAGCAAGATTGTAAGAGCCTAAAGATGCAGAGGAGCAACGATACGCAAGATACTCCACACAAGTTAGGGTTGCAGTAGCCATAATTGGACTTTGCATGACCTGCACAATGACTGACATGTCAATGACCTTCCAAAGTCTAGCATGGATCACAGGAGGCAGTAGGATCCTGAGAAGCAAGGGATTATCAGTCATAACAGAGTTCCCATACTAAAGGGGAGCCCAAGAAAGGACTCTAGGCGATGCCACTGAGTCCTTACACTTCACTAGAGTGGAGGATGCAGAGGGAATTTTGACATTCACACAAATTATGTTCCAGGGAATGGGAGGGGGGAAGGGAGGATACTGGAAGAAATTACCTCCACGGAGGGAGAGGGAGTTAAAGGGAGGGGAAAAGGGGGAGAGAGTGCAAGAGGGAGGGAGGAGACCAGGGTACCTATTAAGCTTGTATGATTGGGAAAAAAATCAATAAATATAAAAAATAACATAAAAATAAATCACTTGAAGAAAGCAAGTAGATAGGACTGAACATATTCAGAAACAGATATATTGAAAAATATAATGCACACTTATGCCTAAATTGAAAAGCAAAATATGTAAATATTTGATATATAATCCTATGGGAATGATGGAGATAACTGCAGAGAAAAATCTATAACTTATGCAGAAATACTGAAAAAATATGCCTACAAAAGGTGAATAAATAAAAAAACATTTGTTTATAATCATAAAACAAATTGTTTAGAAAATGAAATGCAAAAATGTAAAACTACTAAACAATTGATTTTTTAAAAATCTCACAAAACATATCATCCTCAAACATACACAGGGAAATTTCACCAGTGTCAAGGAACAGAAGTATGCCTACTTGACAAACATAAACAAAATTGTCTTCATGGCAACTACTGAGACCACAGGACTTGGAACAATTAGCATATATCAGCTCTCTGAAAACAGAAACTCCAGGAACTCAGATATGAATTGAGATAATAACTAAACACAAAATAAGTCAATGTAGCATTGAATTTCAAAAAGAAGCTTTGTTTTCTCAGGACATTAAGAATTAGATTTATGTGCTGGTATCTGAAAAATAATCAAAGAAAGAACTGAAGATAGTCTACATCATTGAACTATTAAAGGAGAAAAACACAGTATCAAGAAATGCAAAAAGGTATTTCCAAAAATTATAGTATTGTCAGATACTGATAGTTAAGAAATACAATGGCAATCAAACTCTAGAAATAAAATCTTTAGGTAGAGAAAGCAGACCAATGTGTAAAGGTATGCTCATCATAGGGGAAGTTTACAGACTGGCTAAAAAGGTGGCAAACTTCACCACATTGGAATAAAAAGTAGCCTTCCAACTTCACAAAAGCAGTCAGATCCCCAGCACTGGTCTGGACTGCTTAGCACGCTCCACTAATGCCCTAAGTGATTATGCGACTAAGTCCAGGTGCCTCCCAGCAGTTGTAAAGCCACATTAATAAAAAAAAAGATAATGGACAACAATAAGCATTTCATTTTTTAATTAATCAATTTATATATTTTCCCCAATCATACAAGCTCAATAGGTATCCCAGTCTTCTCCCTCCCTCCACCTTTCCCCAGTCGCTCTTGCATCCTCCCTCCTTTTACCCCTTCCTTTCACCCCTTCCCTCCCCTTCTCCCAGTGCCTCCCTTTTACCTCCTCCCATTTCCTGGAGCATCCTTCTGTGTGAATGCCAAACTTCCCTCTGTGTCCTCTACTCTAGTGAGGTGTAAGGACTCAGTGGCACAGCCCAGCGTCCTTTCTTGGGCTCTCCTTTAGTATGGAAACACTATTATGACTGTTAATCCCTTGCCTCTAAGGATCCTAGTGCCTGTGATCCATGCTAGACTTTGGGGGGCTGTTGACATGTCAGTCACTGTGCAGGTCATCCAAAGTCCAATTATGGTTCATGTGTCCCTAACTTGTGTGGAGTATCTTGCCAAAAAAAAAAAAAGAAGTATTTCATTTAATTGATTTTAAGAGGTTCTTCTAAATAATTGAAGGCACTAAATAATCTTAAATATAAATGCCATAAGAAGAAAATAAGTCAAATTCTCCTGTAGTTGAACATCTCAATTAAAATGTACCTGTAGTAAGTCTTCAGAACAAGCAATATACGAGAGAAGAAGATTTTACAAAGTTCTAATGTGATTTCATCTGTGAAAGAATTGGGGAGAAATGTTTAGGGATAGAATGAACACAAAGCATTAGGAGACAGATTCTGAAAGTATAAATATTTGAGCTTAAATTGCAACAAACGCTCTCCATTAATAGATGTCAGCATGTAATTTCAATGATGACAAAAATAATCTCAATGCCTAGTAAGTGTTTGTTAAGTGATCTGTAACAATTCCAGTCTATAGGATAACTGCTCTTGGTTCACGAGCTAATGAGAAAGCAAGCACACAATAGTACAAGTTGAATGTAAAGCTCAAGTTACATAATAAACACATGAACACAGTGATATTTAAGCTTGCAAATTGGAAAACCTAATAGAGGCTTTAGGGAATTTTTAGATGCTTTGAAGTTCTCCTGAGGGGGAAAAAAAGGCATGGGATTTTGTGGAAATGGTATTCAGTTGTAATTAGTGAGCCTGGACTATCCTCAGGGGATCCACAAAATAAAAGCATAGTGTTACCAAACATTTAGAAAGCTTGGAGAAACAGATGATTCCAGATATAATGTAGCATTGTGAGCAGTTAAGAGAGATGTTTACAGCTGAGAAGAAAAGGGGAACACGAAGTGGAGGTCTAGTGAGAAATGTTTGCAGGAATGAAAAACTTGCTTCTGATGCTGACTCCAAAAAGTTGGTATCTGTGTCATGGTTTCAATAAGATTCTCTCTTTTTTCCCCATGGGCTCACGTGCATGAATCCTTAGATGATGTCCACGTTTGTGAAGAGCAGGAACTTCAGGAGGTGCAGTCTTGCTGGAGGAAGGGATTCCAGAGCGTATAGAGGCTTACGGTTTGGAGCCCAGTCTTGCTGCTTGCAGGTCTTGTTCTCTGAGCCTCCACGATGGGGACGGTGATCTGAATCAGATTCCAGCTTCTGCCACCTGCCAAACCTTCCCACCTTCATGGACTGTATCTCCTCTTGAACTTTAAGCAAAACAAATCGCCTTTAGTCTTGTATGAATATTATCTCACTATCATAGGGAGTGTACCACAACAATCAGGGTACCTAAAGTGACTCAATGAAATTTGGGCTTCTCTAGAGAAAATAAGAGACCGTGTGGTTTAATCAGAAGAATATTTGGTAAACTTTTTCAGAACAGTCTGATAGCTGGGAGAAGAAACAGTGCTACCCACAGAGAAGAGACAGTGCGACCCACAGAGAAGACAGAGCTACCCACAGAGAAGAGACAGTGCTACCCACAGAGCTGCCTGCAAGTGCCACAGAGAGCCTCAGGCATGCAGCTTTTCATGCGTTGTCACCCATGCAAGAGTGGTTGTGCAGAGGTACCGCTAGCTACCTTTGAGTCCTGTCTGTCCTTGTAAGTAGCCCTTCACCCATGCTTCTATAACTAAAACCAGTAAAGAAAATGACTCACTAAACTAGATTTGAGTGGCATCATTGCTTCGGTCCCTTATCAATCCCCTATCTGGAGTGAATACATGTTTCCACACGTAGCCATGGACAGGTCACATAATAGATTATAAATAGAAGCACTAGGACTGCTTTCACTCTGTTAGGAAGAACACAGAGGAACAACATTTATGAAATGGAGATCTCTCCTATTAATGAATTTTATGAACACTTATTCTTAACAGAGGAGTTTATGCTTATTGCAAGACTTGACTTTTTTCAGAATCAGTGTGTACCACAATCATTATAATTTCTCTTTCTCCTGCATTATAAAGTGAGCAATGCTTTCTGTATCCTTCCCAAGAACTTCTGCATCTCAAGACCAATCTACCAGAGAAATAATAATAATAATGATGATAGTAATAATTAATAATAATTATATCAATATATTATATAATATATTAATATATAATAATTAATAATAATTAACAAACTATATTGTGTTTCAGGGACAGAGCTGTTTTCATAACTGAAGAGTCACTGCCCCCAGTGTTTATCATTAGCACAGAACTAAACAGTAGGAGTTGACCAGTGGAAACTTGGGGTAAAAGAAAAGCCAGGCTCAGAACTGATGGAGATGCAAGTATAGAGAAAATATAAGACCATGTTTCAAGTCAACAAATCATAATTCAGAACATCAGAGACCCTATATCAACCATCAGGAACTAGGCCAGCCTAATCTCTCCCCATCCTAAAGCTCAGGGAAATTTGCGGAAGAGGGAACGGTAAGATTGCAAGAGCACAAGGATGCGAGGAGTAATGACATGCAAGATACTCCACACAAGTTAGGACCGAAGGAATCATAATAGGACTTTGCATGCCCTGTGCAATGACCAACGCATTATTGACCCCTCAAAGTCTAGCATGGACTAAAGGCACTAGGATCGTTAGAAGCTAGGGATTAACAGCCACAATAGTGTTCCTATACTTAAGGGGAACACAAGACAGAGTACTAGGCAATGCCACTGAGTCCTTACACCTCATCAGAGAGGAGGACCCAGAGGAAAGTTTGACATGCACATTAAAGGATGCTCCAGGGATGAGGGGGAGGAGGCACTGGGAGATAGGGAGGGAAGGGGGAAAGGAAGGGGATGAGGGGGGAGGGGAAAAGGGGATCCAGGGAGGGATGGAGGGAGGAAGGGGACCGGTGTACCTATTACGTTTGTATGAGCGGAAATAAATTTTTAAAAAAGAAAAAAAGACCTTGTTTCATAGACAGTTTCATTTTGGCTTTGTTGGCTACGGAGCATTAAGACAAATAGCAAAGTAATACATCTCCTAGCAGGTATCATGACACCTCACAGAGACATGTAAGAGAAGAGAAAATATCCCTGTTCCTTTGCAGAATGGAATTTCAACTATTTGCTGCTTCAAGCAGTCAAGGGCATCTATGCTCTTTTGGGTGAGACAAGGTCTCACTGAGCCTAGGTTGGCCTCCAACATACTATGTAGCTGGGGCTGGCCTTGGAATACTGATAAACTTGCCTCCACCTCCTGAAAGCTGAGATTTCATCCATGTGCCACAATCCCAATCCACATCCCCAGGCGTTTCCCACTCCCACTTACCACCTGTTGGCAGTTCTAAATGAGTTCTGACATGCTGATTCTGATTCTGCTGAATTTCAATAATCTTTGTCTCTTTCAGCCTTGGAGATGGCCTTTTAGATAGAATTTCCCCCACAGAATTCTTTTCTCTAGTAGTTTATTGTAATTCATCTGACTTGGATCAAAAATATTATTTACCCTGTGGTATTTGAGTAAGAGGATCTAGATGCTTACAACATTGCTCTTCAGTGTACCCTCTATGTGTTTGCTTCCTCCTCTTCCCAGTGTCACATTAGAAAAATGCCACTAAAACGTCTATTTGTACCATATTGCCCTTCGGTTCCCAGCCATAAGGAAGGTTCATGATAAGCCCTCATTGTTGCTTCTGTGAACCATGACACTAGACCTATACTACTTCTACAGGACTTTCCATGTGCCATGCAGATGAGCTGAAATCCACTTTCTGCCACTTCTACCACATATTTTTAACCCAAGATTAAAATAACCCCATTGTTGCAGACACTCTTTCTGCCACTGGGAGGCAACACTTAGAGGAGAAACTGAGATCTGTTTGGCTTCTGACTCCAGAGGGGATAAGTTCCATCAGATAGCACGGATGGAAACAGGAGGAGGAGGTTAGTTCAGGTCACTGCAGAGCATCGTGAAGTCAGAGAGAGCAAGAGCAATCGGAATGGAAACAGGATCTGGCTACCAAGTCCCAAGGCCTGCCCCCTGTGACATTCTTTCCTCTTAAAGGTTCCACAACCTTCTCAATCAGCTATGGATGGACGCTCCTAAGCCTGTGAGTAATTTGCATTCAAGCCATCACATTCACCTTTACAAGTCAGAAGTTATGACTGCATTGCAGGATGTATTGGTAAAATATTAACATTCATTTCTAGGTATTTGGTATTTTATGTACAGACCTCACAGGTGAATGAAAGGAAATAAGGTGATTTTAATGAGGAGTTAGAACACTGAGTTAGAACAAAAAAAGAAATGCGATTTTTTAAAAAATGTCAAACTTTGTTCTGGAAAGCTGAAGGGAGAAAAACTCAGGACATTGGAGTTATTCTGAGCTACATAGCAAGTCCTGTTTCAGGTTACCCTGGAGAGCTTGGGCAATGAATCAGACTGGTGGTCGACTTAATGGATCTGGAAACACCTAAGAGACATGACTCTGGGCAGGTTTGGAAAGATGTTTCCTAGAATGATTAGTAGAGAGGAGATAGCTGCCCCCCACAGTGGGCAGAACACATTGGCATCAGCCCAGAAATAATGAGAGACACAAGAGGAAGGAACATTGCTCTTGCCTGCCAACCTTCACTACTTGGGGAATGACACTTTTTGCCTCTGTCGCTGGATAACATTGAAGCCCCCACTGCATTCTGGGCCTTCGTATGTGGTTAAAAGACCTACAACCCATCAGGAATCTTCCACGTATACAGTGCCACAGGAGGGCTTCTGACGTATCCAACCTCACCGATGGAAGAAGCTACTGGATTCTCAGCCTGTCTAGCTTGAACAAAGTATTGGACAACCATGTAAACCTATTTAAATCCTTTTCACAATGTGTACACATTCTCTTGCAATACTGGAACCAAACAAACTGTTTTAATAAGCAAGTAGTAAAGTGAATCCTGTAAGACATCGATGTAGATGTGAGATTGGAGCTTGTATTTGGGGAACAAGTAGAAAGTCATTCAGGTATGAGGACCTTTCCAAGAACAGAGACAGATTCAGTCCGTGAATGCATGACTAGTTCAGTACATAAGATGATTATCAGACATGGAGATTCCTGATAAATCTACTTATTGGAAAAATAGGTTTTTGTTCACATGTTCACACCACATCTTCTGTGGCTATGATTTTCTCTTTCATTCCATGGTCCTTGCAAACTAATGGATTTGTGATGTGTGTTTGGTTTTACACATTCATTAATCAAGCATGTTTAAGTACAGATTTGTGCAAAGACTTAAGCATTATTAGTTAATATTTACATTTGGTTTGCATATTGCCTTCTAAGTTGAGTATGCATGTCAGAGCATTTATAAAGGCTCTGTTCAAAAATGAAGAAGTCTTTGCTACCTAAGTTCATTTACAAGACACGTACTTCAGTGATACCCATGTGAATCTCTTACCCCTTCTCTAGTTTTCATGAAATCCAACCTGTATTGTGATTCCTATAAATCCTTTTCAAATGCTTAAACAACCTATACTTCCCTTATAATTAGATTTTTTCATCGAAATGTTTTGTAGAGTATATAGGCTTAGAAAGATGGCTCAGTTGTGCAATTGCTTGCTTTGTAAGCATAGATATCTGAGTTTGATTCTAGAAAAATTGCATAGAGTTGGAGCTAATGAACTGACTTTTCAAGGTTGTCCTTTGACTTCACATATACTGCAGAACAGGAGCCATGGAGATATCATATATGTGCACACATATTAATAATCAAAAAATAACAGAAGAATATCATTTTCTGTGAATAAGATTATGGTATTTGTATCCATCAGCTTGTGCTGCTATCACAAATTATTGGCTTAAATACCAAACATATCTTCTCATTGTTCAAATCATTAGAAATCTAAGATGAATGTGCCAAAAAGGTTTCATTTTAAAGAAAGATTTCTTGGTGCTTATAAAGAGTGTATTCACCTACAAGAAAGAGATGAACAGATGAATTCTCTGGTATCTCTTATTTTTATTACAAAACACATAATGAATATTATATATGATTTCTGTTGTCATGATATACCATCTTGGATAAGTTTTATTTTTTTAAGTTTTTTTAATTTATTTTTTTGTTTTATGAGAATATTGAGTACTAATCCCTGCATCTCTCTATCCATCCTCCTTCACTCCCCTCATCAATCCATTCCACTCCCTCCCCTCCTCCTGACTGACCACTTCTATGGACTCCAAGGGACCCCTTGGTTGTCTACTCCTGTGGGGATTCAGGCTTCTGGGCATATCAAATTGCCCCTCTTCGGGCCACCCCACTAATAGGTGTGTTTCCCTTTACTCATCCAGTTCTAGTCTTTAAGGTTTCCACTGTGTTATCATCTCTCCTCAGTTCCAGATAGCTTGTGTTTCTTATTAAAGATCACTAATACTAATACGGTTCTGAGACAGTCCAACTTATAATCTTATCTAACCACAATTACATCCTAAAGGTCCCATAACTACCCTGAAACTCTGTGAGACCTATTTCGTTGCTGTGGATACCAGTATTCTACCTTATGATATGTTGGATACTTTCAAGTTCTTTGCTATCAATTCTGAAATCCCTGTACCTGCTTATAAAGCATGGGCGTTAGTTACTGTTCTGCTTCTGTGACAAAAGGACTGTTGACCAAAGCAACTTAGATGAAAGGGCTTGTTTTGCCTGGGAATTTCGAGTGGATAGCAGTTGTCATGATGGGGACGGCACAGAGCAAGAAGACCTGCAACAGGCATTTGCCACATTTCCTTATTAGACATAGCCAGCCAATTTTGTGAAGACTTCAGTGCCCTGCCTGGAATGTAACAATTTCCAGCCCACTTAAATCCATTTCCTGCTTATCTCCCTAGACCTGTATTATTCCTACTTTAATGAATTTAAATTTCCCAGACCTCCCTCTACCTCTTCCCCATCATGTAATTCCCTTAGTCTGAAATTAATTACAGATACTATGCAGACTCCCCCTTCAACACACACACACACACACACACTCACACACACACACTCACACACACACACACACACACACACACACACACACTAGCAGGTTCTAATGCTCTTCCGCCGTAAGACTAAACTATGGTCCTCTTAGTCATGAGTCTCTCAGCTTTGTAAAAACTCAGATTTCTTAAGTCTCTCTCTTGTGCTAGCTTCTCTTTATCAATGAACTGCGAGCCACTACGTAATGTCACTTTGCCGTAGCATTGCTTCTGCTTCCCTTCTCCTGGTAACTCAACACTCCCCGTCTCTGGAGATTTTTCATGAGGTCATTCTGAAGTTATTACTCTTTCTTTTCATCTTTAGAATTACTTATTCCTGTTAGCTATGCTTTTGAGTTCTTGCCTCTCCACAGTTATGAACTTCTTTTGGTTGAAATTCCAATTGTTTTTTTTTTTTTCCTATGTCGTGGAGAATCTTGTGTTTGCCCTTTTCTTTACATCTTATTTTTTTCAGAGCAAGTTTTATTCATTGCCTTCAATTCACTGTGCAATTTTCATGCAGTGTTTTACTTTCTTGAAACATGCGTATCTCAAGAGTCTCACCTCTTATCTCATTCTAGGATATTTTTCTCTCTTGACAACTCTTTCTCTCCACTCTCTTGTCCTTTTTATTGCCTTGTTCCTTCTGTTCTATCAAGGCTTTCTTATTGATGTTCACAATCTATTAAGGGCGTAACATCTTTTCACTGGAAAAGCTGTCTTCTGTGGACTATCCAGTAGATATTTTTTATTGTTGCATACTACAGTCCTCAACTTTGGAAATGAAATTCCGTTCTGTTCCACTCCATCGCCTGACTAATTGTCACACACTAGCAATTCTTCTTGTATGGCAGGGAAGTTTTTAATGCCATATGGCATGGATGTTTACTCTTTTTGCAGACTCCAAACAAATGCTCCCCTTCCACTTGCTAATTTCCTGTATTTCCTGCTGTATACTGGCTCTTCTTTTCTGCCTCTATTTCTTTTTTACTTTTTGTGTTATATTATCCTAGTACAATTTTCTCATTCTCTAATTCCATTATACTTATTAAGCTGAGCCCAGATTCTCTTGTCTCTCTGCTCTGATAATCTATCTGAAATTCTTGATTTTCCATATTTCCACTAAAACAAAAAAAAATCGAAGCAAAACTCATAGGCAATTCCGTTGTAGTTAAATAAATGAAAGTCACCTTATATCCAGAGAATTCTTTCTTTTTTTATGCCTCAACTTAATCATTCAAACTTTTTCCATTTCTATATATAGTAACCCAAAGTTCCTTTTTGCATAACTATAATTTCAAGAAATTTTAGAGTTGCATATCTACTCCTTTATATATTTATAATATATTTACCAGGAAAGTGTAGAAATGTGTTTGACTTAGCCTTCAAACCTGAGAGTTACAATGTTGTTGACTCTTCCTTGACTCAGTGTGCTGACTTTATTTATCATTATAAATGCCGATTTATTGTGCATTTGCGTTCTGTGGTTCAGCTTCAGTGTGGTGAAAGTCAACTGCCTGGCACCTCCCACTGACCTACCCTGTGACTTGGACAGAGTATTTCAACACTCACTGAACGTCTTTAAGTTCTGCATCGCATCCTTTTCAAAAGTTCAGGTGTTCAGCAGTAGCTTCCAATAGGTTTGCATCCAGAAGCAGAGCAACAAGACATGCAAGGTTATCTTCATGTGGCTACTGATGTTTGAATTTGAGCTCAATATGAGTTGAACCATTTTCACTCTGTGATCTGCAGTGAATGAAGAGGAGTGTGGTTTCTGTTCTCATGACTGTGTGTGGTGATAAAAATGAGCAAAGCTCTACTCTTCATAGAGCAGATGGAGACAAGCAGGGGACACAAGCCTCATCTCTAGATAGGTGACCTCACTTCAATGAGTGAAAACCCCAAATAACCAGTGTGCTGGCAGGTCTTCCTGAAAATGACTGCATTGGGATTCATGGGGGACACTGAGGATCAATGACCTGTTGAATAAGAGACATACTCATTTTTGACATGAAATATAAACAGCATGGCGGGGGCTTGCGAGGGGAGGTCAGGTCCATCTTTTGTGTGCTTCTGGACAACGAAAGGAGACCCACACATTTAACAAAACTGTTACCCAAAGGACATTCAGTGTTCCACTTGAATTCCAAACATGGGAATTTTGGTTCCTATTCCCATCTCAGTACAGAGAACTTATCATTTGTGCCAGCTGCCAACCCATGATTTTCTCTTACAGATCTCAAGACACCTATTTTGTAATCCATTTTATCTTTCCTTTCCCTCACCACCCCTACTGCACTTCTTTGAACTTTGAGTTTGTGTAGAAACTACAATGAGCTCATTTATTTTCCAGCAGAATAAAATAAATGAATGAATGCATCTGACTGAACAAGAGCAAGTCATGTTTGGTCCACAGAGAGTAATGCAAACAGTTACTTCTTGCCAGAATTCAGTAAAGAAGACAATGTTTAGATTATTGGTCTTTTAAGAGAGGAAAACGAAAAATGATTTTCTCTACTTTATGCGACTTTTATTTGTTAAAGTAAAATAAAATTGTCTATGAGTTTTACTTTGGCTTTTTTGTTTCATATTCATGCTGTTATTATAATTTAAGACTTAATATTTCAACCAAGCAGCAGAGTTATTAAGCTGAACTTATAATAAAAGGTGCAGTTATCCATCAAAATAAGCTGTGTTGTAAATCTGCTGCGAACACATTCAAATATGAGTTAACAGAATGCATTGCTATGAACTTTCATATTATTTTTAAAAGGACATTGCACATGTCAGGATAAATGAGAGAGCACAGATGTGTTCATGAACTGCCTTAGTAGTTTTGGTAACAGAGAGCCTCCCACTGTGAAGGAATCAGTGGTGGTCTTTGAAAGAAACAAATAGAGAAATGGGCATTTCAACAAGCAGTAGTCCTAATCCTAAGCACCACTGAATGATTGAAAGAACAAGCACACATTTTATTTATTAATTTATTATCATTTACTAGTTACACAAGCTCAGTGAGTAGGTACCTCAGCCCCCGTTGTGCCCTCCCTTCCTCTCTGTGGTCCTCCCATCCCACTGTTCCTCCCCTTCCCTCTCTCTCTAACATGGGAACTCCATTATGTCTGTCTAACCCCTTGCCTCTAAGGACCCTGCTGCCTGCTGCCTTCTCCCCTGAGACCCATGGGAAGAGAGAGCACTCTTGGAGAACTTCTTCCATGCTTGTGTGCTGCATTTTGCTTCATGAATGCATAATGTGTGAATCAGATGCAACAGACTTATGAAAATTCAGCAGCATCGCATCATTCTTCACATAATGACAAAGCAAAACTAAAAGGATGGTAAGAATATGGAGATGGTGAAATGTCCCAAACTTTATTTACTTTGGACCAAATTAATACATCCATAATCTCTAACATCATTTGTAGATCTCACTACATGAGATCTCATTAACCACAAGTTCCTGAGGCAAACTTTGCATGAAAATCATGATTATTTTTAAAATTTATCTATTTATCTATTTATTTGTTTATTTATTTATTTATTTATTTAATGTGTGTGTGTGTGTGTGTGTGTGTGTGTGTGTGTGTGTGAGAGAGAGAGAGAGAGAGAGGACACTGTGTGTCCCTATAGAGGACCAAGAGTGACTTTAGAAATCATCCTGGATTGCTTCTACCTCCTTCTTGCTTTGCTCTGTAATTTCCCAGGCTCTGCCCATCAGGGCCAGAAGTGTAGGCTGCCACTTCTTCCACCCGGTGTTCTTACACTGGACCTGGGATCCAAACTCGGGACCTTCTACTTGCGATATAGAGTCTTAAACCCTGAGCCATATCTCCAACCCCTGAGTAGTTTTTATTAGCTCATCTCTCAGAAATGCTATAGGTATCTTATTAAGCCAGAAGTTAACTAGCTTGCTTGTCCAAGTATTTGGTGGACGAAGAATTTGTGTAAAGTTGTTTGAGGAGTGCCGCCTACTATGTTGGAAGATTTGTGTGGTGATGTGGTCCTTGTAACCAGGAAGTGTGGTTCTGGGTTTTTCGCAGTCATGTGATCTCTTTGTATTTTTACCTTCATATGTTGTTGAATACTTTCTGATGGTGCATTTCTATTTATGATTCAGGAATTTTATTTCCTACACAACTTTTTTGCAAAGCGCCCCCTGATTTTAAAGTTTTGAAGCAAAAAAGCTGTGAAAAATAGAGGATACCATAAGGAGTAGCAACAGCAGTTTTAGCTTTCTTTGTTAGTATATAAATCCTGTGACTTCATTACATGAAATCCCAGGTGCAATCTATTCTTCCCTGGCATGGAGAGCAAATGATTATTTTCTTTCAATGTGAACTTACTCAGTATACAAACTATATGAATATCAAAATATTACTCTCTACATTTAATGCACACATCACTTTATCTATTAGTTATATCTCTATGATGACATTGAAAAATATTTAAATATATTTGGTTTATGCTATACACGTGATAGAGCTCATGACCTCTTACACACCAGGAAGTATTCTATCAATAAGCTACATTACTGGTTCTTATGTAAAATTGCATAAGTCTGATTTTTAGTAGAAAAAAAGAGCTAATGTTACAGTTAGCCTCAGCTGTTATCTTCATGTTTTGAAGTGAGCCTCTGAGAATTATTTAGTGTAGGTGGGTCTCTGAACAAACCTACAGTAGACTGTCTTAGTTGTTTGAATTAAATTGGGAAGCCATGCCCATGCATAATGAAAGACAACAATACTTAGACAGATGGATATGGACGGAGAGAGCTGGAATAGTATTAAGCAAACTGGCCTGCACTGGCTTTTCTCCTTCTGCTCTTGAATTTGAATATGATAAAGCCAATTGTTCCATCTCTCCTGCCATGATCACCTATAACTTGGATGTGAGTATAAACACAATCCCTTGTTCCACTCTGATGTTTGTGCCAGATATTTAACGTAGCAGCAAAATATAAAACTAAAACAGTCGTAGTGTACTCTATGGTGTGTTACCACAGCTCTGAGTACCTCCGTGGGCAATGAGTTCCTATTGACCAACTCATCTTAACAGCCAAAGAAGCAGACACATCCTGATATCTTGTATCTGTCCGTTATTTCGCCCCAAACAATAAGTTACTTAATTTTCTTTTTTGTGATTTCTAGTGAGAGGAAGTATGTCTCAGGGTAAACTTCCTACATGCACAATGTATTCCTCAAGGTAATTATGGGAACCTCTATTTCTTCAGTGATATTTTATCCCCTCCCCTGTGGGATTCAGGCCCACGCCGATGAAAATAAATACACATGAAAACAATATGAAACAGAAGCATATAAGAGTTGGAGAAATGTCTAAAAGTCATTTCGAGAAAAACAAATGTGTCCCTCATAGTAAGACATTATAAGGGAATTATAAAGTATTTTATTATGCCATTCATGTTCTGCTCCAGTGTATAGAAACCAGTTCTATCAGATTGCTGTCCCAATATACATAATCACAAAACTTCCCATTAACCTATTCCCAACCACAGAATGGTGAAGATTGGTGCCTAAAATAAGTGGATAAAATTTTCATGTCATTTTCATGTGTGTGGTTAAACACTATCACATCTTAGTAATGAATTTATGCCATGGAATATGATCTTTAATTGCAAGGTATATCATTTAGGAACCAAGAGGATTAAAAAATCCATATCCCAGGGAATTTATTACAATCCACTAATGTTTTGATGGGCTGGAGGCAGCAAAAGCACACCCTGAAGTTTGTATGCTCCTGAGTAAAACATCATTACATATTGATTCATTCATTAAATATTCATTGCTGACATATTTTTTTGGCCAGCTGCATTTCCAGGTTCCAGGTATACATGAAACTATGTGATCTCACATAGTTTGTACAACTAATGAGTCCATAAATG